>JBBMFX010000021.1:8462940-8474303 GCA_037832545.1 Rhabdalestes septentrionalis
GTGCACCTAATGCCAATAGAATACCCGTAATAACGTAAATAAATACATGTCAGGTCCCGGAAATTACATTGGGTTCCTAGGCTGACATCGGCTGACCAACCAACCGACGATTCAACCCTGTTGGATCGCCCGTACAACGTTGTATCATGGCGATCCAACTGATCCGACATGCTGGAGCAGTATAAGCATGAATCAGGCTTAAGCCATCAGTCCACCAAGTAAAGCAATGTTGACTGCGGTCTTGTAAACTGTCAAAGTGAGCAGGCAATCAATTCTTGGTCCCTGTAATCGGAAAGAGCCGTCTAGACCATGCTCATTATCACAACAAAAGAATAGAGTAGTTTAAAAAGCTGACTTTTTCAGATATGCTCCTTACATTTTTGAGGGGGCCAGCTTAACATTTGCCTAAAAGTTAACTGGCTAACTGAGAAATCATGCTCTGTGAAAGTTTGACCACTAGTAAGTCTCACACTGACGAGTCTGTGCCACTTGAATGAAGAGCTTGATGGGGGTTGTGAGGACGTTTGGTAAAACATTTTGATGGAAAAAGTTTGAGACCTTTTTGATATCTAGTTTTTTTTTGTTACATTTGTAAAGATAACATATTTTTTTACAGCAAAGATTATATTTTTCCCCAAATAATTTCTTCAACTTTGATCAGTACATCCTTAAATGCTTCAACAATGTAACAGGTGGCTGGTGTCCTCAAATAAATTAAAACAGAAAAAGCTTTGTGCTTCTTTTTACAAACAACAGCAATGCACATCAACAAAAGAGACTTCAACCCAGGTAGGGAAAGTGCAGAGTGTAGAGCTAACTCTTTTCTTGGGCTGTGTTTTGTGAGTGTGTGCTGATAAGCAGAGTGTGGCAGTGTGGTCTGTTTGAAGCCTTTCTCAAGCACAGCACACAATCTGAACAGAGCTCAAATGGACTGATGCTTTGTTCCTCCACTCTCCTCCCTTCCTTTCTCCTCCTGTCCCAATCCCCCTTCCCTCCTCCGCACAGTTTGCAGTCACTCAGTATCTCACTCATATGATTGCAGAATTCTGAAGCCCACCTCCTCCCTGAGGTGCATTTTGATGGAATTAAAGCAACACAAATGCAGACAGATGTGATTTATGCTTTTAATTATTCAACTAGGAGTGTTGGCTTTCAAACCTCCGTATGTAAGAGGGCTTTGTGTTAGCATCACGGAGAGATGCCAATGCTTAATGGACTCATGAGGCAAGGAAGAGAGGTGAATGTGCCCAGAAAGACACAGAACCACACAACTTGAGGATGAGTACTTAACGGAAATGACTGGGGTAATAAGTGAAATTGATCCTTATGCTTATTGCTCTAAGGCATTTTGTTGTCATTCTAGGTAATAAATCCTCAAAATGTTACATTCTTAAATATAAACATGGCACATAAAGATATCTTTGGTTTCTATGATGTGTATTTAAAAAAACCCATCATGATGTATATTTTAAGAAAACCTGTTTGTAAATGAAACGTGCATGACTAAAGAACCTGTGTGAACCATCCCATAATGGAGAGGTCCTTAAACAGATGCTTAACAACTGTAAACAACTGAATTTGCTTCATTTTATTGAGTTGAAATGCAAGATATGATGACGTTTTTCAGAAAACACAGATCACTTCCTGGTTTATACATTCCTTACATTGAAATTAAACATGAAAAACAGCGTGTATTGATTTTATTGTTTATGTGATGTCACAGAAACATATTCACTTGCAGCATAGGCGCCTCCCATTGAAGTCAGTGTTGTAATGGGCATTTGAAAAAAGCACATAAACAGGGTTATAATGCTATATTTGCACATATTGGACTCCATATTGGACAGCCTGTTTAATTCTATGGGATAAAGAGAGGTTATGACTTTTTGGCCTTTTAATGTAGCTTAAATACTATTTTGCTTTTCAAGCATTTCAATGGTGAATTCAACTTTGCATGGTTAATGATCAGTTGATCCTTTTGAAATGGTACAAAAAATTGTATAAATCTGGATGACAGTGATTGTCTGCTAATTAGCAAGGTAAGAATAGCAACATTTCTGATGCTTAACTCTTTCTACAGACTGAATGCATTTGCAGCACCCCTTCAGCAACCATTCCATCACCTCTACACCCCCCTCCACCCATCACCCCTGCAACTGGACTTCAAGAGGCCTGTTTCACAGAAACGGACACAGATAAGGGTGTGCAGCCATGTTGCACATGCTGTGAAGCTGAAAGGTGACCCCCTCCCTCAGGGAGAGATACGCACAGCAGGGCCATGCTAAGGAGCTGACGCAAATGTCACCATTACCACCACAAATGACTCCACACACATACACACGCGCACACAGTCTCTCAAAAACAAAACTGAAGCTATTCCGTACATAAAAACACTGAGGACTATACTTAATGGGTGAGATGTAAACCAATCAGTGGATGCTCTTGTTCTGCACAATCAAAAAAATCAGTGCTCTTCAAAAACAATAAAGTTTCCTTCCTAAACACTGATATTTAATGCAAAAGCAATGCCCTGTTTCCATTTGAATGTTTGGTTGTTTTCTGCTTTTCTTAGAAGTAGAGCACAAACATTACAGTTGAGTTGTAGCTTTTGTATAACCAAGCCTGACAAATCAGGTAAACCAGATATAAATAATGATTATAGAAAGAAGATGGTTTAATAATCAATTTAGAAGAAACTAATTAGCGTTTGTGATCATTTTTCTATGCTGCATTGTTGACAATACTGACATCTGTTATTTCGTTATCATAAGAAAAATAATTTGTGGCTCAGAATTGAGGAATGAAGCTAAAATGAATTAATACATGATAAGTCAAAAAGCAACACCTATAACTTATTTTTTATGAGTCTTACGAGCGGTTTGATGTCAAAATATTTTGTAGTGTATAATTAAAGAGCAGTCATAGTTTTGATATAGCAATACTTTTTAATTAGAAACAATTATTAAAGTAATGTAGGTAAAAACAATAAAATAATTAGATTAAGGAATTATTTTATTAATCACTGAAGTAAATTGAGAGTGTATCCACTAAACCAGGGTTCTTCAATTAAAAATCACTCAGTTCCTGTTATTAAATTTCGTCCAAGTAGAAGGTCCGAACTGAAGTCCATCTTGTGTATTATAGCCTTCCTCCTATGTACACATTTTCACATGGTTTCCACAATATACATTGTTCATTTCCAATGCAGTAAATTCACAATATAAGGGGGTCGAACGTGGCACGTTTTGATCGAACGTGGCACGTCTGCACATTATTTTCTATGGCTTGTGCGGCAAGTCAAATTGAAATTTGTTCGGCCTGCCCCTTCGAAACACACACACACACACAAACACACACACAAAGCGTGTATGGAGATATAATGTGCATCAGCAACAACAATTGTTATTGTTGTTATTTTTTAAATGTGATGTAGCAGAAAATCGATGTTGTATTATTTTTGTGAAGTGATTTTTACCAAATTAGTTGAGATCAAAATAAGATTACACACAGTAGGGAGGAACTTCCTTTAACTTTGAATGCCATAGATAGTCTTCTTATCCAGACCTTTATATGAGTAAGTAAGTGGCTCTTGAAAATTTCATGCACCCACAGGCTATCCTTTTTTAGGGCTGACAGAGCTTGTTCCCGACCGGTGGCCGGGACAACAACAAAACAGGAGAGTTTAGAAAGCCACGCCCATTTCTTGCACTGAGCACCGCAGCAAGCGCAGCACGTTGAGCACAACCTGCTGTTTTTTGAGAGGAAACGCAAGCCTTGTTTGGTCTGAAAAAATATGAGGCTACAAATGATAATAAACTAAGAGCCATTTGGGAGCCGTGCCACAAGAGCCAGCTCTCTGAAAACAGACAAACTTTCCATCACTAGTAAAACAATGAGTGAGGCTATTGTCGTATTAACTGAAATACCAGCACCCGCTGTCAACAGCCACCGCCCAAAACAACGCTCCATGAAAATGACTTAATCTCATGAAATTACGAGACTGTACACAGGTCCGGACAGAACCATCTCTCTGTCCGGATCCGGACCGAGGTCCGACATTTGGTAAACCACAAACTGCTATTCCTATGTTAGTTGAAAATGAGTCTTGAATATCGGTTTCACAACATTTGAAATATTGCTATGGGTGGCAGGCAGGAAAAATATTTCACAGTTATCTGCTAATCTCATTCTTAAAGAGATTAAATCTGCGCAGGTCCATGTCTCCTAAAAGCCCTGTAAAGTGTGTCCCTCATAAAATGATGTCAAGTGGAAGGTCATGGAGAGGTTCTCTCAGTCACTGCAGCTCCAGCAGTCTCTCTGTGCTGGGGGAGAATAAGAGTGCATCACTGTAGACTGACACAGGTTACAGGGAGGTTAAATTATTGCAGATGAGAGAGGCATGAGTGAGAAAACTGAGAAGGGATGTGTAACATATAGAGGCTCAAGACTGGAATTGACTTATTGTATTTTGGGGAGAAAATATCAGTTAAATCATCATGATATGAAAGAGTTTGCAGTACTACCATAGGCTGTGTGTGTGTGTGTGTGTGTGTGTGTGTGTTTGTGTGTGTGTGTGTGTGTATGTGAGAAAAAGTCACCTGCAGGAGACAAGTAAATACACCAGGCAACCATTGTGTAAGGTAAAAAACACCTGTGCAGAGACCATATTATTATCAGTCAGGTAAAATAATCTGTGTGATTTGAAGAAAAGAGAGAGAGAGAGAGAGAGAGAGAGAGAGAGAGAGAGAGAGAGAGAGTATGAGAGGGGGAGAAAGAAAGAAAGAGAAAGAGAGGAGACCTACATGTGGCCTGCAGTCACCTGCCAGATTAAGTGCTTGTCAGCATCAGTTTTGTCAAGCCCTGAAAGCAACATGCTGCTCTGGAAAAATAGCTCAAAGAGCCGCTCAAAATGAAAACAACTAAGCCACCTTCACTGTCATATCAACATCCTCTATCTCAGGAACACCCACATTTCAGGAGAGAAAGAAAAACTGTCATTTTTCATTGTTTAAACCTGCTCATCACAGCATCCCAGGGTGTTCAGAGTTGATATTTCAGCCGCATGAGCTTTAAAAAGCCCAGCCAGGTTAAAGAGGAGCGGTAGTTTTCATTTTACATAAACACAAAAAGTCTCGCAAAATGTTACAACAGTTTAAAGTCAGGCATGCAGCAGGTAATTTATTGTGACAATTCAGCAGGTAATTTATTGGGACAAACCAGTGGCTGCCCACGGATCCTTGCTCACAGTGTGTGTGTGTGTGTGTGTGTGTGTGTGTGTGTCCACTTTGAGGTTGCATTTCATAACTGCTCACTGCTCAGTGTGTATGTGTGACAAATATGGTAGTTCTTCTTCTGTAATGCATGCTTAAATTGCATGCTCTGTTAAAAACAAAGAATACAACCATGAATTTCAGGCTAAATGTAGGTGTGAACAGGCATTTTTGAATATTAAGTCATGGTTTCATTTTCTGTAACTTAATCGTTACTAGGTGCATGAGTACCTGGGGCCAACGGGCATGAGACAGGGAGTCAGAGTTAATGCGATGTGGAAATCAGATCCTGCTTTCGATTTCACCCCTACACCTATCAGTAAAAGGCTCAAGGTACACTCCTCAATTATATTTTTCTCTTTTTCTCTATTTTTCCTTGGTGAACATATTTGACTTTCAACAAACAAGATAATGGGGCAGGTGGGTGGCAAGGGGCAAATAAAAAATGCCCAAGTGAAAGCAAAGGATTATCACAGATCCCAGAATATTTGAGTCCCCAAAAGACAACATTCTCATGATAAGTTGTGCAAACTAGTGATGATTTGTGTTGACTATCATAGATGAGGAAAATAAACTGCATGAGGGGAAAGAAATGTCATATTAAAGAGTACAGAGAAAACGAGAGAGCACAACAGAGAACAAAAGAGAGAGAAGACTTGTTTTAGATTAATAATACCTTTAAGATGATAAACATGTAAAAATATTTCCTTTAGTCCTGGGAAAATATTCTGATAATTGTCGTTTAGGTGTTGCAATTGTGGTAACAGGCATGACCAGAGATTAGGGATCATGTTTTAGTATGAAGACAGGAAAGAAGCAGCAGACACACAGAGGGATGGAGCAGGCTTGTGCAGCAAAGGGTCACACAGGGATCAGACAGACAATGGCCCTCACCGTAATATGTGAGTAAACAACCACAGTAAGCACCGGGATTTACCAACCAGCTGGAAGGACCTGTCACACACACACCACTGCCAAGAGAAAGCCGGACAACGGCACCACACAAAGCAGACGAAGGAGGCCCCTTCTAGAAGTAGGGACAAGCCACTTGGTCCTGAACAGTGAGGCTATGAACCAAATACACCATGACAAAATTAGCAGACTTTCACAGCATAGGGGAACCTGACACACAGGAGAAGTGCAAGCCAGCCATATTGGGACAAGAATCCAGAACTAGAGAGGAAACACAAACAGGCAAACATAACCAAAACACTCGAATGGATGAGAGGGTAGTAGTGAGGGTAAACAGATGCCAGGTTCAAAGTAGTGTGAGCTTAGAAAAGAAAGGACAAATGAGGAACAGTGTAATTGAAGCCATCAGACAAACCAAAGAAAGGAGTGAGGAAGGTGAGAATTCATGACATCAAAAGTCCCATAAACACACAGCAAACAAGTGTTACAACTTGATCTGTGAAACGTGATCACACATCAATTAAATTGAAAAACAGAGATATAGAAAACTGTTAAATCCCCCCCGCTCCAAAAAAACAATTTTGTTATTATAAAAATAGGTATAGAATGTATCCTATTTAAAATCCTGATGGATACATTAGAAAGAGTACAGCGGGATGTTATGTTTTGGATATGCCAAGAGGCTGTTGGAAGGACACATCTCAAACTAGTGACAGTACCCCGAAGAGAAGAAATGGCAAAACATTCAATTAGGCAGTTTAACAAAAAGTCCATTTCAGACCCAGTGTGAAAGAGAAGAAAATGGCAATAGTCTTGGCTAAAGGACTGACACTGGTTATGTCAAAGGAATACACATGTACACAGGCGCCTGCGACTTCAAAACTGAAGCGCTTGTCTGGGGGTAAAGAGACGTCGGCGTGCGTTCAAATGGTACTCGAGCCTGCATCACTCCGGCAGAAGCAAAGAGCGGTGCAGCCCCTGCCACTTTGAAGCCCACCAATGCTTTGCTGTGGCCCTGAACACATGAAAGCATCCAGGCGCTCATGCTCTTCTTTGAAGTCAGCCGGTCCCGAGCTGTAATAAAGTGGAGCTGCTTGCCACATCCCTAACTCTGAATATTCCAAGACGAAGCGGCCTGACACACGCAGACAATACTAACTGCATGTGGGATGATTGCATTTGACTCAGAGCCAAAAGCCTCTCAGTGCCAGTGTCAACTGGACAGCTAGACAGATGTGCTAGCTTTGTCTGACCCCGGGGCTCCTCACTTACTGCAGTTATTGTAGACTGAGCTGAGCAAACAAGCTTCAGGCTCTTTTCACTTTGGCATCAGCACATTTTGATAAGTTGCACCAATTAACGTGGCTTATGAATATTTTACAGGGTTACAAATCAAACATGGACACCATACAGCCCTGCAGCCGCCTCCAAGGAGTCACGTTATGAAGCTCGGTCAGCAGCGGAGTTTCAGTGCTTATCGACTGCTGCTCACGTCCAGCATGTGTAGCTAAGGGAGGGGGAAGGGGTGTGGGTAACCAAGGTAACAGGCAGTAGCCAAGCATTAGAGCATCTACAGCACGCCTTATCCTTCAAATGATGTGAGGATGGACTGATGTGACCCCAGACCTTCACCCATATTGGCAATAATGAAGCTCAAATGGAAGTGCAGCCAGATTGATAAGTGCCGGAGTACAGGACTGGGCATCCGCTAATCAAAGAGCATCTAATTGGGGAAAAACAAAATCAGAGACAAACACTCTTAAGGCTTATGTTCCTCCCATGAGTCTTAAACGAAATATCACTGCTGAGAACATGCTCTTCATGTTCAAGTTCATCTTCAGATGTACAAAAATCATCAAGAATTTCAGCTCACTCCTGGAAAGGTGTTTTATATGCTGAAATATTTGAAGCACACAGTAACTCCTACGGACTCTTTTGAATAATTACGACAACCAGAAGATGCCATAATGTGGCCAGATACATCCATAACTGTCACATCAAACTGCTCAGTCAGCTTCCTCACATTCTTTTTAAAGCAATTGAGTTAAGAGAGCCACCAATCAGTGTTTTACAATTTTAGCTTGCAGTTACTTGAATTTTTCATGTTTGAGAATATGATTATTCATGGTGGGGCACAGAACTGGCTTACAATTTTTCTTTTTTATGTTTCAAGTGTGTCGCCTCACAATCATATTTGACAATTACACCGAGGGTGATGGACAGTCACACCGGTCATATTTATCAACATAAGAAAGTAGCTATATAAGCGAATACTATTGGTTACTGTAATTTAAATCTCTTTAAATCCAGTATCAGATTTGGTGACCACATTTTCTCATATGCTCAAAGGCCATGGATGACAGTGGAATGTTTCATGTCTCTCACACACATTCAGTTTCAATGCTGTTCCATCTGTAGTTGGGACTAAATGAACTAGAATGATTAAGATCCCGCTGAATAGTCTTCAACCCAAAGCAAAGTCAACAGCAAGGGACATTTCTGATATTCTGTTGCTATCAACAGTTTTAGATTAGAACAGCCTCTGTGTGTTTGCGTGTCTCCTCTTTGGGTTACTGAACTGGATGCACTATTGATCTGAACCTGAGTGTAGGGGTACAGTCTTATTCGCTCATTAATGGCTCCACCTGTCTGGTGGCCACAGAGGAAAGGTGCCCAGAGCAACACAACCTCACAAGCATTTTCATTAGGCAGTTGAATATTGAGTTACACCATGGCTTGGGCTGATAGAGAAAAGTATAGACAAGAGAGCTAAAGGAGAATCCTAATCATACTAGACATTAGAAGAAAGACACTAAAATGGCCGCTATAATTTAACAAACAAACTGATTAATTAATTTAATTAAATGAATTCTCCAAAGGTTGTCAGCCTAATCTCGATCTCTCATTTCTGCATCAAACCATTGATTATTTCAGACAAATATTTTGTAAGGGCCAAAAATCAGTGCTCTCTAAATTTACTCATAGTAGGAAAAAATGGTCAGCTGCTGAATTGCTAATAAACATTTTAATAAACCATTATTAAACTCGCTACAACTGAAAAGTATTGTATGTCAAGGACTATTTTTTTAAAGCTCTGAGCGAAAATGAAAATGAAAATTATATTTAACTCACTTAAATGTCAATAACTTTTTCAGCTCACAGATAGAAGTCTTTTTAGTACATTTATTTTACGTGATCTAAATGTATATTTAACTCACTTAATATTGAACAATATCCTTCGGTTTTGTTTTAGCCATTTCTTTTTCATTACCTCACTAATGTCTTAATTGGTTTTATGGCAAGTGCTAGGAGAAAATCAAATAAAGGCATTCAGAAATCAAGTAAAAGCATTCACAGTCAGCCTATTAACTTTAGTTGAGGTCTTAGGTTTTTAGTGCCACTCCCAGAAATCTGTGCTACCTTAGGACACTGGCAGCTACATAAACTTAAAGGGAACATTTTTTCTCAAGGCAGCATGAATCATCAGAACACCCTGCTTCATGGTAGTGTTTCTCGGTGTTAGAACCTGACTGTATAAACTTGCTCTATGCACCCCTAAATATCTATATATCGATCTTGGCTCTTCTCATTTAAATAAAATATATTTTTCTCGGAATATGCATATTATTTGTGAACTTAGTTCTATGAATGTTCTATAGTTTTATGATATTCATTCATATGTGAAATTCATTAAAATGTTCGTTTCAAGTATCTTCAATACAGTAGTTATTAGTCATGATTACATTATAAATATCAAACTGTTTTTTAAGTTTTTGATAACCGAAATGTGAAATATGACTAGTAACAACTGTGTTGAAGATATTTGAAATGAAAGTTTGTTCTCGTAAGAATTCATTGTAGATAGGAAGAATGTCGTTTTGGATATCTACCAGTGAAAACCAAATAGACATGGATGGGGATTGACATCATTTGTACTAGGATGACTGATGCTTGAGACATCTGTAATGTTCATTGTAGATAGGATTTGGATACTTTAATGTTTAGTTTTACTAGGAAGAAATGAATTACAGGTATCTAACATACAAATCCTCTCTGGCTATTAAATGTTAAAATGGCTTGGCATATATCTGTAGCGTTAGTGTGGGGATATCCACATTAGACTGATTCTGTAATCCACATAAAAGCGTGGGGGTTAATGTATATTTATATATAGACACTGCTTTAAGTCCCAAAAAATGGATGTGCTTTGAGAAGGGACATCAAGTTACCAATATTTTACTCTTATTCCAGCCTCATCTAAAAACGAATGCTATTGTGCAACCTCAAAAACAGTACAGATGATTAATCGCTAACGTTTGCACACCAAAGGCAAGTACAGAATCGGAATACTCTCTCCCATCCCTCTGAAAAGCGTAAATGGGTAATCTCTTCTATTAAGAAGCTGCCTCATGTATAGAACATTAATATTCAGCCTGTTCTACACCTCCTGATGCTCACAGTTCTCCTGCCAGCTCCTCAGAGCGGCCAGAAAATAAATCATCATTTAGGAAATGAGCACAAGTGTCCTCTACACTCAGAAGATTCTGCCTTAAACATGGAACCATAAATGCTACTCAGTCTTTTAATTAATCAAAGCTGTATTCACAGATGTGTTGGAGCTATTAAATGACTAAATTAATCAGCCACAGCATTAAAGCCACTGACATTTTATCGACAAGTATATGGATCTGAACAACGTTGACAGGTACCAAACTGTAACAGCTAGACGACTAGTTCCTGGTATCAAGTGGTCAGTACTCACCAAAAGTGGTCTAAAGAATCTAAAGTTCAAGCAGATGTTCTGGACTAATGATTCCAATTGATAGAGGACTCACCTTTACAGGACTTAAAGAACCTGTTAATTCACTGGAGCTAGGTAACACAGCACACCTTGAGGAATTCAAACATCAGTTTGGCTATTTATTTATACCAAGATCACTCCAAGGGCAAGGCATGTAATAGTCGACCAGGTCACAAAGGACCACAGAGTAACTGCTAAGTGACTAAAAGTGTCACTTGCACTGGCTAAGGTTAACATTAATGAGTCCACCAAGAGAACACTGAACGGTGTTCATGGCAGAGTAGCAAGGACAAAGCCACTGTTCCCTCACACCCTGGACACAGACTTTTTGACCTGCTGCCCTCTGGCAGACGGTACAGAAGCCTGCAGACCAGGACCAC
>JBBMFX010000021.1:8476725-8501017 GCA_037832545.1 Rhabdalestes septentrionalis
ATGACTGTAAGACTGTCCCTGTAACTAATGACTGTAAGACTGTCTCTGTAACTACTGACTGTAAGACTGTCTCTGTATTTATTGACTGTAAGACTTTCTCTGTAACTAATGACTGTAAGACCGTCTCTGTAACTAATGACTGTAAGACTTTCCCTGTAACTAATGACTGTAAGACTGTCTCTATAACTAATGACTGTAAGACCGTCTCAGTAACTAATGACTGTTACTAAAATTAAAGCACAAAAACAGCAGTAAATATGCAAAATGATAGTGCTGGGAAATCTAAACTGCCGCAGCTGGACATTGCTGTTCCACTGAAAAATCTTTGAGGTCCATCCACCAACAACAGTTAATACAGAATGCGTTAAACTGGTTAAATTGGTCAGTGGCAAAACTAGAATTTGGAACAGGTCACGTTCAGTAATATAAATAATTAATGAAGTTTGATTAATTTATTTTAGGCCTATTCCACACGGTCGTCTGAATGAGCCTTTTTCGGGCGTTCATGGCGCCGGGTGAGAGCGGGGAAGAGCGCCGACCATTTTTCTGCTCACTGGAGCGAATCCCAGCCTCCAGGCGGCTGCACTTTCGTGTGTCAATTTCTGCCAAAAACCTGACGAGCGTGAAGAAAAAAACAGTTCTGCATTTACATGACATTTGGTTGACGTTCTGGAGGACTGGATATGTCCCGTGATTCGATTATTCTGGGAAACGTGACAAATCAAATTTGGAGGAAAATGTAAAACGACAAATCCCGAACAATCTGAAGAGAATAATTACTGCCCCCTCAGGCGAAGACACGAAACTACACTTTCAGACAAATGGCAGGGGAATGCCAATCAAGTGCAGACACAAAACACTACAAAAACATCTGTGGCGATCAGAGCGCCTTCAGTCAACTCAGATTCAAACGTCCGTGTGGACGAAGCCTTAAGATGAAAACTGAAAGCAATACTGAAGCAGTCGTTTCAGACGGACGGGTGACAGAACTGGGTGGGGCCTATGGGACCAGGAGTAGGTTCTGGGTAACATCTAGACGGAGGGTCAGTGAGAGCTGGATGACAGAGGAAACCACACGTCCTGGGGGGTTGAAATGATCTCTGGAAATATTAGAGTACTGACCTGCTCACACACATTTAATGTCGGCTAGCAAAACAGAAAATACACCATGAAAACAGCAGCCGTGTGCAAATACACTCAAATACACAACAGAAGATACGCCCAGGCGGTAAAACAGGGACACCAGGATGAAGCCGCCAGGAGGAAACACACTGTTACAGAAAGAGGAGGGGGATGAGGAGCTCTGGAGAGGGGCTGGGTTTAACTACACTGTGTGCTGCTGTGAAACACCTATGGTCCATAAATAGTGACGTGTCTGGAGAACTGGTCCTTGACTGGTGCTGGTCAGTCTTCTGTTCAGACGGTGCTGCTCTGGGTGTTGATACTTTCTCACACAGCTGCGTTTACAGACGGTGGGTGCTGGATTGGATCAGTGGAGGATGGAGCGCCGCTCTGTTGATCAGAAAATTTGTAGCGCCGCTCCCCCCTCATTATAGAGACAGAGACTCAGGACACAGTTTAGATACACACTTCTCCAAAACTTCACAATAAAGTCACGGCTGAACTTCTCATTTAAGCTTCTCATTAAATGACTATTTTCTGACCAGATTAGGGAGAGCTGATCAATAAGAGTATCGATAAGTATCGGTATCAATATTGGTATCAGTACGAGATATACATATTTATGAGTATGAGGTATTATTTATATATATATATATACAAATACGGTATTCGGAAAGGCACAAATAACGTGATTTTTTTCCAAATACCATATTCGGAAAAATACTTTAAAAAATATTTGTATTCGGGAAACCCCGCCCCCGCCCCGGTCACATGCTCACGTTCCAGGGTACATACTCCGCCTCCCCCTGGGACAGTCTCGTGTTTGAGAGAAGAGACTCCGCCTCGAAGGTACAGCCTCCCGTTCGGGAGAAGATACTTTACCTCCCCGGTACACCCTCGCGTTCAGGAGTAGAACATCCGGCCCCCCGGTACACCCTTGGGTTCGGGAATAGAACCTCCGCTCCCCCGGTACACCCTCGCTTTCGAGAGTAGAACCCCCGCCCCCCCGGTACGCCATCATGTTCGGGAGTAGAACCTCCACCCCCCCGAACGCCATCACGTTCTGGAGTAGAACCTCCGCTCCCCCCGGTACGCCCTCGCTTTCGGGAGGGGAACCTCCGCTCCCCCCAGTACGCCCTCGCTTTCGGGAGGGGAACCTCCGCTCCCCCGGTACGCCCTCGCTTTCGGGAGTAGAACCTCCGCTCCCCCGGTACAGCCTCGCTTTCGAGAGTAGAACCCCCGCCCCCCGGTACGCCCTCGTGTTCGGGAGTAAAACCTCCGCTCCCCCCGGTATGCCCTCGCGTTTGGGAGTAGAAGCTCCGCTCCCCCGGTACGCCCTCAGTGGAGCCAAATTAGGGGTGGGGCCAAATTAAAATACGGTATTCGGAAAGGCACAAATAATGGGCTTTCTACGAATACTGTATTCAGACAAATACTTAAATAAAAGATACCCCCCTCCGTTACACACTCGCATGGTTAGGGCATTCCCTCTGCAATCAGAAAGTCGTGGGTTGATCCTCCAGACTGTACCCTGAGTAAGTACCGTTCCCACACACCGCTCCTCGGTACCGTCTTCCCACACACTGCTCCCCATATGCAGCTCCTCGTTACCGTCCCCACACACGGGCGCAGAATTCAAGGCTGCTCGCTACTTCACTTGGTGAATGGTTTTAAATGCAGAGGATGAATTTCTTGCTGTTCACACTGTGTGCAGTGGTGTGTTCACGTGAGACCGATTGATCACTTTCACTTTTAGATATTTCGTCTCCCCCGCCCCCTCCCCCCATCACACGCTCAAATTCAAGAGGAGATTCTGAAGTTCTTTGCGTGCTGCATTATGAATTTTACTCGAATATAAATACAAATACGAATACAAATGGCCCAGCCTGAAGATCTCTACCAACCGTGAGTACACTCTTTGCTGTACATGTTAGTGAATGTTAGTTCCTGGTGGGAACTTCACTCTGTGCCTAAAGCGTTCATAGAGCAACCGCGTGATTTACAAGCTCTCGCGATTCTCTCTGCGGTTGAGCTCTCCCATCACGCTACACGGGCGAACTACTATATTGGTGAGTCATTTCTTATCCTCCTTTGTGAAACAATGGCAGAGCCTAAAGTAGTAAGCTCAGCGGAGTGGGACCAGTTGTGAGGTCTGGTAAATTGGCAGGGAATTGAGATTGATCGCCTTCAAGGGGAAGTCGCTAATTTAAATCAGGTCATGGCTCAGCTCCAAGCGACCACCCTCGGAGCGCCTGCCGAGATGCCTCAGCCGGTGTAGATGGGCGGTGCGACGTCTTCCTAACAAATGTGTCTCTGCTGTTTGAGTTTCAGCCCGACCGATACTCCAGTGAACGAGAGAAGATCGCGCTGCTCGTCTCCCTCCTCACCGGGCAGGCTGCTGAGTGGGCTATAGCGGTCCTGAGGAGCAAAATAGCGGAGTGCCACAATTATCCATACTTCACAAAGCTTCTCAAGGCCACATCCCAACATGCCAACAGTGAGATGGAAGTGGCTTCCAAGCTCGATCACCTGCGGCAAGGCGACCGTCCGGTGAGTAAATACACCGTGGAGTTTCGCACCCTCGCCTTGCAGGACGAGAGCTACCAGAAACCATGGAGGAGCTCATCCAACTTTGTCAGTGCGTAGACTCACGCCTCAGCTCTCGTCCTCAAGCAGCCTCTCGTACGCTGCCGTCTAGACCGACTACGACACCTTTCAGGGTAGTGTCCAACATCCCCAACCCTCCACCTCCGTTGGAGGCCCACACCGAAGCTGGGTAACCCGTGCAGTTAGGGCGCACCTCGCTGAGCCAGAACGAGCGGACCCGATGTTACCGTGAGTGGCTCTGTGCTTACGCATCCCCGGACCACCACAGGGCAATCTGTCCACTCTGTCCGGGAAACGCCAAGACCCGGTGAAGATGTCGGTCACCACCACCACTTCAACATATCCAGACTTCTATTTCACACCCACATCCAGCACAGTCACAAACAGGTCAGTGTCGATGCTTTTGTTGATTCAGGAGCTGCTGGCAACTTTATTGACCTCAATTATACTGTCCAGCTGGGTGTGAAAATGGAGGCGTTATCCCGACCGCTTAACATCACAGTCGTAGACGGTCATCCCCTCCTTCACAGCCCCATCACCTCTTGCACGTGCCCCCTTCAACCCACCATAGACCAGCACGTCAAGAAGATCACGTTCTTGGTCACTCGCCTCACTTCACCACCTATCATACTTGGTTACCCCTGGCTGCTCCGTCACGACCCGCTCATCTCCTGGACCCAGAACCGCATCCTGCAATGGGGGTCTACCTGTCAGGAGCTATGTCTCACAGTGGCGGTAGGGAGCCCCCTTTCCCGAAGTCGACCTAACCGCCATATCAGAGCCGTATCGGGACTTCAAGGAGGTCTTCAGTAGGAGCCGTGCTGTCCACCTGCCTCCTCACTGGCCTTACGACCTCGCCATCAACCTCCAACCCGATACATCTCCACCCCGTGGCCGCCTTTACGCCATTTCCAAAGAAAAACAGAGGGCCATGGAGGAATACGTTACTGAGGGCCTTTATCAGGGCACTCTCTGGCCCACCTCCTCTCCGGCAGCCACGGGGTTCTTCTTCGTGAAGAAAAAAGAGGGCAGCCTGCCCTCTTGTGTTGACTATCGGGGCCTCAATCGTATTACCATCAAGGACCGTCATCTAATCCCGCTGACCAATACTGCCCTGGACGCTCTCTCTGGCGCCACCTTCTTCACTAAATTGGACCTCCATAATGCATACAACTTGGTTCGCATCAGAGAGGGTGACTAGTGGAAGACGGCGTTCATCACTCCCACCGGCCAATATGAAACGGTGGTTATGCCTTTCAGGTTGTGCAATAGTCAGCCTTTCAACGACTGATTAATGACGTGCTCCAGGACATGCTGGGTCGCTGGATCTGGATGACATCTTGATCTACTCAAAGACAGAAGAGGAACACTTAACTGGATGAGTCCATTCAAGGTTTGCTATGTTTTCCAACCTCCTACGTTCGATCATCAAGAACCAGGGGTTGATGTACCAACGGCCCAACAATTGGTGCGGAGGTGTCGCTGAGGTTGGGATTTTGCTCGTCGTGCCATCCTGAAAGCCAACCGTCGCTACTCCACTCAGCACCTTCGCCGACACCCACCAGGACACCCAGCCGGGGTACCCAGTACCTCATCGACTGGGAGGGCTACGGTCTGGAAGAGCTACGGTCTTGTGTCCTGGACCCAGCACTGGTACAGGACTACCGTCGTCGGGTATCCTCCCAGCTTGGGCCGTCTGGTGCCGGTCCTGAAGAGCGGGTACTGTCACATGCACGTCTATATGACATGTCAAGGTGAACGAGCTTTTCACGGTATATAAACAGGAAGTGGGAGCTTCCTCAACTTCTCTGCCACTGAGTTCACCTCACCCAGCCTGAAGATCTCTACCAACCGTGAGTACTCTCTTTGATGTGCATGTTAGTGAATGTTAGTTCCTGGTGGGAACTTCTCTCTGTGTTTAGAGCGCTCATAGAACAACTGCGTGATTTACCAGCTCTCTCGCTTCTCTCCAGGCTTGAGCTCTCCCATCATGCTACACGGGTGAACTATATCAGTGAGTCATTTCTTATCCTCCTTTGTGAAATATATGCACACACACATAATACTGTACTTTGGAAGGTTGGTGTAATGAGGTGGATCTTACCAGAATTTCTTTTTGAAGTTTATTTAATTTTTGGTATCTACAATTCATGTCATAGATTTTTGTGACAACTTCACCCAGAGATATAAGGTTACTGTCAGCTTTAAAGTCACACATATAACACGAAAACAGTAAGAGCTGTAACTACTGTTCTGTGATGTTCAGGGCATGATTGTCATGATTGTTCTCTTTTGAAAAGTCAGCCTTAACGTTTAAATATTTTTTCCCAGATGCTAGCTTTTTCACTTTTTATTAAATGAAGAAAACAAAAGTTGACCATCCCAATATATTAACATTTCATGATAAGTGAACCATCAGAAATATTGCAAAATGAAGTGTAAAATATTTCTGTTAAAAAGTCAAATTTCTATTATAATTAAGTAGATTTTTTGTTTCTCTAGTAACGTTGTCATTTTTATGATACATGGCTTTGCAATAAGAGTGAGGTTTGAGGTGGTATATGTTTCTTTGTTTTGTTTCCCTACTAAGTCAAGCAAGACATGTGCTCGCTCTCTCTCTCTCACTCTCTCTCACTCTCTCTCACACACACACACACACAGCTGTTATGGTCCAGTGGTACAGACAAAGACAGAGTGCAGCACAGTAAGGCAGAGAGTTGGCAGTCAGTGCTCCAGATGTAAGCCGGGTAAGAAAAGCCCTCTGGACAGATTCCTAAAGTGCCCTGCTGTCTCAGGCAGAATTAAAACAGTGAACCATGAATCTCTCTCAACTTCTGTCACTTAAATTCCTACATTTGGGTGACCTGAATGTGAGATAGGGTCAGCTGGACCAGGACCAAAATGCTCTTTATGATCCTGTCCTACTCATAAAACTTACATGAGTAGGACAGGGTCATAAACTGTTAGATGGCAGGTGAAAATTAAGAGAAAAGATGATTATTTAACATTTGCTGTATAACCCTTCCACAGCCCTTTGCATTGTGTGAACATTTTCTTTGGACTGATAAAATGATTAAGTAGTACCCTTTAATTTGAAATGTTTAATGGGGATTTTTTTTTACTTTCTACATTATTAAATAATTCAGATTTAAACAGCATTAAGAATCAGCTGTTGTATAGCTTTCATGTTTTGTTTTGTTGTTTTGTTTTTGTTTTGATAGCCACTATATAAAGATTCAGACACTTGTCTCAATCTCCTTAAAATGTTCTTCATCATCTATTGGGAATGGTGTGTTTTCTCAAATAAGCTTACAGCATTTCCTACTTTCACCTCTTCTCCCCCTTGAGTGATGAACAAAGCTGCCAAAGGGGAATATTTACAAGAATACAAATAGGAAGCCCACCTGCACACAGTGTAGCAAGCATTTCTGCTAAAATAATCCCAATCATGTAGATCCAAATCACAGAAACACTAAAACTCACGCAAACACACACACACACACACACACATACACATACACACACAGATATCCATCCAACCCCAGCATGCTGATTCTTCAGGCTGTGGACTTACCCAGTGAGGACGACCACAAAGTCCATTATGTTCCAGCCATTGCGGAGGTAGGAGCCTTTGTGAAAGACAAAGCCCAGGGCGATGATCTTAATGCCAGCCTCAAAACAGAATATTCCGATAAAGTAGGGCTCTGTCTCGTCCTGCCAGCAGAAACAAGGAGTGAAAGGAGAGATGAGTCTTTTTTTTGTTGTTGTTTGAAGGAAAGAGGGGAATTAATGAAGCATGGAAAGAGAAATGGAGAGAGAGAGAGTGAGAAAGAGACAGCGCAGGGGGTGGAAGAGAGTTGTCCTTTTGCTTTAGCCTGGGTTAAGGAACATAGGCCCACTTTGTGGAAACAGAAGCAGAGATAAAGAGAGTTAAACACCCACTGAAGAAGGCTTTAGAAGTGCTGTACATTACTTCTTTATGAATATAATATATTACATCTTCGACACATTTCTTGCCAAAAATTTGTGATGCGTCAGAATAAATATTCTTGGCTGGAGCTGAGGTTGTACAACGTAAGACAACCTCCCCATAACTTCCTTAATTTTGCTCCTGCGTTACTCTTAGTGTGAGGGAAGCAGCTTTTGAAATCGCATCCATTAATACAACTGCCCCAGGGCACCTCGAGCGTACACAGCAATGTGTCCTCCCTGTTCCTCCTTCTCAACATATCACACCCTTTTCAGGTATATTAATTTTTACAGTGGACAAAATCAAATATTCTTTTCCAATCGGTATAGGTGGGTTTGGGACACCTGTAGAGGTTTTTACCATGTGGCTTTTTGCATAATATATTTTGGGCAATTCAAATGCATCTTTCTTAGCCTGATTGTCCTGATTTTTCTTGAAAATTGATTTGAAAAGACACAGGAATGTGCTTTTTTTAATCTTTTCATATAATAACAAGACAAAGTCACGTAAAATACACAAGACTGTGGTATTTTAGTGCTTCAGTCAAAATGTAACATCACAGACCAAGCACGAAATGGTCTCAAAATGGTTAATGTAACAAAACGTATTATTTTGATTCCCTTATTGGCTTGATCATCATGAAAAAATAAGAAAATGCGACAAATCTTGTCCAAAAAGCCATTATTTGTTGTCTGTGAGCTTTTGTTAAAATTAACCATTAACAGGAAAATACCACTCGTAGTGAATAATCATGATGAAAAGTCACATTTCAAATAATGTAATACTGAAAGCAGTTATACAAATTGGTCAGAAAAGCTGCCAATTTTCAGAACATTCTTAAATTAAAAAAGAATTAACACAATTTTTCCAAGCCCGGACGAAAGCGTTGCATAATGACTGACTGCTGAGAATAAGTGGCTGTGGGTCGAGGAGAGAGGATTAAAAGGACCCTAGTGCAGTTGGTATAGCACTGTCTATTACATAAAGAGCACAGTGATGTTTAATTCTAAATACTAGAGCATGTTAAGAATCACATGAGTGTATAGAGGGAACTTCAGTGGGGGATTAAACTGCAAATATCTTTAACAGATACAATATTCTGTTCCAACACCAGCTGCAACATTTGACACTGTAGAAATAGTATAATCACGGTTGTTATGACAAATTGCGCCTTTTTTCACCCAGTGCTAAGTACCGGGTTTTTTTGCTTGTTGGCATGCAGAGTTGCTGAAGTTGGGATACAGAGGTTTTGAGAACAGGAGCAGGTGGCTGTGTTTAAGAGATTGCTATTGACCTTATTTGAACTAGACTCCCTGCCTTGTGGAGGCCCTGATCTGGAAACTGAAACCCTTAAAAGATAAATGTGGGCAATAGTGCAAAGATATAAGACATTATCCTTTCAGTATTATCATTCTTTCTGAGTCAGCTATTCTGACTAGGGTCATTAGGGGTGCTTGAGCCTCTCCCAACATCTATATTGGCCTACCCATAGAGCAATTTAGCATCTCTAGAACACTTACTGTACAATATTTGGACTCACACAGATACTGGGAAAACTTGCTATCTGCTAATGGAAAGGACGCTAGCTGGAATTAATGTCTGGACCAATGCACCACTGTGCTTTATTAATATCAATATCATCATCATCATCATCATCATCATCATCTTCTTCTCTGTAATTTCTTGATGTTACCAAAAACATCACTGATCATGTGTCCAGAAACTTTTGAACACGTTTTTACTGACATAATTCTATTGTCAGTGATTATGATAGTAATACTATTCACTAAACTGTATGTCACAACTATTGTAAGCATGATACTTTCCTGCAGCCAAATATATTCCTGCAGCATACCTCAACAACTTCATCACTGTTCAGTACAACTTACATTTACTTAGTTACATGTTTAAAAGTTCAGTTATCAGTTATGTTAATGCATGGGAGTTTCTGTGTTGTGCTATGCTGTGCATGAAAAAAATAGCGTTTTTACAACTAATTGTTAGCATTTTACTGTCAATGGGGGGTTTGTACCAGAGTGTCACACTTACCAGAACTGATGAATCTGGATTGAGAATTTGGTGTAAAATAAGCTGCTGTGCTGGAATTTGTTACTGAGGCTAATCAAAACAAGGAAGGACAACAAATGTGGCATGAAGAAAAATAACTACATATGATCTATCCAAGAGGGGTGTGACCTTTCCAATGCACACAAACAAGTATCATCTGAAATGAATAGGGCAATCTAAGTGCACATATTATTCATTTCTATGCTACAATTTTTCATTTGCCAGCACTGTCTAAAGTCTGTCAAACCTTACAAAAACTGCAATATAAGAATAAGTCTGTGGGTATGAGCATGGATATATCAGTTAGTAAGTACAGAATATGATGATAAAATATTCAATTTTAAACCTGTTGCTATTCAGTTACAACGTATTGTCTACAAGTTTGGTCAAATCTATACATTTGTCAAACTCTGGTTAATTCAGCAGATTATAGTCGGTTGATGTAAAGGTAATGCTCATGACAGACTCAGAAAAAGGTAAAATGGTGTAATTCACGATGATGATGATGATGATGATGAAGATGATGATGATAACATGACATCATATTGCCTATTCCTAGTTATTTTCTTTAGGCTGCAGCTCATAAAGAGGATGTTACTGCTTTATTGCGGTCACCCAGGAGTCTGCTTTGATTGCTCGGCAGCAGGCCTCTAAGGACCCGTGCTTTATGAGTGTGACTGGGCAAACACAGTTCGGTTGGTGGTTCAAACAGAGCATAATAGCAGACAAGAGCAATCAAAGGCTGCTCAGTGTGGGTTAGGGTCAGGTCACCCAGAGAACATGTATTCACATTTAAAGTCAATAGCTCCCAGCAGGCTAAAGCTTAATGAGGCACAGATGTGGTTCCTGCATAGACTGCAGGGGTGGGTGTCAAGCTTTAGCTCAGAAGGGAGCTCTGAGAAGTTCATATCTAATAGGTTCCCTGGTACTAGGCCACCGTTGCATGTCCAAAAACAGTCAATAGGGGATACGGGATACATTTCATTCCACATAGAACTGAATGCTTTCTCATATAAACGGTTTTTAGCAGTAGGTGCACAAAAGAAAGGACATCTAAATGATTGCAGAATGTACAGTGTCTGTATAAAAAATTAAAGTATGTATAAATGGTACTTTTATAAAGTGCGTTATTTACATATAAACGGTTTACAATAGTTTATTACTGTTTTTAATTGGGTTGTAAACACTTAAATAATTGATATATGAAACATACATATATGTACATATATGAAAATGGCAAGCGCTACCTGCTGCTGTTATACCAGCTTATGGATGGTGTTTAGGCTTTCATAATTTACGACCATTAATTAACACATTTTAAATCATTCAAAAATCATTTACAAGGGTAGTCTTATTGCAAAGTGATGCATTTTCCCAAGGCATGTACATTTCATCCAAAAATAGTCTAAGAGTCATTATTTTGAATTGCAAATTTTGTTTTTTTGCAACTATAAGGACAGAAAACACTTAAGAGTCATCATCAGGCTCTTAAAACCTACAGGTGAATGGAAGACTAGTGAGTAAAGTTTAAAGTAATAAAATAAATGATATAAAAAACAAGCTTACCAGGCGTTTTGACATCGGTGTCTTGTCACCAACAGGTAGATGTTGCTCAAGTGCCAGGACAATGCAGTTGGCAATGATGGTGGCCAGAATCATGTATTCAAATGGAGTGTGTATGTCAAGGAAAACAGTAATTTCACAGACAAATCACATTTAAGTGGTGGAATTATCAACTATTAAAGATACACATATTTAAGGAAGAGCTGCACAGAAACATGCATATATTGTTGTAAAAATTCTGGCAATTTATAGTTATTATAGTCCTGATAAATATGGTCTTATAGCCAGGCTGATATGGAGATTCTGTAACCAAAATATTGATCACTGAAAGAAATAATTCATTAAAACGTTTTTGAGAAAGTAAAACTAGTTGGGGTTTTTTTACAGTAGATTGAATATATGCCGATTTTCTGTAAAGCTTGTCTAGCCTGTAAACAGCTTTTTAAAGGAACGTATGTGTGTGAAGCCCAGATAGGTAATTAAATGCTGCTTTATTTGTGTTTGAAGTGTTGAGACGTTATGGGGAAGCCTGTGAAAATTGTTGGTGTGTTTAATGTATTTTTACATCTTAAGAGTCATGTATCTCTTAAGGCACAGCATGCACACAGGGAGAGTTTCAATTTATGGATGGCTGGTCATTTCAATTCATCCTAGCACTACAATCCATTTCACAACTCATTTTCTATGGTTGCCCCCTACAGCAAAAGTCTTTATAGGACTGCAATTCACAGAGCAAACCTAAAGCTCCCATTGACCACTTCAGTCACGTACTCATCACCCCCAGGGCTCATACATGCTCTACGTTATATTTGCAAATGCATTCCAAATGCAGAAATACATCCATCATATATCCATCCATCAAAATATCAATCAATGTAAGGGAAGAAAACAACATTGACATATATTTGATAGTTGTCTGTTGATGGATGGAAATTATAATGTAAAAAGTGGGAAGAAATAACATTCTTTTTTGCACCGGCACTTTTTCAGGCTATTCACATTAATAGTGGATCCCAACCCAGAACATGAGGAGAGTTAGCCATCTCCCACTTCAGAGTGCACTTGTATCAGATGTCAAGTGTTGAAGCATTTTAAGAGGATACAGCAAAAGTGTATTCCCCCTTTTGACTAACCCTGCACATATTTATTATTCAAAAGTTGATGACCAGTCAGGTACAATCTTAACAATAAATGTTCTCCAAACAATTTTCCTACAAAGTAATGTTTTTGGAAAAATGTCACAGTAATTTCACTTTTGGTTTGTTAATTTAAAAAAAGAAGTTTGGGGTCCAAATTTTACTCCTGACTTGCTTTAGTAAAGATGAATTTAGCTTTTTTAATTCAGAAGTGATTAAGCTAAAATTGCAAACAAACACTAAGTGTTTTCAATAAATACTACATTAAATCTTCTTGAAAGGCACTGAAACCACATCCAGGTGTTCATTAAGGACACTTGTTGACGTGCTTTAAGTGTCAGCATGCCCTACTGTCCACAGCTTTAAACACTGGAGCTGGAGAAGTTTTGTTCAGATCTACAGCTTACAGTAAGTCATACTACATTCTATACTGCTTTCACAAGTATGTGCCATGTTAACAAACACGTGCCAGGTTAAATGGGTTGAAAGGAGTTCGGGGATGTATTTGTTGATTGAGGTTAAATCTGATTTGCAACATTATCCCCAAAACTTAAGGTAAATATGCAAACTTTTGGTCTAAACATGTCATGATAGGGGATGTTCATCTGGGATCTGCAGAATACTGTGTAAAGCAGATTTTCAAATGACCACACTTTTGAATAACTACTTTTGCATACAAATGATTCTGTGAAGAAAAGTAAAACTTAAATGATCCACTCACAATTTAAATGCATCAAAAATAGTTCCTGGAAAGCGATCCCTCCAGGCAGACTACAGGACTGGAGTTGGGAAACACGAACACATGTCAACACTGAGTGCAAGATTTCAGCACCACGGAGAGCTCCTTCATCTGTTTTCAAACCATCTCCCTACACATTTCAACAGGTGACCAATAACTAATTCCTCAGTTTAGTAGGGACATCACAACAGCAAAAGAGGCTGTTTAAAGAAAAAAACAGAAGCCCTGGCAAAACACTTTGGACCCCAGGCTTGTTGGGTGCATCTCCATCATGACAGGAGACTCGTCACTTACTGCTGCTACCATTCATCAGGAGCAAAACCCTTTAACAGGAAGAGACTGGACGTCACACAGAATGACTGCACATGCTGGAGCCTGTGTCCACCAGCGTGGACAGCTTGTCTGTTCTTAGAGGGGCAAATGCACTAATTTCTCCCTGCACAACTGTACAGAAGCTTGGGGGAATCACCTCAGAGTGTGGAGCAGCCAAAGCTAGGAGCTCTGAGTGTGTGCGAGTGTATAGAGGAGCTGAAATAAGATTGAATGAAAATGACCACCATTTCAGAATGAAAATGACTACATCGGCTCCCTCTAAGCCAGTGTGGTGGGACACTATCCCTGAGTGTCTAGCATCTACAGCTTGACAGGATATGGCCATTCTGTGATTCTCTTGGCGTATTTCCTGATCACGTTGTCCTCACTGAAGATGAAGAGGGAGCGGTTGACCGTGAAACAGTTCTGCTTTGTCTGCTTGGGGTTGTACAAAGCCATTGTCCTGGCTCTCTGAGCCATCGACTGTTTGTACATCCTGGGGGCTCCAGGCGCGCCCCCAGCCCTGGCAGCCCCCCTGCCATAGCGCGGCTCATCCCCAAAGCGAGTCATCCTGGACATAGGGATGAAATCCAACAGGTCAACAGATCCAGGCGGGCATCACATCTGAACAGCATCGCAGGGCACACGTCTACAACTACTCGCAATCTCCATCACATCAGTGCAGAATGTGCTTTAGTTTGGAAAGAAAGATAGGAGAAAAAAAATCCGAAAAAGACAACACCGAACCGAAATTCTCGAGAAGATCTCTCGCCTTCCTCACCACTCTCCATTCACTCCATGGTAAAAAACGAGGAGAAAAACAGAAGGCGCCTTTCAAATTACGTCCAGGAACCGAGCCGCATTGCTCTCAGCCTCAAATAAAGCAGACAAAACAGAAATAAAGCAGACAAGCTGGCGGGAGCGATGGCTGAGCTAAACCGGCACCGGGAAAAAAACGAACCTTTCCCCTCGATGCGCAAGGACGCACGGAAACGTGCTCTTTATCTGTGAGAATGAACCCACTCGAGCGGCTCTCTCTCCGTGTATAGTAGGAAAACAAACGTTTTATTAAGAAATAAAGGCAAAAATCACTGACCCCTGTCACTGCCTCCCACTCTGCTCGCGCGCTACCAATGTGGCCAATTTGACCAGCCGCTTCTCCTTAAGTAACTACAGCCGGCGAGCCGTGTACGACCGCAGCGGCCCCTACCGGACAGAGTGGGCACTGCAGGGGGCGGAGGGTACGCTTTTAAAACTTAAATGTGGCCACTTCAGACGTGCTGTAAGAAATAAGACCCCAGGGTAAAGGGTGCAGCTGGGTTGCTTAGTGATTAGGGAGTATTCCCTGTGATCAGTGGGATGGTGGTTCTAATCCCAGGACTGCCAGTGGTAGTAGCAGTAGTAGCACTAGTAGTAGTAGTAGTCGTAGCAGTAGGTTCAAATCCCAGGACTGTTAGTGACCCCTCTGAGGTAACCTTGAGCAAGTCCCCCACACTGCTCCCCGGGCACTGTGTTCCTGGTTGCTCCCTGCTTCACTTGGGTGAATGGATATAATACAGAGGACGAATGTTTTGTCATGTGTTCATGTATGATAAAATTACACGAATACTACTACTAGTAATAATAATATTAGCCTTATGATAATAAGGTACCCTGGTGCTTTTGAATTGTAAATAAAATTGATACATCCTATTTTATTTCACAACTTATTTTGACAAAAAAGTTCCCCTTTAAGATGTAAAGGTAGTCCACCAATTCATCCTCTGTCAGCTGCCTGTGTGTGTTTTACACAGCCTCAAAAAATCACAGAACATAGACACACACACAGAGAGTTGTGTTGTGCAGAACTGATATAAAAGTAAACACAATGTGCTAAAATTCTGAAGCCTGGTTCATGACAAGTGCATTGAAGGTTTAAAAATTTCTATTTATACATTCAGTATAAAGTTAGTTGTTATTTCTTAACTGCATACAAATTGACTTTACACCAGAAAAATGGACAAGTGAACCATTCATGTTAAAAAGGCGGACATATTTGGTCAGGTTGAAAAGAAGCATGGGGGGCAATTGGCCCATGGACAGGTTCCCTTTTCCAAATAGGTTTTCACTTTTCACTTTTACATTTATTTATTTTCAAGAAAATGATCATGTCTGGCTTTGAAAGTTAGTACTTAAATTCTGAGCAAATATTTATTCAGCTTTCCCTGCTCCTGACCTCTAGTGGTCGAAATTGTACATTGCAATACCCTGCGGATTGCTAACTTTTTATGCGACAATTTCTTCAAAAATTAGTAGTCCATTTCCCATTTATTTATTTATTTATTTATTTATTCATTCATTCATTCATTTATTTATTTAACATTTGCCCATTGTTCTCTTAGCTTGCCTGAGCATTAATTTGGGTTTTATTTTGAGCTGACCATTAAGAGAAAATACAGCTTTCACATTACAGAGTACATGGTGTCAATTGGTCATATAAGTCTTCTTTCATTAGAATTCCAGGAAAACTAAGGCCCATTTTATTATGCAATATGAATTAATTTGTAAAGTTAAAAATTTAGTGCATTATTTGTGATGCTAATATTTGCTCAGTCTGTCTTCCGGAGCTAATCCGTGTACACTGTTATTGAATTATAAGGACGGTACTGACCTGAATTATATTTTGAGTTCAGTACAAAGAAAGCTGGTCAGAGCAGAACATACATTCATTTAAGTACATTATGGGACAGCTGGGTGGCCAAGTGTTTAGAGCATTGCCCCCTGGGATCAGAAGGTTGTGGGTCTGAGTAACACCACCGAGGTTCCCTTGAGTAAGGTAGAATTCCTACACACTGCTCCCTGAGCACCATGTCCCTGGCTGCCCACTGTTTCACTTGGTGAATGGGTTAAATGCAGAGAAAAGTTCACACTGTTTGATGTGTTGTGTTGAGGTGTGACCAATTTGCTTTACTTTTACCCATTCACACAGTGCCAGTGGAGTAGCGGTACCGCATTGATCAAGGGTTTTGAGGCTCACCTGCTGGAGCACAGTGCCTCCTCTTCTTGGCACATTTTATGTGAACTGATGATATCTGTGTTCCTCAGTTCAGTAGTCTTCTCCAGGTCAATGACAGTGTCATAGTTGCTGTCATGTGTGTCCTGGAGACTTCCACTGGTCTGATTGTCCTCAATTACTCCTGCAGTGTCCGCCAGACTTCCAACTGCTGACCTTTGGTTCTTCTGTCGCTCAGAAAGCTCATCGCTCCAAGCCCAGGAGCTGTACTCAGCCCCCAGTGTCAACATCCGCCATGTTCCAAACGTTGCTGAGCGAACAGCTTTGGTCACAAATTGAACATGTGAGAAGTGCATTGAAACACACAGGAAAGATGGTAGAACCTTTAAAGTATTGACCAATATATCAACCACAGTACATTCCTGAACTTGTTTTAAAAACTGCCTCAGACCACCCAGCATCTTATTCTCTCCACAACACAAATATATGCAAACTATTCTTTTCAGAGACACAAATCTACATATATTTGTCATGTAACTAATGTGAGACAAATGACTCTCTAATAATATTTAATGTCCAAACTAATTCTGCCAGGATTTGAAATCTGGACACTACTGTTTTTGAAAACTGTTCAAGAAAGGAGTTGTGTGCTAGGCAAAAGAAGCTAATGGAGTCATTATTAAACAAAAACCTACCTGAACAGAACAAAAAAGGTCGCAAAAGTACAGAACTTTAAATAGCTGCATTAAGAGTTTAATTTAAGCAAGATTAAATATGAACTCCCCAAAACAAGAGCGGCAAACCCAACATAGCCCTACCATAGACGACCGTGGATCTCCTCTCCGCCCATTTGGAGTGTGGTACTGTTCCTCTCATAGCTTTTTCCATTATTCCTAATCCAATATCACTGAATAAAGAGGATTAAGATCCAATTTCTTGTATGTAATAGGCTCATACTCTCAAAGAGTTTGCACTCAAAGGAGTCTTCCTTAATGCACTTGCCACCAGAAGATCAAGACCCAGTTGGGACTCTAGATTGGGCACTCCGGAATGCGGAAAGGCAGTTTCCTGTCCCACTCATTAAAAGCCTTCATCCACAAGCCAAAAGGCCCAAATGCCTCAGTGGCTTCTCTCTGAAACCAATCACGGATCTTATTTTTGCTCCATAATCAGGAAAAGAACAATCACTAAGTTTATAGAAAGTAAAAAGCTGGCTGGTTCAGAGTCAGACAAACTTCCTGCTTTGCTTTTCACTGGATTCTGCAAAACACTGCTTGCTCTTACGCACTAGTTAACCACAAAAAACAATTATAAAATGGTGCATAACTCATGGGTCTGAAGTTCCCCATCACTTTAAAGAGAATGTCACACTACGATTAAGTGGAAAAAATGAAAATACCTATTGATATAAACCTTACAATTCAGACTAAAATGTACTTAAGCCAAAACAGTGAAGAGAGAACCAGAATTGTTTTTGCAGCAAATTTTTAGCAAATCAAACACATTTCATAAGCATGTGGTATCATAAAAAGGATTCATTTTTTTATTAGAAGAAAAATCCCAACCAGTTGTATGCACTGGAACTTCATGTTTCATGACTTTTGAGAAACGTGTAACTGTTTTTTTTTCTTCCATTTTGCAGTGTTTTGGATCTACATGTCAGAATCTGCACAAAGGACTTGACAATAATGGGTTCAACAACATTAACTCATGAAACAAAATTGATACAGGCTAATGACAACTACAGTTAGAAAACCAGAGGTACATTTATCGTGTAAAAATGACAAAAAGCAACACTTGCATCTTCTTCATCTTTTGCAACGCGTAGTTCAGAGTGAATAGAAAAATAAAAACATAAAACAAAACATTTTTTCAGCACCATTTGCAATATCCTATTGTCCAGCCACAAACCCTTTAAGCAAAAAGTCATTATACTTGTATGTTAAAAAAAAAGAAAAGTCTCTCCATTGCAGATAATCATGACCAATAAAAAACAGATTGTTGATGCTGATAGAAATCATTCAACATGGCAACATTACAGGACAAAAAATAAAAAATAAACATAGAAACCACCAATGTGTTTAGTTGCTCATTTAGTTCAGTAAATGATGGGGACAGTTATCTTTCAATTGATGTGCATGTTGAGCTTCTCTCATGACATTTGCATCCTGAAAACCAAAACAATTTACAATTTTACAAAATGCATTTCAGATTAGGCAAATTCGACAAAGCTAGTAACATGCAGGAGAAAACTCAAAAATGGGCATTTTATCCTTCCCATTGTCTCTATACAGACAGGAGAAAACACCCAGCAGATGGGAACCGCCCAACAACAACAACAACAAAAAAAAACATTTACAAAGACCTAATGCCCAGCAGCTATGAGATACTAACTACATGAACAGATGCCAACCGCTGTTTATAAACAAGCCAACAGTAATCACATGAGCTTAGTGTGGTCCACTCCTGAAGCAGTAAGACTTTGATGGGAACTGGGTGGCACTGAGTAAGGTAACACATGACCATCACAGAACCTGCATATGTATTGCAGTGATTAAAAAAAATACAACTGTCAAAAAATATTAAAACATCCCACTAACAATTTTAACTGGAATTTCACAAGTTAGCTAAAATGCCAGGGAAATGAAATCCTTAAAATGTGGATGTGCTGTGAGCGAATGCTTGTCTTGAACACCCGCACCAAAAGGTTGTCATGAGGGGGTAAACGTATGATGTTTTTGAATTGTGGACACTGACTGCTGGAAACAGAAGGACATGATTAAAAGTGACATGAGCATCTATGTTCTCTAAATGAGTGACACGTAATCCTGTAGGGCCACTGGCACACCTATTCGTCCAACAACCAATACACTGCAGGCCCTCAGTCATCCCAACTGGAAAACAAACTTCATCTTAAACAAGGCTTAAACTACCATCACATACCCTGTCTGCCTGTCTTCCACTAAACCAAATTTACATAGTGTCTGTACATGTACCTAAACCTTCATTCACAGACAGAAGTTTAAACCACAAGGCCAGAACACCATACAGTGGCCAAGGAGACCAGTGGTGATGATTGACTCTCTTTTTGGGATTCTATGGTGCAGGCCTTGCTGTGTCATGTCGTGTCTGTGCTGGTGATGGTGGTGACGGTACAGTAGGCTGGCATAGGAAGCGGGACGGCCAGTAGATGAAGGATGTGGAAAAGAGGAGAATGGAGCTCAGCTGGGGCTGGGCGGTGTGGTGGATGAACTTGTATCTGGCAGAGCGCTGGCTTGCTGCTCGCCTGGTGTGCTGTCCGCCTGCCTCTGGGCGATTGCTGCTGCAGAGTGCTTACACTGAGACGAGCCACACTGGCAGCTAAATAGCTTCCCTTTCACATCCCAGAAGTGATCGCCATAATCAAACCTGAGGACAAAAGTGCATGAAGGACAATTAAAATTTAGCATTGAAGCACATCATAACATTCAATTTTATTCTAAAACTATACTATTTTGGACAGACTCATTCGTAATTTGGGCAATAAAATGGCTTACAGTATTTTAAAGGCTTTGGTAAATGGCACAAGTAAAGCACCAACAAAGTGTCTAAATGTTACAGATGAAAATCACATTCAGGTTTTCTTCTGCACGGTCAGACAGAAAGGGACACCAATAACTATACAAATGAATTTTGGCAGCACCTAAAAATCACATGCCACTATACTAAAGCTACATATTTTATTAGTACAACACATGAGCCAGTGCAACTAAAATCTGCAGCAGAATATGGTATAATTGTTGTTTTTTTGGGGATAACTCACCCTAGCTCATCACCAGCACTGATATTCTTGCTGGCGAAAAAGGCGATGTGCGGAAAGCGCAGGTCCTGATGTGAGGTAAAGACTCGACAAGGGAACAGGTTCGGCACACAGTGGTGGTTTATGAACCGACTGATGTTGCCATAGAAACGGGCATCGATACAGTACATTTCACCAACCTGCAGTAAAAGAGTGTATATCCAGTTAACACTGAAAGAATGAGGTCAGACCAGGGATACCAGTCCTATTCCTTTGTGCCAGGCTTACCCACAAATATATACACAAAAAATAAACATAAAATTAATGTTTATTTATTTTATGAATTAATTGAACACACTTTCCCCAACCCACCACACACCAGTGCTACTCAGTGGTAAAAGTAAGTACTCCAGGCCTAGTAACCATTTTAATCACAAGTTTGTAGAAAGGATATAAAAGGGGACCACATTTTTTCAAATAACTAAATTGTCCCTTAGAGTACACCTGATATTTCCCATATGAAATGTACCACATAATTGTCAAACATCCTTCTGTTTTGGAAGAAGAACGTACCTCCAAGCCTTAAGATAAGTTTATTTTGGCAGAGATCAACCCATATGAAACAAACTGTTGTTGTACTCTTGTAAGTCTCAAAAAATCTTCAGAAACTCCAAATATAATCAGTTTAGGTTCAAGTTTAATCGGAATGTTTAATGTATCTGAAAACACTTGGAATATTTTGTTCCAGAAACTCTGTAGTTTGGAACACCTAACAAAGGCATGAGACAGATTGGAATGTAAAAACTGACATTTGTCACACAATGGTGACACCTCTGGAAATATTTTATTCAATTTACACATGGAGTAATCAAGCCTATGAAGCACCTTAAACTGAATGAGACAATGACTTGAATTAATGGAGCATCTGTGAATCACTTTTCTTCCCCAGATTTCACTAGGAATTTCTAATGCAAGTTCTTCCTCCTATGCAGATCTAATGCCCTCCATAGGTGGAGATTTCACCTGTTCTAAATTCTTGTAAAGGAAAGAAATGTTAGCACCATCTCCAAGACATCTTTCCAGAAGTGTGTCCAGATGTGTGGGTGATGCCGTGACAAAGTTAGGAACGTTAGACTTTACAAAGTCTCTTATTTGAAGGTGCCTGAAGCGTTAAGAATACTGCATTTTTCACGCAGTTTCTGAAAGGAAGCAAGATGTTTCCAAGACTCAAACGCTTTAATTGCATTTACCCTAGGAAGCGTTCTCCAGAAATTGATCATTGATTTATGTTTAGACCACAGGGGTTGAAAATTGGCCTTAATTAAATCTGAAAACTTTGTCACCTCATTTCCTAGATGTGTAAATTGTCCTAAAGCATTCTTAAAGGGAAACTGTTGAAGCCAGGAAGGGGCTGTGACAGTAACTGGCATCAGCACACTCTTGTCCAAATTGATTTTATATGCTGAGAATGTGCCACAGTCATGAATCAAATTATGAATATTTGAAATGCTACTTTTAGGCTCAAAGATAAATAAAACGTCATCTGCATATAATGCTAATTTATTATCAGTATTTCTAGTTTTATAGCCTTTAATTCCAGTGTGAGTTCTAATAACCTCAGCTAAAGGCTCAATTGCTAATGTGAACAAAAGTGGTGACAATGAACAAACCTGTCTTGTACCTCTATGCAATTCAGAACGAGGAGACATTGTTTGCTTTGTGAGAATTATTGCACAAGAAGTATAGTACAACAATTTAATCCATGACAAGAACTTCTCAAAGATTAAACTTCAATACAGCAAAAAGGTAAGGCCACTCAATTTGATCAAATGCCTTCTCTGCGTCCAGTGACAGAATGGCTAGATTAGAAGAGGAATTATGTTTTGGTATAAAACCATTTTGATCTAGATATACTAACTTTCCAATTACTTGGTTTAGTCAGCAAGCTAAAGATTTTGCCCAAATTTTTTATTCGTGTTTCGGAGAGAGATCGGCCAATGAAAACCCAGTTCCTGTGGATCCCTTCCTTTTATAGGAACAACAGTAATAATTGCCTCATTTAGAGTGGCTGGGAGTGACTGTTATATTAGTGCCTGTTTATAAACCGTATATAAATAAGGTGAAATTAATTAATTACAGGCTTTATAGAATTCATAGAGAATCCATCTGGACCAGGAGATTTAGATCCTTTCAGAGATTTTATAGTACCTGAAATTTCTGTCCTCAACTTGCTCTTGGTTTAAATGGAGGGTAAATTTTGTCAGTTAAAAAATTCAGAAATAACTGTAGAATCTATATTTCCTTTAGACGAGTACAGTGTCACATAAAACACTTGAAACTTACTATTTATGTCCCTAGAGGAAGTAAGAGCTTCTGCTATATCTGATTAGATTTTATATATTGCTCGTTCAGATGCGGGTTTATGCAGTTATCTAGCTAAAATGTTGAGGTTTATCACAAAATTCGTCATATTTTTGTCTTAGATACTGAAAAGATTTTGAAATTTTATTTAATTTATATTTAAGTGCACATATTTTTTTTTAAATGTTTTTCCATACATGGATGTTTAGCATTTTCCATATCTAATTCACAGGTTTGAGGTTTCTAATATATTTAATTAAGCCCTTTTCCTCTGAGATGCATGATAGGAAATAATACACCCTCTAATGTCTGCTTTAAATGTGTCCCCCACAGAAATGTCTGGCTTGTCATTGAATTGGAACAAAAAATTATATGTTGTTTTATATGATCAACTAAGGCTTTGTCTGTAAGTAAATATGAATTAAGCCTCCAATTTTTGTGGTTCCTCCATATTGTCTATTTTAATAGACAAATAACAGGAGCGTGATCAGAGATATGATATTTGGCTGTACAGACCTGGGACATAAGTTTATCATCCAGGATGATGTAAACAATGTGTATATAGATTATGAACTTGAGTGAAACAGGTATTCCCTGGCTGTCGGATAAATAATTCTCCACACATAAACCATGTTAGAGTTAGTTATTTATGAATTCAAACTTTTACTGGAACTGGCCTCAACTATTTTTGGAGATTAGGATTTATCTAAATACAGATACAATTAAAATCACCCCCAATTATGAGATTTGTATCTGAAATATTTTAAATTAAATTGAACACTTTTTTGAAAAAAAAATAATAAACATTAACTAGTGTTAATGGCACTGAAAATATTTTCCAAAGTCAAAACATATCTCCCTGCTTTATCTGATATAATCAAGTTATGTTTAAATAAAGGCTTTGGGACTCCTTTACAAATAAGGATAGCTGTTCTCGATTTAGGAGAAAAATTTGATTTTTTTTTTTTGTCCAATCCATTTGCATTACCAACATGGGCGGTACGTTTTAAATGCATCTCTTGAAGAAACATGATATCTGAATACAATGATTATAAATGACAGTTGGAAGAAATATCTACAGCCACACCTTGTGAAGAAGTCTGACACTCCTGGGATAGATGGTACTACGGACATAAATATAAATGTTTTAATATACAAGTCTAAGTTCTGTTATATATAAACACCTCAATATTAGAGATCGATCGATATTTTTCCCGATATTTAAGCATTTTACCATAATCGGTTATCGGTTTTGTAATATGGGGTTTCCCGATAAACACCGGCATCTGGTGGTTGTTTTGAGAATTACGCGCATGATCGCCATTGTCGTCTGAGGGGAAACTGCGTTAAATATACTTATTTGCTTTCCTATATTTAACTTTATTAAACATAACAGCTATTAATGCACACAGATGTTTTACATAAAGGACTGATATGTAGTTTATGTACCATTGAAGACTTTAGTAACAGTGCCCTTTTTTTATTTTAGTAATTTGTAGTATTTTTTGCACTTTCAGACCCCTAGTTTTGATGTGTGCAAGGAGAGTGTGATTATTATAAATAAAACTGTTTTTTCAGTTCAGTGGTGGTGTAATAATTGTGTCAAAAACAGAAGTATAATAGTAAATAAATATCGGTTCTGAAT
>JBBMFX010000021.1:8517853-8529877 GCA_037832545.1 Rhabdalestes septentrionalis
CACACACACACACACACACACACACACACACACACACACACACACACACACACACACACACACACACACACGCAAAGTCTTAGGCACCTGGATATATTATACTTAATTTACAACACTTAAAAACTTTACTACTGGACAATAGCATTAAATTTGTGTTGAAATATTATTTCAATAAATACAAATAACTTTATTACAGTAAAGATTGTTCTTATGTGCGGCAAAGTGTTCGACAATTTCCTCAGGGAAGTCCAATTTTCATTTTAGCTACAATCAAATACCTGGTTTGGATGGTTTTACTCCATTGAGCTAAATTTGGTGGAGCTACTAATGTAATTTTTTTAATTCTCACAATGACTGGAGGCACTGAGCAGAAATCTGCAACCAAACCTGTGTTCTTCTAAACAGCTCAAAAAATATCAAATAGAAAAAATGTTGTTTGAGTCTATTTTAATTCACTTGTGTTTCTGCTGGCAGAAAGAACCCCACAGCTGATTCAAACTATTTTCATAGGGGCCCAAGACTTTCTACATTACTGTAAATACATAAATCTCGCACGCTCTCTCGCACGCTCTCTCGCACGCTCTCTCGCACGCTCTCTCGCACGCTCTCTCGCACGCTCTCTCGCACGCTCACATGCGTTCTTCTTTTAGGCAGCTTACTGAAGATCTAATCATTCGCTCTGCCCCTGGTGGTTGGATGACAACTGGTTGAGAATGTGCTTGATTTGATACGCAGCAGAGCCGCTATTCAAATGTAAATATCGCTGACGATCAGCTTCATTTAATCGGGGCAGCCAAAATCGTGATTGTGATTAAAATTCTGTTAATTGTGCAGCCATACCTATAAGCTACCATTTCAATCTCAAATCTAGCTAACCGTCAACTCGTATTATTAATGAATTATTTTACCTCTTTACTCTGAATCATCCATGCACACGTCATTCCTATAATAGCATAAAATCTAAGCTAGAGCAAATAAATATAAAAACGGACTCAAATTTCAGGACTAAAATGACACTGATCCTGCCACAGAGCAGAGACGAGATTTGTAGCAGTTGGTGAGCAAAAAAATTCCAAACCTGTGGGGCCAAAGTTATTTTGATACTCTCTTTAGGTGCTGCAACCCCTTCTTCCCCAGTCAGCTCTTCTTCATCCTCAGAATCCTCCTCTGACTCCTCTTCCTCAGACTCATTCTCAACCCTCTCTCCATTTTCCTGCATGGCCTCTTTTGGCTGCTATAGAGGAATGGAGGGCAAACAGGTCAGTGCCATTCAGCATTAAAGTTATCAGCTATCTGTTATTTGCTATTCTGCTAGCTGCTATTCATAACAACTTATTCCTCACAACTCAAATACACTTGCTGGCTGTAGAGATTAACAAAACAAAACAGTATAAAAGATAAAACACCAGAAGGGGTCAAGGCCCATAGACAAACTATCCATATTATTTTCACTGCAGATGCTTGGCAAAGTTTCATAATAAAAATATAATTAACAGAAAAAAAGCAAACACTGTGTTCATGGTTCAATCTGCTCTTAGACTTGGCACTCTGACCTGAGGACTGGGAGATTTGGACATATTCTGAAACATATCCAGTACTGTGCGTTGCTTTAGGACTTTGGTTTTCTTCTTGGGAATGAGGCTATATGTTCCCATCTTTCTTTTCTTCTTCCGCAACGTGGACGCTACTGAGCAAACAAAGATAGGTACTGAAATAAACACCAAATGCAATTATAGCAAAATAAGGACAGTTGTGGTTCAGGGGCCAAATAAATGACAGACACTTTTATTGCCCCTTTCGAGATTTAGCACAAATGCCATGATGTCTGACTTAAAGAACATATAGGCAGCAAGAGCTACGAGGTTAGGGTGACCATTTTTTCTGTAAAGTAATAAAGAAAATGCCTGGCCTATGAATACAGAAAAGAGTGTCACTGGCATGTTTAGCATGTAACCTGTGTGTGGCTTGGCTGGTGTGGCAATCACTGCCGGTGTGGCATCAATTTGGCTCTGAGGTAGCTTGTTCTGAGCGGGAGGACTCGGTGGAGGCAGCCCAGGTTCGGCTCCACTCAGGCTCTTATCTTTCACCTCGCTTGGCTCTTTTGTTTCCCTGTTAACAAGCTACGAGAATAAAAATAAGCAGTTTACAACTTTTGGCTGGAGTTTCTGCCCATCATAGCACAAAGTTTCTGAAAAGATCATTTCTGCAAATTACATCTTTTTCAGAATGCATGTCTTCAAAAGGAAGACTCGGACTGTGTTAAAGAACTGCCACATACGTATTAACATTTCACAAGCAGGATCAGTTTTTTACCTTGAATGGATGATTTGAAGCCGGTCTGGACATAGTTTTTCGTGCTCTGTGTATCGTTACAGGTGGAGGAGTGTTAGACACTGCACCATTTTTAGTCTCTTTTTCCGAAGGCCTCGCTTTCAGACTAGGCTCTTTGTTTTTGTCAGTCCTTAGAGCACCTTGGCCTGGGGGTTGTGACTTCCCCAAAGATGGGATAGTTTTCGAGGCATGCCCTATAGCTGAAGGCCCCATGGGGGACCAGTTTGTCCTGTGCTGGGCAGCCGGTGCATCCTCCTGGTGCTTACTGAGTATATATCCGTTACTGCCCACAGTGGAGCCATGAGGAGTATCGGTCTCTGGTAGTCCATTCTCCATGGCTTGAGACTGGGCAGGCAATCCTTGCACAGAAAGGTCCTGCTGAGCATTTCCTTCTTCTGTGCTCTCATAGGTCCCATTCAACTCTCCATCTCTTTTCAAAGGTTCCGTTTTCTCATACAAACAACCCTCGTCCCCACCTAAAATGTGACACAAAACAGGATTCATTTACATACAAAAAACAAACAACAACAACCACCTAGGATAATCCTTATCAGCACTGGGAACTTTATTAAACTGATCAGACATCAGTCAAGGAATTTCTAATATAATTTTATAAAATCTTTCATGAAAAAAACCTGCAAAATCCTGGAAAAAAAAGAAAAAAAAGAAAAATAAATTCACCTTCGGGGTCACTGCAAGAATCCTTCATGCTCTCAGATTTCATGGATTCCCTCTTCCTCACAATCCCTTCAGCCAAACCGACAGGCTGAAACACAAGCACCATTAGATTATAAATGGAGCAAGAATGGCATTTTACAGTCTGTCCCAAAGAGAGGTTTGCTTTTAAGAAAATGTTAACAAAACAGTTTTGAAAGGCCTTATTTTTTATAATCAGAAATCCTGTTATGTCACAAAGGCCAGGGTAATAGACATTAAATTTCAGTTTTCAAAGAAATCTGCCAAAATCAGTCCCTTAAAAATTATAATAATCATAATAAATAAAAGTAAACAATAATATCAATTCTGAACCATAATATCTATTGGTTTCTTGTACACAATTCAAGATACACAATTGTCCTCACTGTACAAGATTGACAAAGGAGGAAAAACATGGAGTCATTATCTCATCCCTTGGGAATGTGTCTCAACACCGACAACAAAGGCTTGGATTGGCTGGCAGATCCTTCATGAGAGTACGGCATCTCTCCACAGTGAGGCTGGTTGTCTTACACAGCAATAAAGAAGAGGTTTTATGGGAATATATGGACCAAAAATATCAGTTGGACATCCTTCACTGAACTCTTAAAAGCTCTTCTAAAACATGATCAAAAAGAAACTTCACACACAATGCTAGATGACGATATCCTTAACCATCATAAGAGGAACAAAGACCACAGGCACACCAATGACCTCCCTCATCATTCTCTCCCCTTCTCGTCATCATCTCTCAACACTCTTTCCCTCCTTCCTTCTCTGTCTTTTGTTTGGTTGCGCCTGGTTATTTGTTGCATGATTCTGCTTGGCAACTGGCCCAGTTTCAGAAGACAGCCCAAACTGTTTAGCCGGCCCTGCGGTAAGAATGTGCTCCATGTCCACCACTGATGTGGATCCTGCCTTCACTGTCCAATAAGCTGAGCCATGTGTGTTAGGGTGGGAGAACACTATGATTGGGACACCTGTTTTAGCTTTCTGGATTTTTACAGAAAGTGCTGAACCCAAAACAATAAACAGCAGCATACCTACTGACACCTTGGTATGAGAGCATTTTTCATTTAACCAAAACCCAGACAAGCAATGTAGCCCTACAAAAAAAAAAACAGCAAAAAAAACAATATCCTGTGGTTAACCAGAATAAGCTAATTAGCTTTGAGTCTCTCAATAAGACCACTATGTGTACAGCTCAGAACACAGAACCTCCACAGCACCACATTCAGTTTAACAACTGAATGAATCATCAGGGAGCCTTGTCGACACCGAGCAGATCAAATCCCTTGTATGCTGATACTCAAAATGACACATTTGTACCATAGGATTCTCTCTAAAGTCATTTATCTATCCATCTAAAAGTGCTGGATGCAAAGAGAAAATTCCCCAGTCACTGTAAAAAACAAACAAACAAACAAAAAAAAAGGTTAACATACTCATCGTGGTCTTTATAACCAATATCCATATTTGTATCTAGAAAAAAAAAAGAATGATAATTAATTTATTCAAGAAAAGCATAAATGAACAAGGGATAAGACAATGTCAACATTTCTTCAGAGAGGGACAGAAGAAAGAAGAGTCAACTGCAGTCAACTGGTGTTGTGCATATGCTCATAGGAAGTGCCCAACACACTCACTCACTTGGCAGTCTTCAGCATCTACAGTAGTGATTTTCAGCAGCCAAGCTCAAAGGAAGGAGGTCAGAAGGTGCAGTAATTACAGCAAAATCCAGGCTCTTCCCTTGTTGCCCCTCCCCCACCCCAGCCTAGCTCCCCAGCTCTCGTCTGATTGGCAGCAGAAATGTCTGCAGTTTGTTGGAGCTGTTTTCAACAAAGGTCGGTCCCTCTTTCCGTTTCCCTCTCTAACCACCAGGGGAGCCACTTCATAATAAGAGTCCCTTTTGCCTCACCAACCTAGACATGTTCTGATCCGACAAAACCAAGATGACCCAGGGTGCATCAATGTTGACCCCAATGAGGTCTGCTGTCATTCATCAAAAATGAGTTTCCATTGTGGTCTCCAATCCGAGTCACAGTTGTGAACACTCTGAAAGCACATTTTCCCAGTAAAAGAAGTCAAAATGGTCTAATCTTCTTTAGGCCAGAACCATCCATCTCTCTTACCCTTTATTTTTAATGAGTCAAGAGCAGTTCCTTTCTCTCTACAAACCCTATGGTAATGTCTGCCTCAGACAGAATATTTAGAGGAGCTCGAAGGCATGAAAATAACTTGTGTTAGGATTAAATCATGTTTAAATACTTTATGCAGCAAAGATTCAATTAGGCTTTTGAAGATCCTCATCAGCTATCCCAAAGATAAATAAAAATAACACAGGGCCATTGGAACAAAGAACCCTGGTGAGAAGGAATATCAGCTGTTTGAGAAGGCCAAATGTGTTTTAGCAACTCTCCGCAAATGGTAACAGTTTCACGGGTGACATTGACAAGTATGGATCAGACAAGAGAAGAAGTTCAAAAATGGCTGGTATTCATTCCTATAAACAATGGGTAAACTGGTCTAAACACATGTTCTGGTCACAATTAGAAACTCATTCGAGTTCAACAGGAACTTGAGTGGAATCTGAGGCCTGACTTCTGATTACTGACTTCCAGCAAGGGCCAGCACCTCCAAGCTTCAGTAAGGCCATGTGTTCTAACACAGATGTTTGCTCTCTCCTGAGCCAACAGCCAGTGCTACTGCAACCTTATCCATTGGCATTTCCAGCATGAGAGGCTGAAGTGTTTTCAAACCTGGGTTTGGCTGTACCCGTACACATTTTTCTCTTTCAATGATTAGTATCCAAAATCCACAGGCAAGTCTTTGGCACAAATTTAGCTGTTCACGAGCTTCCTTCAAGAGTAGGCTTGAACAAACTGTGACACATTTTGGTTTGCTGATTTATTTCTCCCTGCAACATAGACATCAAAAGGATAACTGACTACTAATGCTGCTACAGAAACCATTTCAAGTGGTCAAAAGCAATCGAAGACACCATGGTCTAAACATGGTCAAATGTCCAAGCCCCTTTTCAGCAGATAGTTATATTGGAATAAGCTCTGTTTTGTTCCAGATGAGAAAATATTCACTGCAAATGGTGCTCCTCTTATTCCAAGCTCTCCCCCTAGAGGTGAAAAAGAGTCCATGCAAAGTGAAGGAAGGGAGGGAAAGGGAAGGGCCTTCTGCTCCAAACCGCCATTTCGTAACCAGATTGTTTACTGACATGACAGGACAGACAGTGATTTTTTCCTGTGGGGTAGGGGGCGTTTGGGCAGGATTTGTGTGAGTGGAGGATGAAGAGCCAACATCTATTAATTCTGAGGAATTCAAACGCAAGAGAAAAAAATACATATAAATCAAAGGACTTTGGAAAATGTGCTACAAAAACTAGCCTAAATAACATGCTCTCTCTCTCTCCCTCCCATTTATAATAGGTTATAAATCTCACCAAATGTCAAAATACTTAACAGCTCATTAAAATTGGAGGTTAGCCTCACCTAACAGAGAACTATGAATTTGCCATGCTGTTGTTCCAAAAAATACACCAATTCACCTTATGAGTTTGAAGAACAAAGGCCATGCCTCTTACATGACCAATTTTAAAATGAAAAAAAATTACTTACACTTTTGTATTTACATAAAACAATATTTTATTTTGCAACTTCATCTAAAACACTAAAGCAAAATGCTAGGGCACTGTTCTAACTAAACATTTCTAATCAAGGTCAATCTGTCCTTACGGTACATAAGCGTTCCTGAAGGATGCCCACAACATAAGCTTCTTCAAAACATACACAGCTCCGTGAAAATTAAAGTGCAAGAAATCATGCTTGTTCGTGTACCTTAGCAGTTATTTAAGGATAAGACAAAACTACATGAGCAAGGCAGGCCCCTAACACAAAAGCATGTTCTGAGTTAGCCACACATCCCAAAACATGGCTCTTTACACCAGAATGCTGAAGGTATCTAAACAAAGGATGCAAATTATGAGAGCAATGTTGGAGTACTTTGTGATTTACCATTTTCTTTAGAATGACCAGAATTCAAGCCATTAATTGAACTGTATTCATAAACACCTGCTTCATCAAACAACTTCAATAGGCTTACAAAAATAAATATTACCAAAACCAAAAAAGTATTAATCTATGACTGAGGAAACATGTGCATTCTACCAAAAGAGAGATTAGCATGACAGAAACCATAGATGGACAAAGAACAAAATGATAAATGCAAATCAAGGCCAGAGTGAAACATGGAAAACATCAAACTAAATCCATATTTTCCTGAACAGATGCGGCAATATCAGTTACAATTCATCTTTAAGAAAAATAGACATTAGGAAATAAGAGGAAGAAGAGTCTCAGCATAGGCCCAAATAACTTTCACTTAAGTTCATTACTCAGGACATCACAGGCCTTTCATCTTCTCCTCCATTTCGCTCCTTTAACAATGAAAAGAACTACGCAGGGTAATAATGTTAGTTAAAGAAACCCTTTCTTGTTAAGAAAATATATTTGCTTCACATCTTCCCTTAAGAATAGGCTTCAATAAAAATGCTTGCTTTAATTGCTGAAAAAAACATTATCTAGACTCCTCTTTTAGGCTTGGTCAGGTCAACAGGAAGAATTCAGAGTCTTCTCAAGCAACAAATTTAGTGTCGTCCTCCCAATTTCAAGATATTTGTGCAATATTTCCCTTCTTGGCAGAAGCACTCTTGTGGCAGTCCCAAGTCACAGGGTAACAGAAGAAACAACCAGAGAAAACTAAAAGATCACCATTTGTTTGCCCTTGAGATGAGACCAGTCCTCTTATCTGATTCCACAGACCTTCATACATGAAAAAGCCATTAAAGCAAGCAAAGACAATCCTCTTCATTCTCATCCTGCTGGTTACCAAGCCTACAGCACTCAGGCCATGTCATTCCACTTCACATCCATGCAAGAGGCAAATATCAAAAGACTCTGGCAAAGGGTTCTGCTTCAGTCCAGAAAGCTTGATCACAGACTTCAGACCAGATGACTGATTGACTGAATTTATAGGCCAGATGCCACGTCTTGGTCACAAGAGAGCTCCCTTCTCTGAACATGAGAAAAGCAGCCAACTCTTGGACTATAAGTGTAGACATAAAATGTAGAGATAAAATGTAAATAGTGCAAAAGAACATAGCAAGTGAATGAGCTCCAAATGATGAATATTAACAGCCAGCATGGACGGAGGATTGAGTGGCTGTTCCTCTGCTAAAGGTACTCTTCCAGCATCATCATACCTGCTTTCTCCCGATGGTCTCCATTGAGAGAGAAAGAGAGCTTCGAGCAGATTGTTCTTCTTTTTCCTCCTCCTCCTCCTCCTGCATGCAAACCCTGCTTGCTGGTCACGTGACCTACCAGCTCCCTCTGTTGGTTGGCCTTGCTAAAGCTCAAACAGAGCATGCTCAGTCAGTTCAAATTTCCAACGTTTCCTTCTTCTTAAAGGAGGCCACCAACGAAAGCAATGGGCCATTTCATTGCTGCCTAAAAATATAAATATATAGGATATGAGGATAGCCCATAAGGAAGCCCATGTCTAAGCAGAAAGAGGCATTGTTAGTCTCAGTAGCAAGCAAGACCAGGAATGTGAGCCATCCTTAATCTCCTCTCATCTACATCAGAGGTCTTTATCTCCAGTGAGACTGAGAAGGGCAGGGCAGTCACAAGAGACTCCATGCCAAGACAAGACAGTCCTAATAAAATGGTGCAATAAATTCAATAATGAACACAGCAGCTTCAAAATAGCCTTGTCTATACTAGGTATTGTTTACTTTCTTTCTCTGAACCAGCATGTATTACCAGATCCAGATCCAGCAAACTATTTTATGTATGCCTGTGAATGTGTGAAGACTTGCTGGTCAAACACCAACCTATACAGTATGACAAAATAGAATGGGCAAAGTATGCTTGATCTAAAAATCAGTTGAGAAAGATTCTAACAGTGTCACAGAAGCAAAGTATGTTCTTCAACAGAAGTGAAATATTACATCAGGTTCAGAGTCATTGTGAAAGTAAGAAATACCAAAAAGTAAAGAGCAAAAGTAAAGGGCAACCACACAGTCTATTGTTAAAATTAGTTTCGCCATGTTTAGACACAGTTCACACAGGCCATGAGCCTGGTTGTTCTATAAATCTTTATTCCTCCAACATCACTTCAGCAACAGAGTCCAAACATAGCCAGGACACAACTGTATCACACAGTGTCTTTCTGGTCAAGCCTGTGAATTTGCCATGAGGCTCTGTTAGACGAGTAAGCTATCCAATGGTAGCTCTTTTGAATTCATCTCAGACTGGCATTCGAAGGAGTCAGAGCACATTCTCCCTATGAAGCTCAGCTTCCTTCATTTGGAACCTCTTACCAAATCATGTTTCAGCAAAGAGAAAAGCAGAATCCTCACTTTCTTCCACATTGGCAACAAGCTGTTCTGCTTGACTGGTTTTACCAGCAGAAGACAAGGAGAGAGTGAGAAAAACATAAAGAGCAACATAGGGAGCAACTAGGAAGGATAGAGAGATCACTGCACAAAGAGCATGCTTAAGCCATGTGCTCCTCTACACAGCCATAATAAGCCAGAGCTATTTCCCTTACTGAAACCGCAATGAAATGTCCCTGGAACACATTAAACTCATAACTTAAGAAAAGAAACCCAGATCTCTCCTTGCATGCAAAAGAGTGCCCAACAAGTGAAGAGAGATCCAAGATCCCAATAGACTATAACACACCAATAAAAATGAACGAAGCTGTTTGAGCCATAGTGAGGACAGAATAATTTGGATCATTATTAAAGCAGGGTCCAAGGCCTATCTGTCAGCATAAAGTCAATGATTACAAATTATATTGAGGTAGTAGCATTACTGTCTAGATCATAAACAAACAATCTATGTCTAGGGATTCACCCATTTACACATGACACTGTGTCATCTCAGAGACATTTACTTTAAAACACTATTTAGGAGGCACAAGCACAACATAGCAAAAAGTCATTCAGTTCACACCTTGATGAAATGTCTGTTGAAAAAAAAAGTTGTTCAAGGAAATGCTGTCCTCTTCTTAATCTCTACAACAATCATGCAGCTACCCCCAGTAAAATCTCAGGTGGTCTTTGTTACATAGATAAATGAGAAGCACAAATGCCTTTTTGACACATCTGTACACAGCATAACCCTCTCTGTGCAAAACCACTTTCCGTGCCCAGAGATTTAGAGCAATCACAAGGCCGGGTTTCAAGGCAAACTAGCATGACATATCTAGATGGGTTCACACAGAGCCTCTATCCAGCAATTGTCAGGAAGGCCTTCCCAGCAGCATCTGTATCAGGAGTGGACAAGCAACTGAATCCATCCAGAAGTCTGCTGAAGGATCAATCAAATCACCTGTAACTGAAAAAACCCTGCATAGATAAAAACAACATAAAATAAAAACCTTCTTAGGGTTGAGTGAAAAACACCAAATACAGATTTTGGCCTAGATTCAGGTATCAAATAAAAAGGCAATGACTTTCCTGAAAAGTGAGAAAATCGAGAAGCAAAATTTCCTGCCTGGTTGAGGCCTCCAGCAATATGGAAGTACCTGACTTAAGCTGTGGTTCTCCATTGATGGGGGAGGAGGAAGAGGGCGAGAGTAAAGCTCCACTGACTCAACGTCTAGCTTTCCACACAGGCACAGTCCCTGCTCAGGTCACATGACCACCTCTGTAGAAAGCATTGACATGGCGCTCTCTGGGCATGCTCAGTTGGAGCTCTGCTGTTCTTCACGAAGAAAGAAGAGCAGGAAAAAAACAACACTGCAGCCATTGCATGCAATGGTGTGTGGATACAGTGGAACAAGTGTTTCGATGGAGATTTTTTTTTATTTTTTATTTTGGTCACAGTGAAAAACGATACATAAATGATTTGTGGAGGTTTTTAAGCCTGAGGTGAAAGTAAACTGCATTTATTACAGTTTCTTATATGGGTTCAAGCTTGGGGTGGTGCGAATAAAATGTTATTTTAACTGTGATATGTTTAATGTGTATACAACAGCATCCCAATATTCTTAGTACAACAGCTTCCAATAAATAAGTACAACTGTCCGTCATGGTGAAATGGATTTCTATTCTATTCTATTTGATTGTACAGACCTCTCAGACACTTGACTTGACTGGAATTTAACGTTCATATGAAGTGTTGAACTCAAATTCCCTTTAAGTAATAATTGCTGAAAATGAGTAGACAAATATTAATTCTTAGAGAGACTCATACAAATAATTATATTTACTCTTAATTTGTAGTGTATTATACTCATGCATTTATTATATTTCACCATTTTTATTGTTTTAAAACATATTTCTATACTATATATATATATATATATTTCTATATAATCTAATATATATATATATATATATATATATATCTCTCTATCTATCTACCTATCTATTTTACTAGAATTGTCCGTTCCCCCTTAAATGGGCCAGTAGTCAGCATCATCGAACATAAGGCTGATTCCAAGGATTCTTTTGAAGCTGAACAAAAAATGCTTAAAAAATGTCCTCTGAAAAACGTTTTAAATTAAATTGTTTTAGGAACTAGATGTGCTGCTATTTGCATTTATACTTACTATATTTTAATATTGAAAATGTGGTGCACAGAACAGTCTTGTCTTTATGTAATAAAATTCATGAAGATCAATTATCCATTAGCTTGCTGCATGATGCTCCATGCTGAAAAAGAAGCCATGCTTGTTAAGTGGTCCCACCGATGTTACAGGAGCCACTACAAACTAGATTTCCATGCCTTTTCAAGAAAAAATTTGTTTAATTGCATGGTTGGTATGGTAACTGCAGGTGTTACTAGATGGTTTCTGTGGCATTGCAGGTGGTTGTTAAGCTGTAACATGTTGCTACTACGGATGTCCCGATCAGGTTTTTTTGCCCTCGAGTCAGAGTCATTTGATTTTGAGTATCTGCCGATACCGAGTCCCGAT
>JBBMFX010000021.1:8553447-8570854 GCA_037832545.1 Rhabdalestes septentrionalis
TCGGTTATCGGGCACATAAACATGCAAATAATTGGTATCGGTATCGGTAATAAAATATCAATATCGGTCGATCACTAGTATAAAGGCAATCCTTTTGGAGAGAATACATCTAGCATATACTTTATGATGCAACTTAAAACATCCCAATTTAATCAATGGAGCTGCAGTATTGATATTTAGAGACATTGTCAAAGTTGATAAATGTAATATTCTGAAAATCTCATATAAAAAAAAGTGATAAAATATCAAGACGGGTAATTAAGGAAAAAAAAATCACTACAACCATAATTATATTACAATATTTTAACGTAAAAAACATCAGAAATTTTGACTAGGACAATTTGTTTAGTTTATAGTAATTTAGTCTACACTACAAATTATTTTATTAATATCAAGTGATTCCAAATTTCTTAACAAGTATATTCAGACTGTCAAATGCTCCATTAAAAATAGCCCTTAGTAGGCTAAAACTGCAGAGGAAGTGATGCAGAGGAAGTGATGCAGTAACGAAGCATGCAGTACGAAGAAAACACTGTGAAAGAATGGGTACAGTGTACTGTACTGTTCGTGTGTACTGACCGAGGGGAACTGTCCTGGCTGGGAAAGTGCAGGTTCTGTTCCATTCGCTGGTAGTTGTGAATCTGAGTGGGTACTGGAATGGGTACAGACTGACCATAGTTGCCATAGTTACTCACTGAGTATTCAGTGGGGCTGCTAAGAATGGAAAAAAAGAAGGGAAATGAGAAACAAGGGCAAGATACAGTGGACAAAGTGGAGATGAAAAAGCGAGCACAGAACTATATCCCGGGTCTATACTGCTGAATTTTCAATGTCTTCTCATAAGGAATGCTTGCTGAAGGAATGGCTGGCAGTAAGCCATGAAAAGCAGAGGCCAGGGGTGCTGGTGTGAACTTTTTGCACACTGCTCGTAGATGGGGACCATTATGCTGTTAGTTTCTATTAAAGGAGCCCATATCAGTAGGTAAGAATTCAACACGATCATTCCTCAGCATCCCATTGGGGAAACTAAGACTACTGGGCTTAAACACCTCCCTCTGCAACTGGGCCCTGGACATCCTGAATGGAAGAGCTCAGTCAGGATCGGGAGCTCAGTCAGGATCGGGAGCTCAGTCAGGACCTCCAGCACCACCAAGCTGAAACCGAGGCCACCAGGGCTTTGTCCTCGGCCCTCTGTTCACCCTGCTGACCCATGACTGTGCAGCAATGCACAGCTCGAACCACATCAACAAGTTCACCAATGACACGACTGTGTTGGGTTTGATCGTTGGGAACAATGAGGCGGAAGACAGAGAGGAGGTGCAACAGCTGACAGACTGGTGCAGAGCCAACAGCCTGTCGCTGAATATAGATCAATCAAAAGAGACAGCTGTTGAAGGCACATGAAGTCACAACGTGTGAGAACAGCTGAAAAGATCATTTGGGTCTCTCTCCCCTCAGTCACAGACCTTTACGCCACGCACTGCATCCACAAATCCACAGACATAGTGGACGACCCCACTCACCTCTCACACACTCTCTTTGCCCTCCTCCCATCTGGAAAAAGATTCCATTAAATACGGGCCTACACTACCAGAATGGGGAATAGTTTCTTCCCTCAGGCCATCAGACTATAGGCAGGCAATGAAACCTATTCGACTTTAAGTATGTTAAACATTAAAGTCTGAATACATAACATTCACACCCCGGTCCATATAGCAATAAGTTGATAGACCTTGTTTTGAATTCTTTCATTTTGTGATGTTGCAAAAAATTAAATAAGATAAAAAGAGGCTGGATAATCAAATAAAAATGTATAATAACAACTGTTTTTGTACATACAGCTACACAAATGAACATAAAATATACATGTAGGCTAAGGCTCAATTAAAGTGGTTAGGGTTAGGATTAGTTTTTATGATGTCCAATGTGCATTGCTCTTGATATATAACCAGCTCCTATTCACTGCCCAGTAAATCATATGAATGTGATTCTGATGGCATTTTCTTGACATAAGATAAAATGGCAATTTCTCCACGTCGCAAAATAAAATTATGGACATTCAGTTAGCTGATGGAATTTTCTATTCTTATTAAGAAACCTTTCTACATCACCTGCTGGCGAGTGTTGAGGAGTTTCAACAAAACAAAACAGCTTGACGCTGATTTCAGCAGACACAAAGGCAGTAGCACACTGATCTGTATGGATGGGTCTGCTGCAGAAATGGTAAGCCTTTACCAATTCCTACTTTTTTAACAGAAATGCAAAACAAGAGTTTGTAAAAAAACAAACAAACAAAAAACACTGCAGTAGTTCCACTACTTTCTGTGCTGTAAAAGCACAAGAGGCACGCCGAAACAAATGGATGCCAACATCTAATGGCACCACTGAGATTATGCTCACCAAGGGCGTGGTTTTCATATGGCTGATCTGATCTGACGTCTATCACACAGACTGAAACTAATCGCTGCCGGCTCTGAAACAATACTACAGACACCATGGAACATGATCTTCAAAGGGTGCTGCAATATTGAAACATTCACTAACAAACCCGAGAAACTGCTCCTATTCCCATGCGGTACACTGAACAAAAAGCTAACACTGACAGTCATGTGCACTCCTCTCTCCTGCCAGAAGCAAGATCCTCTGCCGCAACACTTTTGTTCTAGTGTGAAAGTCAACACAATACAATGTCTACACAGTATTACAGCATCATATTTTTGTATATTTTTCTTAGTAGGTGAAATCTAATCTGAACTAAATAAACAATACAAAACTATTAACATTTTAAATTGTTCTTCTGATTTACAATGTATATCATGCACTGCAAATGTGTATGACCCTTTTTACATCGATTATTTGGTTCATTTATTTACGTTATTTACTAAAAGAAAATGTTTCCTGCTTATTTCAGTGCACAATTGCATCTAATTTGATATACAGCAAAATTGATTAATTTCTTTTGTTCCGTTTGCTCCATTGCACAAATAAACAGGAATTATGCATTACAATGTGCAGAAGTATGGTCTCTGTAGAGGATATGTACTTATGTTGAAATATGACCAGAGGTAAGCAATCATTTGAACCTGGCTTTTGCTATATATCTGGATGCATGGGAATACGCATGCATAAATACACCAAATAAGTCTTTTATATTACAAGGGTATCAAAAGCAAATGCAGTTTTCTATTATGCTTTAAATATGTATGTAGTGTAGTGCAATGCATTTGCTCTTTAATGAAAGTCAATTTGTAGTTCGCTTTGGACTGTTTATTTATAATACAAAGTGGAACATTAAATGAAATAAAAATAGGTGGATTAATGAAGAACCGGTTGGCTGTGGCTATAAACTGCAAATAGTGCATCTGTTTCTACTGCTCTTACCGTGCTGGTCCTGGAGAGCTGCTGTACGAGGGTGACCGTGGTGGGGTTTTGGCCTGACTTCCAGATGCCAGGAGAGAGCTCCTATTGCAGAAGAGAGAGAAAAAACTGTTACTACACCATTACAGTGCAGGGAATTTCACTGACTAAGACAAAGTGTGAAAGTGCACCTTGGTGAGGGAGGAGACTGAATTTTTGTGTGTACTGCAGAGTAATTTTAACAACATATTCTCCTATCAAGTTCCAGTGAAGTGATTAAGAAGTGTACGTTTCTTACCCACTATACATCAGACTATCCTGAAGCACCTTCCCTGAGGGGATTTCACATGTGAGCTCACCTAAAAAGGAGGCAGAGAGAAAGGGGGTTAGGAGGAGTAAGATATGAGGGAATGACAAACCATCTGAATCCTTCACTAATAGACTGTCACTTGACATTTTTTGACTCAATGCGTGATGGTGAAGTCCATTTGGTTTAGAGAAGGGAGGAAAGCAGAGAACTTACTGGGGAAATGAGCCGGAACAATGACAAAATCGTCCGTGTCACAGGAAGAATTTTTACTGCTGCTGCCGTCACCACCACCTGAATCCTTTAACAGATACCCTGGGGAGTCCTGGGTAGGGGAGGCTAAAGCTTTCACTCGATTCGGTTGGATCTCACCAAGGGATTGCTGTAGATTGAGACAGAGGAAAACAGAGGAAATCAAACTCAAAGTACATTAACCAAAGAACAGTTTGAGCTGAGATTTTTGACTGCGTTTTGCCAGACCAGTTACTGGAACTTAATTTAATTTATAAGCTATTAAGCTAGCAAACTAGCACAGGATAATGCATCTGTGTAAATGCCCACAAAAATACCAAAGAAAGCCAGGACTGAAATGTCATAACTTCTCTGGCCTTTTACACTTGTAAAAATAATTTAAATTACACTTCGATCCCAAGTAAAATGTAACCTTAAACAACACTTAGGGGTACAAACTCTACATTGCACATTCTCATGTGTGGGCACCACATTAATATATACTGTACCGACAAGTTCCATCTCCAGATGTACACTGGGGTTTGGTGTTTGCTGTGCTAACACTGATAAACTTCTGACCTTTATTATGTGCACTTTATCAGGTAGGATATGTGTGTGATTTATAAGGCACCCTTAATGTAGCAGCCGGTCAGCAGTGCAGCAGAACACAAATGCAGACTTACAGGAGGGGAGGCGAGATGCGAGGTGGAAGAGCTGCTACATGAGCTTGCTGAAGCTGAACTTGGAAAACATGTCAGGGTCACAGAAGCCACTGTAAAAAAAACAACAACACACACACACACACGCACGCAATATGAGCAGGCATGTTAAAAGCAAACACTGGTGATCAACATAAAAGAACAAACTAGTAAAGTAAGAGTCAAGAAATTCACTCTATGACCTTAGTACACATGATTTATAAATATGAACAGAAAAGGAACTCACACTTCTTTGTGGTGGAGCTTGCCTCAAGGAAAGGGTGTTTGAAGAACTCCTCTAATAATTTGAAGAGGGTGAAAGATTAGAAATGACACATCATGTGCTAACCACGCCAAGTTTTTAGGACAGAAGAATGTATTTAATTGGTCTTGCAAAAAGAAAAGTAGCCTATTTTACAAAGCTAACTCTGTTAAAAAAAGGGCAGAAAAATGACACAAATTTGTTCCAGATTCTGTTTAAATGCGAATAAACAGTACATGACATTTGAAGTCTCAGAATCGCTACAGTGCATTTATTGCCCGTGACCCACTGTCAATGAAGCTGTGTCAGAGAAGCTGCATGCACTGTACATGAGCAATCACATAAGAGGCTCACGCACTGTTTGATCTCTCACCCAGGCAATCGCACCTTCTCACAGATATAAATGAAATAAGCTTGTGACAAGCTAGAGTTTGACAAGCATGCTGTATTTGTTGTTTCTGACACATATTTTGTAGAATACAAAAAGAACAGAATGAAAACTCAAATTTCACTAGCAAACACTTCAACAAGATAAGGAAATGTGCGATTGTGTGGTTGCTATGGTAGCTTGGGTTGTTGCTAGCCGGTTGCTAAGGTGTTGCTAAGTGCTTTGTAATGGTTGCTGACATATAGCAGTTACATCATTAAGCTTCCAGCTTTCCTTATGTAATTACAATAAGACAATCACACCGATAAAAATTAAGAACACCAACTGTGCAATTGCATAAACAATCACACTAATCAGGGTCGAATAAGGAATCATGCTCATTCCATCGCCACCGGTTGAACCTCCCTTCTCTCCCTGAGAGTTTATGGCTTTCTTTGGGGGCTCCCCATCACTCCAACTACATCATCCTTCTACTTGATATTTGGGTAATCACTGAGAAATTTGATCATGTATGGAAAACAATGAGGTATTGTAGGGCTGGGCAATTTGGCCTAAAATCAAAATCTCGATTAATTGAACATTTTAACTCGATTACTATTAATGAACAATTAGTTTATTTATCTATTATTTATTCTGCCTTCATAGTTCACTGACAAGTTTTGTACAGTAAAAATGCTCACAAACTACAAGTGAGAGATTTTCGATGAGGGCGCATTACTTGATTTTAAAATAATGATTATTTATTGAACATCAATGTTGAACAACTGCAATTAAAGAACCTACTGCCTAAAACGAACAGTCCCTTTGTTCTTATAAAAAAAAGTAATAACTAAAAATAAATAACTTGTACTTTTGGATACAAAATTAATTATTTTCAATGTTTTTCTTTTTAAAAATAGGAGCGCCACATGTGGTGGTGTTTTTAAAGGGAAAGTAATTGAAATAATCAACCTGGAAATTTTTGATCGATTATTGGTTCTGAATGTCGATTTCAATTACTTTTCAGCAGTAGGTACCTGAGAGTGGAAACTAGGCTCAAAGACCGGGAAAAACACCTCACTACATCCTTCCAACTACACAAGCATGGATCACTGTTTCTTGTTTGCTGGAACTGACATTTCACTGGCAGGGTTGTTTATACACAGTCCTGTTTGAGCAAATAAAACATTGGTGAGAATAGCTGAATACAGTGGGACTGACCAAAGTCCATCCGGTCCTTATGGTTCCGCTGCAACAGCCCAAGCAGCAGGTGCCTCAGCTGGCTGGAGGTTTCTCTGGGTATGCTACAGACAAAAAGATGGTCAGATACAGATCAACAGGAGAGAAAACAAGACTTGAGCAGCCTATTACACTGGAAAACAACAAAATTCTGTGCAAACCGCAGTGCCTACTTACTTCGGGCTGAGATTTTTATTTTTCTCATAAAACAAGCGCAGGTCCTGAGGACTGCTTGCCTGAAATGCAAACACTAATCAGTGAGGGTACCAGAATCAGAAACATATATATGTCCAGAACATAAACGTGTTTAACTTTTCACATGAAAATGATACACACTCACACACCATTGTACGAAACATGCAACATACACACAAATACACACACACATAAAAAGACAGCAAGAATGGGGGAGGCAATTCAGATTGCGTTTAAACCCAGCTGAGATGTATGTAAACACCACATGTCAGGTGCAGACAATAATACCACACTTATCTTGTCTCTCTCTATTTCTGTTAATCTAATTTTAGGGTGAGATGTGTTTAGTTATATCACTTCACAAAATCAATTGATCCAAATGAAACTGAAATTACTGTGATTTAGTCATCTGACAACTGATACTAAGCACTGCTAATCATTGTCTCAGCTGACTGAAGTGTGGCCGAATAAAGGCAGAGGGAGAGAGGGATGACAAGCACATGCTCTGTCCTGTTCATGACAGTCCTATTTGTAAGGTACCAAACTGCACACAATGTCTGACTGATCTCTGAGCTTCAGATGCCAAAAACGTAACAGCTAGGCTAGAGTGCAACTGATAATAATCCAGATAGGGAAAAGCCTGAGACCTCACAATAAATATTCACTCATGATTCTTTTCAAAATTCATGATGCTTGAGATGATTATTTACAATTCTACTTTTTAAATTACTGAATACAATGTGATGACGAAAGAAACTGCTTTCACAGCAGGGGGATTCAAACAACATAAAAATATACATCGCTATCCAAGAGCAGTTTATTTGGGGGTAATCAGTGCTCACCTGAAATGGGGCCTTCCCTGTCAGGCACTGAAACACAATGGTTCCTATACTCCACAGGTCAGCCTTGGCATCATAGTTCTGAGACATAATGACCTCTGGAGCCTTGTGTGAAAATGACAAATTATAGGGTCACGGTGTGCCCACCAGGAAGTTTGACATTCAGGTTAATCAACAGAAAGGGCATGGGAGATAACTTGCCATGTACATGGGTGAGCCACAGAGTGTGGCAGCCATCATGTTATTCTGGAGGTGCCTTGCAAACCCAAAGTCGGCTAAGGATAAAGAACAAACATCTCAGTAACTTTACAATGCTGTGCATTTTGAAGGCAGGTACACAGGCAGCAAAATGTTTCACTGATGCCAAATAATTTATGGTACTTCACTAGCAAAGTGCGCAGTGCAAGGTGCAGATTTCAATCCTATATCAAATTGTCTTTTCCTCTTAATAAAGAAGTGCAGTTTGAGTGAGTTTACTATTGATTTGTTTTTCACAATAACAACAAAAGAGTGACTATTGATTTCTAGTGTTTGTGAGCTACATTAAGCTTTACAGAGAAGCAAAATTACACTCAAAATACGCCTTGGACATCTGCAGTTGTGGGAAACTTTTATTTGATTTCCTTTAATTGAAAAAAAACCCCAACACAAACTGCCACAGATTTTTTCCCCCCCCGTCTATCATACTATTTGTGCCACAACTACTGTAGCAGTGAGAAAATGATTGTCTGGTAAAATGACAACAGTTCAAATGAAATGAGAATCCTAATACATACACTACAACACAGAGGTGGATTTGTCAATTACTGTACCCAAGTATGTACAGGATCTGGTAGAGTAAATATATCACAGTTTGATGGTATTAACAGCTGTAACATTACTTGGAAAACAACTGACTCAACTGAATTCTTAGGGTGTTCCAGTTTCAGAATGTACTGACAATAGTCCAATAGTGCAGCAGACAGTCCAGCATAGACCAATATAGAACTATTGTTTTCTTTTCCTAGAGGATGTAGGAGCTATTGAGCAACTTCTACAACTTTGTAAAGATCTAAATGGAACATAACCTAATCAACTGAAAAAGGCAGAATAATCAATACATTCTTAAATATACTGTAAGCCTGCCCTACCTATTTTGATGCAGGTGTTGTTTGAATGGGACTTGCGGCCGGCTGGGTGGGAGAGCAGGATATTCTGGGGTTTCAGGTCTCTGTGGATGATGCCTTTGGCCTGCAGAACTCTCATAGCACCTGCTATCTGCTGCAGGAACACACGAATGGTGTCCTCACTCAGAGTGCCTTTAGCTGTTGGGTGGGGGTGGGGGGGTAAGGGACATCAAATGATTATTGCTGTCCTCATGTTGTTAAAAGAAAATGAACAGATTTCATGCACTGATTTATCCAACTTGGACGAATTGTAATAATCAGACAAAGGCTGTGTAGCTGAGTACATATTATAAGCAAATATAAAACCTTCCTCGTCTCTTAATAAAGAAAAATTGATTTTGTCCATCATTTTTTTGCCAGACACACCAGACAGCATGCATCTGTGCTTCCTATCAATGTATGCTGCCTTGCCTCGACCTCAACAGTAAACTTCCTTCAGCCTGCAGCTCTAAGCAAAACAGACTCCTCCCTGCTTCACTTCCTGAGCAAAACTCTGAGCCTGTTTTGTCAAACTTGAGACAAAGTGTCACACACCATTCCTTTCATTTTCAAGCTAGCAGAAATAAATGTAGCACTTACAGATATTTGCTCAAATATGCCTATGGAAAAAAGACCACTCAACAAAAAAAAGAAGAAAAAAAAGCTAGTTAGGACCTTAAGCTTCTAATGTAACTAGACTGAGAAACTCCCTGTTTATGTTGTTTGTCTTACAGACAAAATAAATTCACCTGAATGACAGGCTGAGATCTAGTTCTAGCAAATTAAACATTTATGTTTTGAAGAAAAAAAAAACATGAGCTTATGCAAGCAAGAGAAAACATCAAAAACTTACAATGCAGGTAGTCAGCTAGGTCTCCCCCATTACAGTACTGTTTAAAAAGTGAAAAGAAACAGCTTTGAATAATTAAATAAAAACAATGGTCCTCCACTAAGCAATGCAATGCATATAGACAAAGAACTAATGCATGGATCAAGGACTGTGACTAAGGTATTGGAATGCATATTGACCCAGACCTCTACTGCTTCTCCCTTCTTTTGTGAGTCCTATTGCCCATTCCTTAAGCTACCATGCATTTCTAAAACGGAAGTGGCCAGTCTGACAGATTTACAAACCTCAGACTGAGGAAGCTAACCATGATACAGAACTAAGCCTTTTATTCAGATATGTTCTATTCATTTTACACGCAGTTTAAATGTTGCCAATGTCCATGCAGCTCTACTTCTGCTTAGCTGGCCTGAAAAAGAAGTAACTGAAGTAATATGCATGATTATGGAGGGTTAGAATAAGGGCAGGGCAACACACCAAGAACAATGAAGAAAAACTGGCTAAACTTACCTCCATAACCAAATACACAGAGCTTGCAGTTTCCTAGAAAACAAGACAAACAATAAGGTTTAAAAAATACTAATGATTTGTTTTTTAAACAACAAGTCAATATTGACTTCTGTTGTAAGCCACAATATTTCACAGTACTATACCGTGTCTAGGATCAGTGTTTCAGTGCTACTAAATATATTCTGGGTCCAAATTTTGTGTCTAAATTTAATTAGTTTTAAGGCTAAAACCAGAACTACATTTAAGGTATAAGTCAATAATCACCCCAACTGTTTCGTAAATCCTCCACAAAAAGGGCGTCTGACTTACTCTAAGCTATAAAATGAACTTTGCCACCAAACTCTTATACATAACTATACTGTGTCTTAAACAAAACCAAAAAGTCTGTGCAACTTTAAAGAACAGACGGATGCAATTTAAGCAGGATAGAAGATGTTGTAGAGATGGGTTTATGATCTGAATGACCACTGATTTCTACTGTTTGTGCGCAGTTTTGCTCAATAGCTCCGGTTTCAGCCTAAAAAAGGAATATCTGGACTCCAAAAATGCCTTGGTTGATCGGGTCCCCCTGGGGTAAGTGGAAAATTGTGCTTTTTTTTTGTTGCAAACTATTCTTTACACATACGTTTTGACATTCCTTATACTCAAACAGTTTGGGCACAAACGTAACGGGCACAAGGTTAACAGGCCAAATGCATATGACCGATGATTTAAACCGATGATTTAAATCGATAATTGAAACTATGTTTTTCCAATTTTCAGCAGCATGACTCTCACAGAGGCTCAATCAGCCATGGTTAAGTGCCAAGAACAAAGAACTACAGATGAGCACCAGCGAGACTGATCTATCTGTGGTTCTAAGAGTATCTATCCAGTTCAAATCAAGGTTTCAAAACAAAAGAGAACAAATGGAAAACAGGACATTTGGTAAAATATTCTGATTTTAAACCGAAGATGGTTTCCATGCAGGTTTACATGACGACTAACCGAAAAATATAAAAAGATACAGCAAACAAACTGGTCCTCCAGAGAAAGTATTCTGCCATTATTAAGTAAAATCTTTTATGGGTACTAAAACTAATATTCAGAAACAACAATGGAAAATCACTGTTTGCCACTGGGTCAACTTCTCCAAGCCCTTGACGTGGGGGCTCTCCACAAACTCATGGCCAACAAAGCCTTTCATATAAACAAAGCCAAACTGACCTCTCCAAAAGCCCATTTAGAAAACACTAACAGCACCTAGCAACAGCTGACCTCTGCCACTGTCTTTCTCTGCAGCCAATCAGCTGAGCCTAATGGGCTGATCCATTTGAAAGCAGTGATGCTGACTCAGCGTGGCTAAAGTTTTTCTTTTTGCTAGGTTGAGATAACGCAACCAGAAATGAGCTTGCCATCAATTTCCTGTCTATTGTTGGACCAGACGCACAGCTCTAGGCAAGGGCCAACAGTAATGACTGCCTGTGATGGTCACATATTACATATCTGAGAGCATATCTTTTATGATAGCTAGGGCATAAACAATCTGTTGTCTGATTAGGCAGAGCCTGGTGAATCAGCTGGGGAAAACAAGCATGTTTGCGTCATAGACTGGCTAACGGGTGCCCAAATGGTTGGGAGTCGCGTGAATGATAAGCCAGTGCAGCTAATGAGGACAGCAAGACATCAGTGATAACAGACATCAGACCAGGACAGGAGTGTGACAGCACAAACTTTGGATATGACATTTAACAACAGACAAGGGACAGATGCTCCAAAATATGACAGATATTTTATTGTATTTGGCATGATGCTACTACCCTGACACTTTATGACACACATACACACAACACAGCAGGCAAAGAATGGCCTATTACTAACTTGAAAGAATTAACAGGAAACACTGCTTTAAAATATAACTCTTGTCCTTAGAAACTTAGAACTTTCCAAAATAAAATTCCCAGAACATTGATACACTGACCTTGATGATAAACGTATAGAGATAAGCAATGGTTACTTGCGTCATTAATCATAATACAGACATAATATCCCTGGATCCAGTATGTATTTCAAGAGAGGCAAACTTAATCCATTCCATATATAGGTCTAGAGAAAATGGAAACTAACGCTTGCTTTTTCAATCACATAATGGGGTCAGATCAATGACACTGCAGCACAAACCCACATGTGAAACTCACACTGAGGCCTAATTAACAAACTCTATATGGCCTAGTGGCTCTTTGAGATATCACTGGCTGGTGGAGTTGTAGGACAGGGGCCTGACAAGCTAGAGAGCAGCTGCGACACCAAGGAAAGATAAGCAAACACAGCTGTATTTATAAAGGTGATTAATTTAAGTTGTGACCCAGGCTCTAACTCTGCCCTAAATACACCAAATCACACATGGATCTGTGCCAGTCATGCTCACACACAGACACACACACACACACACACACACACACACACACATATATACATATACAACAATCTAGATATACAAATATATTTTCCCTCAGGGAAAGGCAGTCAGTTACTCATATATTAATAACATTTGAATAAAAAAACAGGCATGAGGACCAGCTGTAGAAATGGTGTAACCACTGTCCATTAAAAGTGATGTCAAAACAGGTTAGACCAGAGAGTCATGCCTTTAACTTGTCCTCTTCAAACCTTACAATACATTTAAAATCATGCTAGTTAACCAGCAATGTGTTATAGTTCAAGACTAGCTTGTACGATTTTTACTAAAATAATCTGTAACACACTCACAGGACACTGAAAAAAATGCACATTAAAATTTGCATATTAAAGACTCCTGTAAATACCAGTATCACCAAGGCTAGCACCAGGCTGATAAAAACTATTGTGCAGCTATTTTTGCAGAATAAACATTTTAAAAAAATGTTTAAGGACTTCTTTCCTTTCAATGTCAAAGCTACCCTTTACTTGCAAAGCACTGAGACAATTGCACCAGGCAGGAATAAATCAAATGATTATAATATATTCTTACATATATACTAATACAAGCATAATTATAAGCTATACCAATAGCTTATGATGGGTAGCCAACGGTCCCTCCATTATAATTGAGTGTAAATCAACCACGTGTCACGTCAACACAGAGGCATGTGACAGTTAAGAGCCAATGAAAAGCAGTGACCTGATAATATATTCCGAAATGGGCGGCGTTTGTGTGCACCCACTAAATCTGCTTGAGCTTACCTGGAAGTCATACAATGCGACAATGTTTTCATGCTTCAGTTCCTTCAGAAAATAAAGACAACACGCAGACATGGACATTAATATTCAAATGCTATAAGTAAGTAAGTAAGTAAGTAAGTAAATAAATAAATAAATAAAGGTAACCCCACTGCTGTCTGTCCTTACCTTTAATATTTTTATCTCCTTCCCTAAGAGAGTCTGAGACTTTGCCAAGTTCTTCTTATTTATGCATTTAACTGCAACTTCACAGTCGTGTTTCTGTTGACAAAACCGGGCCATGCATACTATAAAATCTTCATTATAAAGAGACATACTTGGCCTCTTCAAGAGGTCAAATATGTCCGGACATGTCCAAGAACAACAAAAGAATTAACCATTAAACTCATACGCTAACATTTTATAGTGTGTTGAATCAAAGCATGCGTGTTAATTAATGGAGACATTTAATGCAATTATTGTGATAAAGCAATATCCAGTGTGTAATGTTAAGTGGCTAGTCTGTATTCTATAATATGGTAAAATATGAACGGCAGAGTATTATCACAACAGCTAAGTGGGCTTGAACTACACAACAGCATGCACCACTGTGTAAACGCTGTAAACAAACACTGCACACAATATCATCTGCTTGTCTCTGCGGCCTGGTTTTAAGGTAGATCGCCAGGGTTTCTGCGCAGACGAGATGTGTTTGGAAAGAAAAGTGTTCACATCCTCACCTCACGATGCCTGCCCTTGAAGACCACTGCGAAAGCCCCATGTCCTATCAGGTCTTTCCTGCTGAACTCGAACTTTCCCACAGTTTCCATCTTCCCTAAACCTGATTAAATGATTATTATGATGATCTCAACGCCTCGTATTAGTTTGTGAGAAAACTGGGGGTTGTTTTGGACCACGGGATAGCTCCCTCCGTCCCCTTCTTCTCTGATTTATCGAGGAGGCAGCCTGGTTGTCGAAGCCTCCCGTCCTTTGCCATGGGCTGCTTGTTCCAAGCCCCTTGCCAGCCTCTCATGGTCACTGGGGAACCAGACGGAGCAGAGCTCCCTTCAGCTCTGGAGGAGCCCCATTCTCGTCGTGTTGTTAAAAAACAACGAGATAAAATATGTCAGGACGAAGAGCTTCAGATTTCACCCCCCTCCAAAAAACAACAAACCAGGTCAGCGCCACTTAAACAGAAGAGCCCTGGGTTTGTTTATGTCCATCTGATCTTGTCAGCTGGGATCAACCTCAGTCTGTTTCCTCTCTAAACGTCAAAAAGCAGCGCTCTACATACGTGACAGACAAAAAAATATTATCAATATTTAGTTTCAGTAGAATATTTTGATTGTTATGTCTCAGAAACTTGCAGCAGCTCCTTCTGTTTAGCTAACAAAGACCCAGCTGTAGCCCAGAACTGCACAACTGCGCATGCGCAACCAAACTCCATGGTGACGTGAACGATTACTTGAATATTCATGAATCAAAAACACAAATTAAAGCAAGGCAAAAAATAATATGAATCAGGTACAAGCACCAACTAGCATAAAATAAAAGGCGAAATTAATATTAATGTAGAGACCAACGAAAGCATAGTGAAAACAATATTTATAATGTATAACATCAAATAAAGCATTGCAAAATGTTTTTGTTTCATTAATTGTGTACAGAAATATGCAAGAAAATTACTGTGCTACAAAGCAGGAATATGCAATAAAAAAAGGCCAGAGTTAATTAATGTCCTTGATGTAGCAGTTATGCCCTATCCTGTGTGCAGCACAGGGGCCGTGTATGCAATAGTGCCACCCGAAGAATTTTTGCAGAATTTCAGTTTGGTTTTGCTGCTTACCTTCACACCACAAGCCTATGTGTGTGTGTGTTTGTGTGTATTGCAGCACAATGACAAGAACAATCTAGTAGCAAATCACAGAGAAACATTGTAATATTGCTGTATGTGCAGTTTTACATTTGAATAGATGAGTAATTAAAACTGATTATGACATTTATTTAGCGTTACTTAGCACACAAAAATAAATCCATTTAAATCAAAACAGAATCCAATAACATTTAGTCAGTTCACAGATTTGAGCTGAGTTTTATTGCACAAATATTATTTAGATCACCAACAAAATGGGGAAGAGTTATACAGTCTTATCTACAGGTAGAGAGGATTTACTGTGCACTTCCTGAGTGTCCTTTGGCCATTTTTGGCCTCAAGGACGCTGAAAGGGTAGCAAAAACGAGGACAGCCAGAGGGTTAAGGATATGCATATATTGGAAAAAAAAAAAAAGGGTTTATTTAGTGTTTTGTAAATTATTATCATTTACTTAAGCATATTGAATCAGTTTTTAATGTGTTAGCTACAGAAATTAGATCATTTATTTTGAATGTATTATAGTTATTGTTATTATTGATCGCACCACAAGATTTTTTAAAAGTAAATTACAGAAGAATTACACATAACTCTGATTTTTAAAAACTTTGAAGTGAGTACATATATGGGAGAGATACTACGTATAGATAGTATGTTTTTGTACATTTGAACCTTTTTTAACTTAAAAAAACAGCCAGACAGAATATTTATGTGTCAGGTCATTGACCCATATATATTATATAATTATATATAATTTCTAACACTAATCCATATTGAATTTAACATCTTAATCTTAGTCATATTCTGTGACCTTTAAGGGTCAGTTTCCCAGACAGGAATTAGGCCTCGTCCTGGATTGCGTAGCTCTGTAAACAGAGATTTTCCACTGAGTGGGAAAAAGTAGTCCTAGGCTTAATCCCTGTCTTGGAAACTAAGTCTAAGTGTATAAGTAGCTCTGCCCTCTAAACCATTCTGTCACACTGTATCAAAAAAAGCATGTGTTCTGTATGTTAGCTTTCTTCATCTTTCTTCTGCTCACTGTTAGGCAAACCAAACTGCAATTCCCCAATGTGCCATTATGATGCACCATTACACTCAAATTATTTCTGAACAGTGTTCTGGATGTGTGGCTGGATGCATTATCCTGCTGAAAGAGACCACTGCCACTGGGCTATACTTTTTAATGTTCAGGTGGTCTGTAACAAATTTAGCCTTCATCCAATAGTGCACGCTTGTCCCATCTGTTCCATAGGAGAGATAAATTCAAACAGCTACTGTCCATGTGGTGTGATTCATCAGATCAAATCACCTTTTTCTGTTGGTCTTCAGTCCATTTGTTATGCTCATATATGCAGTGTAGGTACTTTCTGTTATAGACTGGTCTGTCTGGTTTGGTCAGATACACAGCCCCATGTACAGCAAGCTGTGATACACTGTGGGTTAAGACAACTTTCTGTCTCAACCAAAGTAAACTTTTTGTGCTAGCCTTCTCTAAACACATGCAGCAATGAGCCTGGGGTGTCCATGACCATGTCAGCTTGGAGCACATTTGGTTGCTATGAACTACTGCATTAAATCCCACAAAACTCCAACAAAACTTGCAGCTTTGGAGATGTTGTAATCCAGTTGTCTAGTCATCACACTTTGGCTCTTGTCAAATTTGCTGTGATCCATACCCATTTTTTTCAGCTTCCAAGACATAATCTTTAAGATCTGCCTCATCACCCTCCTACTGCCAAATATCTCACAAATAAAAAGATGTGAGATATATGATAGCAACAGTGAAGTGATAAAGGATCAGCGCTCCTACAAATATTTGTTTACTCAATCAAGTGTTACTAATCACCTCCTCCATGGCACACAAAGCTAATTGGTTTCCACCCATGATAAAATGTGTAGAATTCCAATGCATCTTGTACAACTGAAAGAAAACAACAAACTATATGTGGTGGCAAAGCACTGTCAAAAGATCTCAGGTATAAAGTCAGGAAATGTATACACACACTTTTAAATGAATTTGTAAATCCCCTGGAGCACAGCAAAGTCTATAACTGATGAGTCAAAACTTGGACCATCACTGGATCAGGCCATTCCTCCAAAACTGGATGGAAGAACAAAGAGGAAATTGGTCAAATAGGCTACCAAGTGGCCTTTGGCAACTTTAAAGCAGAAATGTATGGGGAAAAAGTGCTCCACAAATGTGCCTTGGGATGGAAGGTGGCAAGAAAGAAGTCACTCCTCAAAAAGTGCACATTAGGTCTCAATTGTCACCCTGGAGATGGCCCAGAGGAAAAAGGTGTTTAGGTCAGATAAGATCTGTCAGGTCTCAACTCTAAACAGTATCTGGTGGAAAGTTTATATA
>JBBMFX010000021.1:8580412-8590668 GCA_037832545.1 Rhabdalestes septentrionalis
AGCCACTCCACATTCCCCCACTGTGCAGGCTGAGGCTGCTCAGCCATCGGCCTTCAGAGAGGTGTGTGTGTTGAGTGGGAGGTAGCTAAGGTGGAGAGGGGGCCATGAAGATGATGATGAAAGCCATCAAACTGCTCCTTTGTGCATTCCGAGTCCCTCCTACCCTCTGGAAGAGCACATCGGCAATCCTCTCACGCTTCTAATGGCACCTATAACAGCCCTGTTCTCTCCCCAGAGTCTCAGCCTTCCCACATCCTTCCAACATACTCTACTTTAGAACCACTCAGCCACTGAGCCATAGGTGATTAGAGCAGGTGCTTTTATAACTTAGTGATAAAAAGAGGCTATTTGCTATTTTCTAATACTTTTAATATTTTGGAAAAATCCTTATCTTTGCATGAAGGCCAGGTTGTATAATGATTAGACCCTTTTCTTTCGAAACCACTGTTAAAAGCACTTTTAAAGTGTTTCAAAAAATGGCATCAACATCAGGATGCAAAAGAATGTGCTGAAAAATATTTTGTCCAAATAGAGACACACTACAGGAGTAAACGATGGTGAACATATTCTTAACTTTTAATGTAAGTCAGGGTTAAGAGATTTTGGGCAATTTCTATTGGCCCATTTGTCCTGAAATTTTCAACCCAAAAAAAGAACGTTCCAGGTAAGGGTTAAGCCAAGTGCTAGACCGAAGACAAAAAGGCGAAGACAAGGCTTAATCTCTGGCAAGGAAACCTTGTGTAACTTACTTCTAACAGAATTTAAGGGTTTTTCTATAGCAAAATGTTGCCATGTTGATCTTGAATCTCTTAGTTTACTGAGAAATCTTACTGTAAAAAACACAAATATAACCTATTTGATCTGTTTTAAGATTTAGATGAGTGATTCAAATTTTTCAACTAAAACCTGCTGTTCTGAACCAAAAAACTCTCATAAAGTTAACTGACACCAGCCCATATTCACATGTTGGAGATAGGAAGAAGCTGCCTACCTTTATGTGATTTTCTGTTCCGTAACAGAGTTTAAACAAGTGGAGAAATCCAGTCAAAGTGTTGTAATGTGATATTTTATGATTTCAGTTTTGAAAATTATTTCAATTTTTGGTTTTTGCAGAGAGAGAGAGAGAGAGAGAGACCATCCTTAACTCATAACTATGTAACTAATAGTGCAAATACATCAAAGTATTAAGCAATGAAAATCAAATGTAGCCTAGAGCAGAACATCATATAACTAGACCCCAAAGCGTAAAATCATAATTTTCAGGCTGGAGCTCTAGCTCCACTGAGCTTTCTCCTCCACTGGGTCGCAGGGAGATGATTCACAATGTCAATTGAAAGTTGGGGCAGACTTCGCCTTTTTTGTTATAATGTCCATTTAATATACATAATTATACTGTGCTAAAAATCTAATTAATAATAAAGTTTTTATTTAACAAAAAAAAAATTGGATATGAAAAACAATCTAAGTGTACTCCTTGTTGTTACAGAGCCTGTCCTACGCATGTAACACTTGTCTTTTTCAACATTCCCAGTCTGCAACTCAGACCACCCCCTCGCACCCCCAGGGCACCACCATTCTAGTCGAGAGGCAAGACATATCACCTGTGTCTCTCCTACTATCTTCAGGAGAGTATTTTCTGCTCAGACTTGGGTTCTTTTGTAGAGTGCTGACCCGAGTGTAGCTGATGATTTGGTAAGCCAATCAAGTGTGCCCCCTGGGTGTCCCTGTTTTTCTATCAAGCACCTTCCTCCCCAGACCTCGTCCCTTGGGCCTGCCTCTTTCAGGACTTCTCGAAGTTCTCCTTCTGGAGCAACCGATCTCCAGTGTCTCTAATTTTGTTTTGTAAAAATTCTCTGATCCCTCAAGCTAGTCAGACTTTGGTTCTCGTTTGTTAATGGCTTTTCCTTTTGTAGCAGAGTGTTTTGAGCTTGCCTATTTTCTTCCCTATTAATAAATTTCTGATTAGACTGAGCCACCCTGCAATTCTTTCGATTATTTTACTTTTTTAAAATTCTGTCTCGACTCACATGCCATTCTTATGTCTATCTCTGTTCCTGTTCGGCAGCATACCCAACATGTCATTAAGGTCAGTCTGCATACCCCCAGAGGGGTCAGTGATACAAAACAACTGCTAAAAGCATGTGTTCAATTTCTTTTGGCTCAAAGGTGTTTTAAACTCCTGAAAGGTCTACGTACTGATGAAAATACACTGGTGACAAAGGGAGAACTAAATGCTTTGTCTGTATTAACACTATCAGTTCAATAAAGATTTTTTTTGCTGTTGTTTATGGCTCCCTTGGCATTCTGTGGCCCCATTCACCTCCACACACACTTTTATCTTTTTACAAGTCTATCGCTGACCTACAAGAGACATTCTGTGACATTAAAGATGACCCATTAAGTGGACACTGAATGGTTGGGAATTGTGATTATTTACCATGTCAATTACTTTTTAATTAATCATTTATTTAAAAAATCATTTATTTGGCCAAAGCATATTTAACGAACAAAATTATTATGTAAAGATATAAATTCTATAACTTTAGTGGGACCCCTAGTTTGAGCCCTAGATCAGCTTCTAAAAAGTGTTTTTTGAGGTGAGGTTTTTAAATTCGTTACATTCTCTACACAATATGAAGCTTCTAAAACCCTTAAACTGATAAAGAAACTTAAAGAAAATGGTTCTTCACACTCACAAATTATACCTTTTTTTAAAACTTCGTTCTTTAAGAAATCAAAAGTGGTCAAATTTTCACCCTTTATTAGGATTATTTTTTTGCTTTTGGGTTGGAATAAAACCTTGAACCTCCAAACTGGTAACTTTAGAGGAGAAGGAAAAAACCTTTATTTTTTTGGAGAATTTAATGCAAATAAAATTTACTTTTTGACTGCTTTAATTGGTACCTTCATCGTGAAATGTGGTGTAATGTAAAGGCCAGCTGTGATTCAAAATATGAAAAACAATCAAAATGGGAAATATAATGTTAGGTTCTGAAAGAACAATATTCAAATTTATAGCAAAAGCCCCCCAAAAAACTGTCCTTCCCTAAGTCCAACAGCTGAACTATGCTGCATCTTCAGTGGCCCAAAAAGTGTGAAGGAGTGGGAGCCAAAAAAAATCCCTGAAGGCTACAAACTGAAAGAAAGCCGCTTTCTTACTTCAGTCCAATATGAGCAGGGAGATATAAAGTGTTTGGTCAGAGTGAGGAAAAAGAAGTGGCTGTGTGTGAGCAGCACCATCAGAAACGCTGCCTCAGGGCTGGGCCGCTTTTCAGCTCCAGCGAAGGTCATAGGTTATCAGAAGCTGTCAGATAGGCTGTAAACAGTCGCAAATGCCAGCTGAAGACTGCCCATCAGCCATCTGCCACCAGTATCTCTACCAATGCAGCTTCAGCGCTCTGCAAGAGTTTGGCACGGCCTGCAGGAGCAGAGCAGAATGGCGATGGCCTGGAGGGGATGGATTGGTTCTGGCTGAACCATCTGGAGGATTCCCGACTGATGCCTCCATGCATTGCAACACCAGGGCTCAGAGTGAGAGCAAAACTCCAGCCCCTGCTGGTTATGTCAGAAAGATTTTTTTCCACTAATATACATGACCAACAAGACTAAACACTCACTGAGAACCATATACAGTACAACTTGGGAGAAACCTTATTGACATAGATTAACTGTAGAGTCCAGTAGGCCCTTACAAAGTGATTACAACTCTGAGCCAGCTTTAGGGGCATAGGCTCACAATTCACTTACTTCTGCTTAACCATCCTATTGAACTCTGGTCAAATCTGACTGATCTGACCGCAGTTAATTTCATTGGTTTGTCGTAAGATTCCATGACTCTGGATCACTGGAATGCATAAAAATATTTGAATAATTTAATTCTATTTTATATGTTTTATTGAACTTAAGAATACTCATGGTGTTCCCAGACAAGAACTACCAGACATTAGAAGACAATGATTAGTGTATAATATAGAGGTTAAAAACATTCCCACTCCCCACCATGCTGGTGCATTTGAGCACAAGGACATATAACACACACATACACCCAATAACTCACACGCACAAACACAAATATACCTACACTCACACAGACAAACAAACCTTATGTACAATTTTCCCCACAGGAACGTATCTCTAGTTCAGTTTTAATATATTTGGAAACACACTTGTTGACAGTTCATTCAAAACAAATTCCTGAAGAAATGTTGAGATTGGCTTGCTGCAAAAATCTTCATAGCAACCGCTTCCTTTATCTAAGCAACCAGCTTGTTTACCTTTGCAACCACATAGAAACTCCCCAGTCGGTTCTACACCCTAGCAACCACTGGAAACTACAAAGCAACAACCTCCTACACCATAGCAACCAACTTTAATACGATAGCAAGCATCTAGAAACTCCCTAGCAACCACCTCCAAAAAAAATAGCAGCTGCCAATAAAACTGCTTAGCAACCACCTCCTACACCACAACAAGCACTTGGCAATACTCTAGCAACCACTTTGTTTATACCACAGCAAACATCCAGAAAATCTTTAGCACCTCCTACAAATAGAAGCTGCCTAGAATCTATTTAGTAACCACATTGTAAACCTTAGCAACCATCTAGAAACTCCTTAGCAACCACATTTTATCCCATATTGACCATCTAGATTCTAGAGACTCCTGAGCCAAAATCTCCGACTACTTAGAAACCAACTCTTAAATCATTGCAACCACCTTTTATACCTTAGCAAACGCAAAAAACTTTCTTCAGTAAATAAATCATACTGGTCACATTTTTAAGAAAATCCAAATGGTTTAAAAACAGTGCCCTTGGTTAACATTGAAATTAGGTTCTCTCTGATAAATATCATCAGCATAAACAAAACATTTCATCTTAGTACGTGTTTCAGTCAAAATAATCTCTCTACAATATTTTTCTTTAAAGAATGAGTTGTATTAGGTGAATTGGGCCTACAAGCCATAAATAGTAAATGGAAGTTCAAAACCTGTAATTTTCACATAAATTTGAGCTAGTCGAAAGTTCCAACACAACATTAGGTACTAATATATCTATTACCATGGATTAATAATCAATGAACCTGATGCCGGTCAAAAGTGAGAAGCCTGACAGTTTTTTAACAGCTAATCCTGCCAAGGAAGAGTTTTAGGCTGTTTCTGTTGTACCTTCCCCTCACGGAAGCCGCCAGAACGTGATCGGCCTTCATACCAACAAGCCCTGCTGCTCTCTGGGCAGCCTAACCTCTTTGTCATGCAAGTTAATTAGAAGCACTGGAGTATATCAGAGAGAATATTGCTGCTCTAAGCAGAAGATGCAGAAGAGTCATTTCCACAACAAATAAAATGAACCCTATTCAGACCCACTGGATCTGATTCTGCAGGCTGTGTGCATATTGAGAAAGACATAAAACACACAGACACACACGCACACAGCACACTTGAGCATACACCGCCCACGGCTTGCTTTCGTCCACATCTCCTGTATGAGGAAAAAGAGGAGGCCCGTTACCAAGACGACAGATAGTTTCCATACCTATTGTCAGATATGTATTCTGTGTGTGTGGCCACCATGCCAGCACAGCGTTTCATCACTGACGACCCTTGAAACTGCGCACAAACAGGGTGTGTAACTCACAAAAAAACGTTCAGCCTAGTAGGATATCGCAAAGAAGCACCAACCCAAAACTATCAGTACAGAGGAGGTACCCGTCACTGATTGCGGCAGACTTTGGTGGGAGGGACACACAACCGCAAAAACAGCTGCCAGACGTTGACAGCGTCTGTCATAATGGCAGATAAAATAACTTCTTGGTCCCTTCTCTTTCCATTCCATTTCCAAGGAAACAAAAGGAGCACACTCAATCAATATCACCACTCACTCTTCTTTATTTTCCTACAAAAATATTTCCTTTAGAAAAGACAGTTTGGAATTTTTCAGGTTTTTTTTTGTTGTTTGTTTGTTTGTTTTTTTGCAACTGCCACAGAAAACCTTTTCACCTTAAATATATCTGTTATATAAGTAAATATTTTTAGCAGTCAATCAATTTTTAACAAGTCCAAGTGTGAGCTGAGTGCACTCGCAGCAAGCCCATGGTGCCTGACTCAAGTATCCTGCTAGTCGCTCCAGGTACAGAACAGTATTACTAAAAATATCTTCTTGTCTGGGCAGAATATGAGTTAGGAAGTCTGAGAAGAAAACAGTTGATCGCTTCCTAAACAAAGCAGGAAAACATTTATAGCTGTGGTAACCAAGGCATTGTGAATCCAAAATCATGCATGCACTCAAAGATGTAGCTGCAAAATATCGTTTCTTACGAAAATACACAGTTAATTAATAAATTAATGTTTTTCAGTATCTAGTTCTCATGAAGTGGACGCCCTGTATACTCTGAGATTAAGAGAGATAGATAGGCAGAGAGAGAGAGACAAAGAAGTTGCTATGTTACAAGATGAAGGACAGAACGAGGAGCCAAACTCAATGCTTTTTAGAGGAGAAAGGCCTGGGTCAGTGGTGATTGACAGTGACTGGGTAGTTAAAGCACTTGAAGTGATGAGAGTGATGAGAGGCCACTGATGCATGGTGTCCCAGGATGACTTTCTCTTCTATACTGCAGACAGCAGGGAACCCCTTTACCTCATGATCCCTTTACCCCATGATCATCTGAAATGATACTACTATCACTGCCATCATTATTGATCAGACGTTTAAATAAAACCCTTCAAATTGTGAATATGTTCAAGGTACAAAAATTGGCAGGTAGTCCAAACAAAAGTGCTTGAAATGTTTTGAGGCACACAAAATCATTTCAGTACACAACAATCATGGTAACAATAATAATAGCAATAATAATAATAATGATAATAATAATAATACTAGTAACAATAGTTCCAGTTTTAGTAAAAAAACAAAACAACAAATAAAACCCCAAAAAGCTGTGTAAGCAGGTACATCCTTCACTGACTAAATGATCAATTCCATTTAGGCCAGTGGCCAGTGTGCCTCACTCCTGTCCGAGTCCACAGGCAGCTGTGTGTATGGTCAGTGTGTGTGTGTATGTGTGTGTGTCAGCACAGGCCTGTGGCGCAGCTCTCATCAGAGCGAGGCAGATGAGAGCGTCCACGTCAGTGTCCAGAGAGGCGCGAGCAGCCAGGCGGGTGAGAGTTGCAGTCGTATTCCGGTGGGCGAGCCTGAGTCTGAGGTACAGGAGCACACCTCATAGCCGTTTTCCGCATGGTCCACATGGTGCTGGCCAGGCAGCCTAACACCTGTGGCATTATTCTGCGTCTCCGGAGAGTCCGACTGCATGTCGGCACACACTAACCAGTCTTTACTGATAGGCCGAGGGTACCCTGTCTCGACTTCCATGTCACTGCCTGCCACCCGCCAGTACTCCTTTCCTTTAAAGAAGTACGAGGCACCTGCAAGGACAATGGTACACAAAGGTTATTGATTTTGTAATTGATTGTAATGCAAGCACAAACAACAGTATGATTCTCTTAGTTTGTATTGCTTACCAGAGTGGGCAGAACTGGGAAATTCTACCAAGCTAAGATAGTAGCAAGCGTTATGTTATTTTTATGAACTAGTCACCAGATTCACAGAAGGCTGAAAGCACACATTCAAAAATCACTTAATTACTGTGTACTTTTAGATACAAGGTCCATTGTATGTATATATCCAATCTTTGTTTACAGCCCTGTGTTTATGACAGTTGTATGTATACAACAGGATTAGCATACAAGATACAGGATACAAGAATCTATTAGCATCTGTAAAAAAGTTTTTTTTTTGTTTAATTTAAAAAAATGTTGTTCTATGTACAGTATGCTGTGCTAAATTATCAACCATCAAAAACTGATTATCAACCATTTCCCATTCGAAATTCAAATACAATTAAAAAATGTGAGTAGATTTAGAACAATTTAGAACAATGAAGCAACAACCAAAACAACTGAGATGGAAAACATTTTATAATTAATTATTTACCAATCCTAAACATGGACACTGAACACATTCAAAGGTTCTGAAGACCTTCAAATCCACCTGTCAACTTGTTATTAGCAAGACGCCCACACAGTCCGACGCAGGAGCCAGGCCTACCCCACTCACAAATATGTTCCTGGTTCACACAAATTTCACACAAATTTCACAGCAGTAACCTTTGATAGGAGAAGCTGAAACATATTTTTAGGTATACAGCTTGTGCTGTGTCTTTAGGCAAATGTGGGGCAAAACTCATCTCCAGAACCAAAACTTCTCACTTCTTACATTGTTTACCGTCCTCACACACTGCTCCCCGTTGCTGTGCTACTAGTTGCTTGCTGCCTCACTTGATGATTGGATTAAATGCAGAGGAAAAATTTTGAGCTGTTGTGCTGTGTTCATGTATGACAGGATGGTCAAATTACACATTACGTTTATGGGGTTCATTTAATAATTTCAAGCTCGGCTGTAATTAGCAGTCATTCAAAGATATACATGAAGAGGTTGACTCCAACAAGGTGAGCCAATACACAATGACTGTATGCCATAGTCCTGGTGACAAGTCACCCAAAAAGTTCTCTGCATCATGGAGAGTTCTGAGCTGATCATGAATAGGTCACAAAGAAACTCAATGACGTCCCTGGAAATGGCAATGCAATCAAATCTGTCTGAGAACGTCTCCCTCAGCTGTGTGATAAATTTCTTCATATTCTCTGTGGCATCGCACACACCCTCTGTCTTCAACGCACCAGCCTCCCTGAAGTCAAATCTTTGTGGAATAAATCAAGTTTATTACCAAAGGCATCAAGCTTTTCCACCATGTCCACCCCAGACCCCCCACCCCAATCCCCCCACCCCCGAGAATGCAGATTTAGTGCATTCCAACGGGAACATACGTCTGCTACAACATATATTTTCTGTCCTTCATGATGTGCAGGAGGTCAGCTGTTCTTTTTTTATTTATTTTGCTTCAAGACATTCACAGCTTGATTCCTGAGCTCAGTGTTCCAAAGTTTTGCTCTTACTGGGAATGACTGTGGTAGTGATCGACCGATATTGATTATTTATTACTGATACCGATACCAATTATTTGCATGTTTATGTGCCCGATAACCAATATCCAGAACCGATATTTATTTACTATTATACTTCTGTTTTTGACACAATTATTACACCATCACTGAACTGAAAAAAACTGTTTTATTTATAATAATCACTCCCTACTTACTAAATATAGGAAAGCAAGTAAGTATACTTTACTTTTGCAAACAGTTTCCCCTCAGACGCTGTGCTGAAATGGTGATAATGTGCATAATTCTCAAAACGCCCACCAGATGGCAGTGTTTACCGGCAAACCCGATATTACAAAACTGATAACCGATTATGGTAAAATGCTTAAATATCGGGAAAAATATCGGTAAACCGATATATCGGTCGATCTCTAGACTGTGGTCATTGTGAGTACCTTGAAATTCTAGTACAAATTTGATAAAGTTAATAATCTTCTATTTATGTCCATATATTTCCCACCCATAGATTTGTCAGTGGAAGGTTCATCCGAAACAGCGCCAATGAACTCCATAAAAACTTCTGCATTGGTGAATGGCCAGACCTGATTGCTCAGGCCATGACTTTGAAAACTGTGTGCGTTGTATAAAGGTGAAATCTAAGATTGTATTATTATAAAACAGCAATATTGTTTTGTGTAAATGAGGATTAAAATGAATGAAAAATGGCGTACCAAAAGCATACTCATCAGTCCATTCTACATTAAAGCTGTTCTTTTCCACCTCAGCCTTCGTTTTTAGGCAAATTGACCATGACATTTCTGCTTACCATTCATGGACAACATCACAGCTTAAGTCAAAATATCTCGGTTACCCGCTGGCTGTCTACACGGTAGGTGTTAGGAGTTTGTCCACACTGAGGTAAGATGATAAAATCAACATTCATTTTGCTTGTTTCATCTGTGTAATTATTTATTTATTTGTATGTTTGCTCATTTATTTATTTATTTAGCTAAAAAACTAGGCCTCCTCATATCTGCTTCGAAAAACACTGGTCCCTATTCTACGACTTCAAATGTTTCAAATTATTAGCAAGAAGCTGCAAAAGAAATTTTAGACAGGTCTTTATAAAGAGCTGTACCTGTGTTCATAACTGAAAATTTTTTTTTGTCTTTAAACAAATAACTTAAATAAATTAACACAAACTTAAAATTTACACACACACACACACACACACACACACACACACACACACACACACACAC
>JBBMFX010000021.1:8590677-8601436 GCA_037832545.1 Rhabdalestes septentrionalis
AAAGGCACACATAATGTAAATGACTTAAATAAATTAACACAAACTTAATGATTTTTATACTAAATGCAACAACTACAATAACAGTGTCTAATATTTCTCATAACAATGAACACTGAGTAAGTTACAACTGAATTAAATATAAAAAATATATATATATAACAAGCAAGCAATCTGCAATCAGGTTGATTGATTGCCTATTGTTTGTTGCCATTTGTTTCACTGTAAAAACAAAAAGGATGATCACGATAAAGTTTTGTCAGAGTAGTTTTTGCAGACAGACGAGCAGCTTGTATTCCATCTCCAACAGATAAAGCTTCTCTACAAGCCTACTTTTGGACTGGGTTATTTACTTCAAAATAATAATAAGATGGAACAGTACAAACACTGCCTGATTTAACTTGGTTGCAACTGCATTTTGAATATTATGCTCTGACATACCACTGGTTCTTTTGTTCGTTACGACCATATTTTCCCTCTATGTCTCTTTCTGCTGGTGGAATGCTGATGGTGCTGTCTCTCTCTGAAGAGTATCCATCTGCCAAGCCACCAGGTCTCAGATAGCATTTCCCCCTTGGGGGCTGGCTGTGCTGAGAACTGTCGTGTTTTAAGTTGGCCTGCGCTCACACACACTTCAAACAGCTGTGAGCAGAACCTCTGGCAGCATCTCAAAGGACCACACACCTGACATGCTAACACGCTTCCCTCCTCACACATCCGGCCATCAGAGTGCAGCAGAAAATACATTTACACTACTCTCACTGAGCCTAATGCTGTGTATTTATGCACTATGTGTGTACATGTGTTAGAGAGAAAGACAACAATTCCGGCATGAGGGTTCAATGCAATTTTTGTATGCTGGTGTTTTCAGAGCTCTGATTCTGTATTATAGATTGGGTCTGCTCCAGATTAAAGTCCTCAATAAAAGTTATCTGGCTCAAAACTGCACTCCCTAGTATATATAAGCAATTACTCTCACAAGATGCACAAGATGCAATTTCAATACACTTGAATACACTAACATTAAATTTTTTATAATTGTTCATAAAATATCGATAGTGTTCAGCACTTGTGGGACATGTACAGATTTAAGGAACAGAGAGGACATTTTAATGAAATTCTTGTGCGTGTGTGTTTGTGAGGTTCTGGGGAATCATGGGGAAAAGTGAAAAATGAGGAAATGTCGTGTTATTGAAAACTCGGCGGGAGTATGATGTGGGTTTGCTGTGATGAAAACTGTGGTGCTATTTCACTCACTACAGTGCTGCATTGATTGGTACCATGATTGAATGTTGTCTGTGAGAACATGACGCTTACTAGCCCCTTGCTTGTATTTCTAAACATCACATTACATGTGTAAGAGGAGACAATATGGAATCCTATACAATTCAGGGAGTACCCTAATGGACAATCTACCACCTCCATTTTAGCTTAATATGTTGTTATTACTCTGGAAAATAAAATCTGTGTGCTGCAAACATAGTGTACAACACAACCTGTTCTCAACAGTATTCCAGTTAATGGAGAAGGTGGTACGCAATGTAAGCTACATTCAGTCTATATACACGCATTCCACAGCTGACTCTGAATAATAATTGTAAACGATTATGTATTTTAATTCTGTAGCATGTAGTAAATGGTTACAAATAAATAGCCTACAAGCAAAAGAAAAAGCTTCAGGGAAACCAGCCTTTTCATCATCGTATTGAAACATATTTAATTCTTCATTTGAAAGCAAAGTGAAAAGCTTGTGTATATGTCTGTGGGTGCATTCTCTCATGTCACTAAAGGCTATTCAATTTTATTCACAGCAGGACATTTCAAAGGAACACTCTCCAGTCTTAAGTGTGGTACAGACTAATACCATGGAAGGAATATGTGCACAGACAATAGCGCGCATTAGATATGACATGATGCCCCTTCTGCCTTTAGCTCATACTCTGCAGCTGCTGCTATGACAACCACACAATTAAAAACATCTGTCAATGGATCTTTCATAACCAAACAAGAGAGACATTGCTGCCTATCCAAAATGCATCAGACCAAATGTAAAATTGTATAATGTACTGTAAAATCTGCATACCTTAATCCCCATGACAGGCCTGGCACAGATAGTTAAGTCATGTATTTGGATAGATTTTATAATAAACGGACAAAAGAGACAGGGGAACAAAGCTCCTGTGCATTTCAAAGCAACGTACTAAGCAGAAAAGAACATAAATGCTTACTATCAGACCAGCGCATGGCATCGTCCAGCTGAGCCGGGATTCCTTTCCATAATGTGGTATCTTTAGGGTAACCAAGATCCATGCGTCGCAGGTGGTCATCATAGCGCCAGTAACGATTGTCCTTGAAGAAGTAGGTCTTGTCATTATGCAACCAGACAAAGACAGCGTCCACCCCCTCCATGGGCAGACCAAAGTCACTGATCGGCCGTGGATAGCCCTCCTCCACAATGTTGTCCTTGAACACCCAGTATTTCTCTCCTAAAGAGAGACAGATGAGAATTTAATCATGAGTTGACAAAAACTAAGAATACAAAGAGTGGTGCACACAGGCAGGACTGAAATCCAACAATATTTGTATGACATGGTCATAACTAAGACAATATATATATATATATTTTTTTTTTTTGTGGCATTTTCATTTACAATTTTATGATGCAAACTATGTGAACTTGCTACATACACACGTATAGCATTTCCAACAAGTGTGTGCAAGTGCATATGTTGGTATGTGTGTAAGTTTCCCCTGGGAAGTTCAAGTTTTGGATAAAAGGTAAATAAACAATGATACAGCCTTTGTTTAACGTCGCTTTGAAAAAAGTTTATTTGAAATTACAACAGAAAGGCTCATGATCTGAAGAGAACAGCCCGGGAATACCTTTAAAGAAGACAATCTTATGGTCTCCAGGTCTCTCATATACAGCGTCTATGCTGTCTAGGTTGGTAGGCAGACCCCTCCAGAAACGGTGTATCTGAGCAGGTCTCAAGGACACCAGATGCCTCTCCCTCGTCAGGCGCCAAAAGTACTTCCCTAAGAGGAGCACCCAGAGTTAGGCCTTTATACATGTGTGTGTGTGTGTGTGTGTGCGCGTGTTTACCTAAAGCTTTTATGTTTTTCTATTGCATGGATGTACAGGAAGCTGGGGTTAACTAAAGGGAAAACATGTGCACATGCCCTGGGGCAATGGATACCCAAGTGCTCAGCTGTCTGAGCTAGTCAAGCAATAAAAGCTAGGCCCTTTTTATTTTTGCTGTGGGGATGAACATACACAGTGACGCAAACTGCATCTCTTTTCCCACAACAGTCAAACTAAAGACCACAGGCTCTCAAGCCAAAGATCTGTGTCCAGTGATCAAATACTCAGAGCTTGAGGCTTGTATATTCTTTAAAAATGCTTCCCTAATTTAAAGTGTCTGAACAGACCATTGATCTCCTTGAAAGGCTGCTCTGCGTACACTGACTGCAGGGTGATACTGATTTCAGCCTCCAAACGTGGCTGCACCTTTGAAAAAGAAGGCCTCGCCTCGGATCTGGGCCACTGCATCAAAGTGACTAGTGCATCTGTCAGGGGCATCGCGTGCAGGTCTGAAAGACATAAAGAAAAGGTAGAAAAAGAAAGAGAACAAATTAGCCAGAAAAAACACTGAAGGCACTCATCGGTAACAGAGGACAGGGTAAAATTTATAACCTACTGCACTACTAATCAATTGTATTACAAAAAGACTTACAAAAAGTTGTGCGTGTGTGTATGTGTGTGTATGTGAGCATGCGCTTATGTAACTGTGCAGTCATGTATGCTTGCTATATTTGTGCAGACACCATGAGTGTGTTTGTGTAAACTTGTTTGGTATTTCAATTAAAACTGGACAAACATCAAGGGAGATGTTATCACCCGTTTGCAGGAGGGGCCTTATCCCTTTGCTAAAGACTGATTTAGGGGTTTGTCGTGTTTGGATTGCTAACGAAGCTGCAATTATAGTGACAGTGCTTCTTTTGTGAGCTAGAAGTCGCCTTGCAGCTTATTAACAAAGATCTTCATTCACAGCCTATTAAGAAAGCACTGGAAGAAAGAACGCATTAACGACCTTTGTGTCAGAGTAACTCCATCTTTTCCCCTCATCATCTGTGAAGGTGGAGTAAGAGGAAAATGAAAAAGTATAGGCTGTCCGCAGATGCTAAATGCCCACTTACAAGGAGAGCAGGATCACTATTTGTTTGATACAGGCATTTGTTTTAGAAGACCAGGAGTCTCAGCATCAGCACAACACATACAAGGCACATTAACTTGAGGACTGTGAGGATGTGTTTATGTTCACTCACGGCACAGTGGATCTATTCTCTGGCAGGTCCAGTAGAACAGGTGGCTCTGCGGTTCGTGACGGGTCATTTGGACGGACAGTATGTGAGACTGAGTCCCGTACACCTGATGAAAAACCCCACAGAAATTATTCTTGAGCAACAACAAGACAGCCGCAGGTACCAACATCTTCAAAAACATTTCCAACCAGACTTCAGTGGTTGCATGATAAATTGTTATGGAGAAGTTATCATTTAGCCATTCTGCATGAATGAGGAACTTCACTTTAGAAGGGTGGAGTGTGTTTTTGTGAGACTTTCACAACGGAGAAACTGGGTAGCATTATGTAAATGCAATCATGCTGATCACAACTAGATTTCATTAATTGTTAGCTACATCCACATTTTGAGAGACTCATTTAATCAGTGTGCAATCACAAATGACGTTTAATTTTTTTTAAAAAGAAGTGTGCCACAGCTTTTAATTCATTGAACAAATTAGGCTGTCACAATTACCTGATTAAGTTTGAGTACTAGGTTAAAAATGACTCAAATTCGTCTTCTTGAAGAATTCACAACAAGTAGTAGCCCGTTTTCTTGATTATGCATATTTTAAATTCTCCAACTGGTCTGACTCATATTTACAAGTATGTTTGTGGTATGACTGAGTGTGGAGGAAACCAAAAACTGCATCAAGCTGTTCTATTATGCTGTTGTTTCATAAAAATGGAAGGAAACAAAAAATACCGTATTTTTCGCCGTATAAGACGCTCCGGAATATAAGACCCACCCAGTTTTAAAGGAGGAAAATCTAGAATAAAAAGTATACCAAAACTTTTGTCCACTCTAGATACGTAACGTCTCATCTCGTTTTAGTCAACGAAAATGAAGAGACACTTTAGCACAGTTAAACCACATTTAGTCTCGTTCTTATTCGTCAACAAAAATACATTATAGATTTCGTTTCGTTATCGTCACATGACCAGCATTAAGGCTCGTTTTTGTCACGAGGGTCAGTGAAGTCTCCACAGCCCGCAGTACATGCCACAAATCCAGCCTGCAGCACACACAGCATAAAAAGAGGACTGCGAACAAGCACCACACAAAGTTAGATGCAGTTTTAATGCAGGCAAAATGTATATTCGTCCTATATCTTATACAGCGAAAAATACGGTATATGAAATCAGTCTTTGTCCTGATACAGGATTACATTTGGATGTCATGTACAGCCTTCAGTTTGTGGTACTCCATCAGACTTTCTCACTGGAAAATTTAGAAGAAGTGCTCGCATGCTTGTCGTTTTAAAATCAATTCTGGGGTGTGTTTTTGATGGTCACAGAAAGTGATAATGATAATGTCTCAGAGACTTACTCATACAAGCATTTTTGGAGAAAATGGAAAAGTTCTGTCATTTCTTTAGTTAACAACATTTGTATTGTTTGGCCTTTAGATTATTTTCAATATAATCAGTGGATTGCTTTATTACTAATACAATCAATAGTTACAGTTCTACAATAGCGTTCCCCACGAGACACCCAGTGATGTTAGTAGGGCCATAAACTTTTCATTCCATTTGTTGGCGCAGGTACTTCCGTGGCATTGACAGCTCAAAACAGCCCAGCTGCCCCTGCACTCCACACACAAACTCCAGAGCAGGAGAACCTGATTTAGTAAATCTCAGATTATTGAATTTACTCAAATCCCAATAGCAGGATTCTGGGGAGCGTTACATGCAGAGTATTAAACGGTGCTTTAAAGACTTTGATGCCCTTAAATACTACTGAATTCTTACTGACACAACAAAGGCTGTATGTGTATATTGAGAATGAATGAGTGATGAATGAGAACACATGGCAAACCCCTAATTAAATAGCTAATTATTTAGCTCTTTATTTATTAGGATTTCTATAATAAAGGCACTGCGAGTGAAGAAGGTTTTGTACTCTGGAGTGTTTCACATTATCAGGAAGTATAAAGACAGTAGAGTTCATGTATTAGGTTATAAGATGGCACATGTACGGAACACTTACAGTTGAAGACCATCACATGAACACACACACACACACACACACACACACACACACCATCACACTGCTGACCCTGTCATCACTATCTCTTCCTCACCCTTGTGCTCTGTTCAGCAATCCATAGTGGACCACACTTATAATACACCTCCTAAAATGTAGGGATAGGAAAGCATCCCACTCCTTTATTTATTCAGATTGATGCCTTTTTGGTACAAGGGGCTAAGCAGCATGAAATGATACAAGGGGCTAAGCAGCATGAAATATAAAATTCGAATGAATTTGGGAGCCACTGCTTTAGGACAATTACAAAATCCCATTATTTAGACTCTTCCAAAAAAGAGTCTAAAGCTGGTGATGTTAATGACTTGACCACAAGCCTGAGAGTAGCTCAAAACCGGCACACCATCAAACTTAGTCAAATCCTGATCCACCCATAGCATCCTTCACCACTGCTCACTTGTCTCTGTCGTAGCTCTTTCCAATCCACGGTACTTGACATTAACCCCCCACCCCGACTTCATTCTCTCCAGGTTGGTCCTGTGTTTTGTGTAGAAACTGGGTACTGCCGCATGCTGCACTGTGATAAGCTCGGTCTGAGCCACCATGATGGCCAATTAAACCCTGCATTCTCCATCTGTCTCCAGCGCCGAGGTGTAATTAAATCAATAATCTCCCAGTTTAAACAAACCAATTCTCCGTCCTGCACCCCTATTCCGAGGCTTATGCTTCTTCACCACAGGATCATACAGAGGTGCCTGCTGAGGGGCACACAGAGCCATAGACCCACCCACAGTCTACAGTAATTATGGTGTGTGCACTTCTGCTGCGAGAGAATTGAGATAGATAGAAGGGGAATAGTAAGGGAATGAGAAAAAGAAAGAGAGAGTGTGAGACGGGCAGAGAGAGAGAGTGAGAGAGAGATAGAGAGAGAGGGAGCACAGCAGTTGCTGTCTTTTGTGAACAGATTAGGGCATCTGTTTGTCTGTCGGTCTGCGCACAAGTTCAGTTCATTCCCCGCGTCTCCACTCATCACTTTGCTCTGCCTTCACAGCTGCCATGCAGAGGCAAAGGTAGGCAGGCTCCTTTCCTGAAATCATCCCAAACCCAGAAAATGTAAGAATGCTCATTGTATTCTAAATACTCAAACGAAGACCTAAATTGGCAAGTAGTGTTTTTTTTTTAAAGTTTGTGCAATGTTTTTATAATTGTTATTATTTTTCATCGACTTTGGCAATAAAGACTTGTGCCCAAACTTATATTCTAGATTTTTTTGCTTCCTACATTGGCTCCGTGACTTGCTGAGATACTGCATGTAAATTCCACGACATTTAAAAAACAAATTGACCCCAAATATCAAGATGAGTCAATTTGAGGACTCCAACTAGACTAGGAGTAAGTCTGTATATGTGTATCTCATTTGTGTATCCTGACTCAATCCAACATTTGTACTGGATTATTCTGAAACAAGCAAAATGATCCATGTTCTGTAGCATGCAGAGAGTGATGTCTTGAAACAGATTGAATAATCTAATCATAGTCTTATAACAAAGAAAATAGATATATGTTCTGATTAGATTTTTGCAGTCTATGGTTTGTATGACATTGATTGACATATGGAGAGACGCCGGCGAGAAGAGGAAAGCACAAGAATAAAAGACAGAGCAGTACAGAGCACAGGACTGCACTGAGGGAAACAGAAAGAGGGATGTGGTATAAAAGAGTTCAGCAGAGTAAATTATACTGCCTCTGCATTACTCTCCACAAGCCACAACTTTTGCCTCACAGCATACATAGCTGATCAGCCTGCTTGTTGTCTGTGAACTAAAAGAAACATGCTTATGTCATTTGAGCAGATGTACGGCATATACATTTCTATTAACATGGAAAAATATTAATTTTAATAAAGCAGAGGCAGTTGATGTGAAGACAGTTCTTTTGACTGTGAGGTTAGCGTATGATGATTCAGGCATGGTTTTTGCAGAGTAGAACTACTTGCATTGTTTTAACCTTGTAGTAGTGGTAATCTCCCAAGCAGCAAACATCAGATGGCAAACTACTTGTCTACATTTAGCTGTATATAAGTGCATTTGTATTTTACAGTTAAAGGGGGGTAAAAAGAGAGAAATGCATCATATAAAATAGAGAAATGAACAAAGGAGGGTGCAGAACATAGGGCAAAGTGGTGAGGAGGTGTTCATCCTTACCATAAAGCTGCCAGACTCTGACCTTGTCTTCATACGGCAGATCGTATTTGAGCGGGTCACCCACGGGGCCCTGGTAGTAGGGTCGCATGATGGACTCAATGGCAGATGCATGGGCAAGCCCTATGGCATGCCCAAATTCATGTACTGCCACAGCAAACAAATCCATGCCATGGGAATCTGAAAACAACCAGAAGAGAACAGAAGGATCCAAAGCCCCAGTCAGCTTGGATAGAATTTGTTGTAATATTAACAGAAAAGATAGTAGAAACTGAATGCAAGTTATGGTTTGGTTATTATGCAATGGCTCACACTTGCTGCAGATATTATATTTCACAGTTAGAATTACTCTCACTACTAAAGGCAGAGAAAGAATGTAGTGAAACATACTAGTAATGGTTAAATATCAGAAGATCAAGATTGCCAGAGTTTCCTCAAAACCTACTCCTGCTCTCGCTCTAGTAAATGTAAATACATTATTAACTCTGATTGGGAATTTGGCAGCTAGGCCCTGCCAAACATAACCAAGCCAAATTCAAACTGAACAGAAGAAAATAAAAGTAATCACAAGGTCATCAAGAGAAGTATATTTGCACTGTAAGCATATATTGTGCAAAGATTAAGACAGCACTTAACAATCACCTCCCTGATGAATTGGACAAAATAGGTCAGGACATAGTTGTATAATCCCTTTTTCTGAGGATTTGATGTCCCTCAAAAATGCTTCTACCCTTTTTCATTTTTTGGATCTTCTTATTTCTGCATTCATCTCCATAGACAGATGGTTTTAAGAGGTTCACTCAGACACAAAGGCTTTCACACCTTTCTGTTAAATGGTCCTGAGAGATAGCAATATAGTCAGAGCCAGGAAACTGTCAATCAAATGTTTAGTCAGAGAAAGGGAGAGATAGCCCCAAGCTGTGCAGCTGGGTAAAACCGCTCAAAGTTGTGGCAGTTGTCCTCCTCTGCAAATCTGTAAAAAGCACAACTCAGCTTTTCTGGCTCGTCAGAAGCCAAGAATTAAAGCCGCAAATCGCTGATTAAGATTACGATTTACAGATTAGGGGGGTGCATGTTTTGAAATGACATCTTAGCTTCCCCTGCAGGTTCCATGGCGTGTATGTGCCTCAACACACTTCAAAGATTCCACGACACAAAAGGCAACTTTTTTCCTGGGTTGTGCTAGTCACCTGGATGACTTATGGGCACAATGCACACTAATCTGCACATGCACACTCTCTGAAATGCGAGCGTGAGTCTGAAAAATGCAGCAACTCCTCACAATTCCATTTTAATGGTGCTCTCATTCAAATTCTGCTACATTTATTTGTGCCTGTCAGAGGCCTGCAATGATTCGCAATGAACTTTTGGCAGTAGGAACAGAATCTTTCAGATGAATCCTGCTCCGTCTGGGCTGCTCTGAGTTAGCCGACACACAACATTATGGATAAAGGTGCTTTTACTGGCACACACAGACACTTATATTAGTACACCTGCCTAGTTGACTTGTTTCTCTGTGTTATACACATACCAATGTTTAATTTTATCATCAACCATTGCATTTTCGTTGTTGTAAGTGATTCATAATAACACATGCCACCTATATAATACAAATCATAATAAATAGGTAATTTAATGACATTTAAATGATCATAATTCATTCTAAATTTAGCTTTTTTTTTATTAAAATGATTTTTCAAATGGCCATTTTGGCCATTTCAGTGATCTAGATGAAATAACAGCTGCTGTCATGCTGCAGTTGCAACAAAATGGTAGACATCTTGTGCTTACACACTTAGGTTTGGTTAAGAGTTTGGGGCTTTTACATATTATCAATTTATGACTGATAACAAAAGTGCATTCACAGGATAGCCTTCATAAAAATATCACACTAGTTTCCTCCCATTCAGTGATACTCACAAAAGCTACATAAATGTCAATGACTGCCTCTGTGGATAATCTCTAGCTTGATATAATGAGCTACAAGCCAGGTCCATATATTTCTAATTTAACAAGAATGTACATAACCTAACCATGTTCTGGGTGTTCAGAGAAGTGGCCAGTACAGAGTACTAATAATGGAAAGCTAGGTAATACAGTGATAATGGACCGGGGTTTTTCTACCTACTGCCTGGCTCATACAAACAGCAAATGAACACACACACACACACACACACACACACACACACACACACACACACACACACACACACACCCACACACACACACACA
>JBBMFX010000021.1:8602909-8616755 GCA_037832545.1 Rhabdalestes septentrionalis
ACACACACACACACACACACACACACACACACACACACACACACACACACACACACACACACACACACAAACCAGAGGCCTTTGCCAAATTGCAAAAGTCATCAAAAACACACCTGCTTAATGAGGGTTGTGTTCCGGCCACAATAATCATTCTGCATTAGCAAGCAACCTTTGAAGAGAGAATTAATAAAAGCAGTCTGCATGCTGTCAAAACAAAGCAGCGCTCCCTTGACTCTGCTTGGCTGACCCAGGGGAGCATGCCAAATCGGCACCATAGGACACTTTAGCTGCCACTCAACAACTGAGAATACGCCCATTGGCTTAAATGAAGCATTTAGCATTCTGCAAGATAGGCGCCTCTGTTCGAGTCCCATCTCAGTTTAGAGGTAATTAGACACATTAGCGGACTGTCCTCAAAGGGGAAAGTTCTTCAGTCCTGCCAAGAACAATATACTCAAAGATGTTTCCCCAGACTGTGGAGGAGGTGGAAGAGTGGGTCGAGGAGAAAATGCAATTACTCAAGTTCTTGTTCCTATGATGAGGTCCATCCATCTTAAAGAGATTAAGGTCTGAATCTGGTGAACCTCAGAGGGTTGCTTTCTCCTCCTGACCTTACAACATCTCAGACATTATCTCCATGCTGCTAAAGAGTAACACATGTCTAACATAGTGAAACAAGACATGCTCCTTGTTGAGCTTACTGAGGAACGAACTTCTGCTGAGGACCTGTTTTATTCAGCAAGACTGCCCGCTGAATGAACTTAATTAGGCCATTTTCTTCATCTATGTCCATGACCTCAGTTAAAGTCAGACAGAAATGAAGCTTGACTGAAAGCAGGATGACACTTTCTGACATAACATTTTCGCAAAGAAACCCTAAAAAAGGAACTGAAGCGATGGGTAAACAATACTTTGTGCCAGTGAATTATAACTGTAAAGTAGAGCAGAACACGAATGGTCTGTAGAGCAGGTAGGAGGTCACATGTCAGGTGACGTGTTCATTAAACACAAGATGGTAGAAATAGCTAAATAAGATTGAAAATGAAAATAACATTGCTATTGTTGGGACATAAAAACATACATGATGAAAATGAAAAGCATGTGTTTAGTGCTCAATTAAATCATAGTCTTGTTTAAAATAAAATAACTCTTAAACAATCATACAATAAGCTGAGCACTCGGAGTCAAATGAAGAGCGAAATCTCTCTCTCTCTCTACCCCCCACTCACTTTCCATCATTATACACACACCTGCCAAGCTTCCATGCAAACATCTGCTTGCCTGATGGGAGGCCTAATTGGTGCATGCTCCAGTGCTGTCCAGGAGCATATGGCCCCAGGCCACAAGAGAGGGTTGAAGGGAGGGAGAGGAGGGCATGCCCTGAACACAGCAGGGAGTTCACTGTCTGGGCAGCTTTATATAACAAGGAAACACCCTCTTTTTCCTCAAGACCAAGTCCTACACAGACCTTCAGCCACATCCTGCTCAAACCCTCCGCCAAGTTGCAGACGTCTGACTGGAAGAGTTCAAGGGAGGCACAAATACAAGCTTCACTGCCCATATGCAGGCCAGGCAAAGAGTGCCAGGGCAATCAAATGATGCCAAAATGCATCTCCTATTTTCAAACTGACCTGCTTTAGAGCAGCGTGAAGTCACAAACTCAGCACAATATCTAACCCTAGCCCATCACTCACAGCCTTACCTGGAGACCTGAAGGTCCATGCTTCATCATCGTCGAAGTGTGTGTCCCCAGCAGTAAAGCGCTCTCCTGGGAAGAATGCATGAGCCACAGTGCCACCTGGCCCATCAAAGGGATAGCCGTCATTGTGGTCCGCTTTGGTGAAGTCAATCTGAATGTCTGCCTCATTTCCCGCCACCTCATGGAAGTTTAGTGGCGCAATGTCACTCCACACCTTCAGGGCGTAGTACATCAGAGCTCGAACTGTGTCCCTCCCCAACAGAGCAGACTCCTTTGGAAATGTGCGCACCCTGGGAAGACAACGATATGTGTATGAGGCATCTAGTATCACTGAAGCTGTTGATCTTTCCTTGAGGCTAAGCAAGGTGATATTTTTATTTTGAGCTCCACAGAGAAGCTAACTTTATCCCCCAAAACAAAGAGACTGTTTTGTCCTTTGCCTTTGGATGATAAAGGGTAGCACAAATACCAAGAGACAGAAAAAAGCCTAGCTTTCAGTTTCATTCCCGCAAAACTTAAATGAAATCACTTTGTTTCAATCCCCCAGATATTTCCTTTGTCTCTTTCTCCCTCTCTCTCTCTCTCTTTCTCTCTCTCTCTTCAGAAACCCAGGCCAGGTTTGTTCAAAAACACGAAACGGTGATTTAGAGGCCGAGTGCCACTCACAAACACGGTAATCTCTTCCACCAAGGGCAATTTGAGCTTTGTGTCCAGGCAGAGCAGAGATCAATGGGAAATTAATTTCCGGGTGCCTGCTCTGCAAGTCCTAGGGAGGCATCGGTCCATCTGAATGGAACACACTTGTCTTCACAGTGTTAAGAACAGACTAATAGATTCTGTGTTCTCAGACTTTACAGTTGTCGGACGGAGTGATCATAGCTGCTTCAGTGCTGTTCGTGCAACAACCTACTGCATGGCAACAGCTGCTCAAGGGCAGTGTGTAAATGCTCTTAGACATCAACTTTCGGAATGTTAATTCAGAAAGGCACAAACACTACCATGGGTGCAGGCATGATGCACATTAGCAGTGAGCCAAGGTCATCACCTAACCTGAACTGCATTAAAGATGAGCTACATAATCTTCCTGTTAACAGTTTTAACAGCACCCAACTGATCATCTAACTACATGGATATTGCATTTATCTGCCGCACCTTGTCACTTTTCTGCATGACTTGAGCCTCATATGTGATCGACATACAGACTCACGCTCTGAGGAGGGTGGAGCAGGACTGTGAATATTCCAGTCGTTTCACATTAATGCTCCATGATTTGAATAAAACAATAAGAAAGGAGAATTGTGGTACACTTGGATGGGACACTGGACACATGATATCTCTGGAAAATGAAACTGTCGTCATCATCATGTTTTTTTTATACCACCACCCCTCTATATTTTAGCCTTCTTATGGCTGACTGCAAATGTGTTTCCTTTGGGTGTGGAAACAGCACTGGTTGCAGTGCCATATTCTTTTCCACCTCAAAGACTCATTCTAGTAATTGCACATTACACCATGTATTATCTCAGCTCAACACTCTGGTATAAGAATTTTAATACCACTGCTCCTGTTATGCTGCCATGTAACTGGTTGTCTGTCAATTAATATGAGTTGCACTCAAAACATTCTTGAGAGAAGCAGTGAATTGCTTCACAGAAAGTGTAGGAGAGCGAGCAGGAATATGGATTTAATTTGGTGTTTACAGTCACTTGAGCCAAATCACATTGCTTGTCTTTTCTATGGGTCGTTTATTGACCTTGATTTTTCACAGTACATCCAGACAGCTGCATTGACCAGCAGTGAGAACTCATTTTAAATGACTCAGTTCCCACTCTCCTTCGATTTCCTTTTGCACCACAGCCCGTATCTATATATCTTGACGGCAACATGATAGTTCATTTGAAGTAAACTGCGAATCATTTCTACACAGGTGCAGTAAGGTCAGGGAGGTCAGCTTTGAAATGGCCGGAGGGGTTAGAGAGTGCACTACAAGCTCAATTTTCTCATCCATTTTCTCTATTATGTGCCCTCAGCAGGCTTTTGTTCGATGGTCATTGGTCTCACTATAACTCAGCGGAAAAATGAGCAAAAGCAGAGGCTAACCTGAGATGGAGGGCAAGCTTTCAACCTGTGTAAGCTTTCTCTAGGGGCTTTCTGTTCCACCATTCACACATCAACCCTAAAACACTGTCTTATAATTTGCAGTCACAGTCTGTATTTTGCCTCCGAGTGAAAGTGAAATATGACAAGCAAAAAAAGTAAAGGATCGCTCTCAAAGGAACTAATTTCCTTCTCTTCCTCTCATCTGAATCACACAGCACGGCTGACCTCCTGCAGCTCTCAGCCTCTGAAAGGAAATGTACTGTATGCTGTTTTAATCGCTCACCACAATCAATCTAACCCACATGCAGGCACTGCGAGAATCACACACCTCCTTGTAACTGTGTGATTCCATTCATTTCTACAGTAATTTTTCTACAGTCAGCTTTTAATGGTGTGTTGACAATGCAGGAAAAAAAGGAAAATCCTATATCAGCCTTCAGTCGAAATGACTATAATTCACTGTCAACGAACATTTAACTATACCAAAATATAGAATGTATTAATATTGACAATTCAGAATGAACTTTGCTAAAATGTCTCTTCATTTTTGTTGACTAAAACAAGATGAAACTTTATTTCCTATACGATAGGTTGGGAAGAAAAACGTATTTAGATTTTGCCTATTTTACAAGGAACTTCTACTATATTGATTGGGTTAAATACAATTGCATTACTAGAAAATACACTAAAATAAGACTGAAATGCTCAGACTTTTAGTCGACTGAAACTTGACTAGACTAAAATGATTATGAACTTGACTAAGATGAATAAAAACTAAAATGACACCTTGACACAAAGACTAGACTAAAACTAAAATTCAGACAGGCTGCCAAAAACAACACTAGGTGAGAAATCAGCTATCCATGCATAGAAAGCTTCTATATACCAGAGTAAATTGCTTGGAATCATGTGGTGCAGTAGGGCAAAACAAACAAATGTTGTTTATTAAATATTACTGTTTTATGCATGACTCCTAATATAAAAATGAGCCATTTTATAAACTGATATATTTTTTACATGCTGTGAAATTCTGACTGCTTTCATACCTACTTCAAACTAATGACAAAAATTTGAGAGTTTTGTTACTTGACAACTGATACGGATTCCAACACTGACTGCATTAAGTGGCCTGTATTTGAAAAGTATTTTGACAGGTGTTTATGGGTGATGAATTGAATCACATTGAACACATTACATCTCCCCATTTTTACATTTCTTTATCACAGCAGTCCATGTAAAGGGATAAGCTCTCAGAAATATAATTGATATGTTTTTTGCTTGTTTTCCGCATTAGATGTAGCTGACCAGCAAAGACATGTTTGAAGTCTAAGTTCTGCATCTTCAGTTAGACTTCTTTTTAGCTGCAATAGTTACCCAAATAGCTTTTGCAAATTCACTTTTCTCATACCACATCCAGCTCTTTATTATGGACTTTCCAGTGGTTTAGGACTGTACTATAAATGATTGAATTCATCCTGTCATGGTGTTACATATGCCAGCTAGTCACCTAAAAATGGTTATTTATCCTAAAATACAGCTAAAATATTGCAAAAAAAAATGTAATTAGCTCATCTTTGCAAATTTGTTCACAGAAATAAAAATGACATTAAAAATGTTAAACCATTTAAATTGTTGTAGCACAATAAATGTTAATTTTCATATTTACTATTGTATTCCTTATTTTTAATTACTGTTTATCACTTAATATAGCTTAAAATCAGGTTCAGGGTATCCACTAGAATCACTGGCTTTGTAGCCAATGGAACAGATATAATGGCATATCTTGTGTATTCATTAAATATGATTTCATATATAATTAAATGGAATAAAATCTTTTGGCTTGTGTTTTGCTTTTCAAATACTGCATTATTTCTTGCCAAATGTTAACTTTTTACCATGTGGCTTTTTCCCAGTATCATTCAACCTACCCTGAACATCATTAAAGCCATGATAGTGTTTTAGAAAGGTCATCCAAGGTAAAGAATCCCTTAACATTGTCCTTCAAATATGGGTGTCCCAACATCTCTAACACCTTCAATGGAATGAGAACCTCACGAAAGCAAGGGACAAACTTCCTGAAATACTCCAATGCCAGTGCTTTGCAATCTTGCCCAGGCAGCTCTCCAGACTGCGTCCAAACATTCAAGAACTAAACTGCATAACAATCGCGGTTTGCCTTACCAAATGGTAACCTGCCAGTTCACAGACAAGCCAAGTAAATCAATTCAAAAAGGTTTATTTTTATTTCAAACATATAGTACACAGTAAAGGGAAACAACATTCCTCCAGGACTACTATGAACGAAAACAGAAGCAACACTAGGCACAAGACAAATTTGAAAAGGACAAGACCGACCTGATGCTGCTGGCAATGTGCCTTGCGTCCTTTCTCACAACTCTCACATAAACTGGATAATAACTAACAATTCTAAACTTAAAGCATGCTCTGAAAATTGCATCCACTGATTTTTTAATCCAGTAGTTATGTTCTGCAGTCGTACTTTTAAGTGGTATGTGTATGCTTGGGAATAGTTACTTCAGATATTTTGTAGAACTTTATCGAAATTGGACAATTAAATTCAAACTTTAATATACAAGTTGAGGAAGTATTTTTCCATTTTTTCAATAAACAAAATGTATGGTTACGGTTTTCAGTGTATAGTGAGGGCTCCTTGTGTCTCAGGCACTATACCTTCGCTAGGATATGGTAAGAGTTGATGGGATGCTAAAAAGATTTGAGTACGATAGGGAGAAATGGAGGGTAGTGAACAGAGAGATGCTAATCATAACACCATTTCGTTCTGCTTCCCAGCAATCAGCAAAGGAAATAAAGATGTTGCAATATGTCTCTGTAGAGGAAAACACATTCACCCAAATGTAATCTCTCCTAATCTATTTGGGTAATTAAAGGGGGAGTTAACGGGTGGGAGGCTGGTGTAGTATTGCTTTACTGTGGAGAGAGGATGCAAAGGTGAGGGTCTGCTTCTCCTTGGGTATTGCAGATGTCCTGTGATCTCAGGAATCCAGTGTAGACTTGGGCTTTCAACAGACAACAAATCACCACTCTCTCACTACCCATTGAGGTTCCAGACACATGGTCTGCAGAACCATTGATCAGATCAGAGAGGTTAATACTAAAATCCAAGTGGCATTTATGACATTTGAAGCTTCATTTTTTTGCCTGCTAAACTTATCCTAGCAGGGGGAATACTACGGTGTGGTTGATCTCGCAACAGAACGAAAAATGTTGGCAGCAACTCAGAAGGCAGAGGAGCAAGACAGAAGTAGCTTTAATAGTGTATATATGCTTCCCCAAGGAATTATAACATGCACATCAAAGAAAAACAGTCATCTACACTTGATCAGAGCGTTGTGTTTGGGTTGCTTGCAACTCTCTTGCTCTGTGATATTGATCCTATTCTCATGGGCCTGCAATAGAAAAAAGCTCTCCTGGCAGCAACCTGTGCAACAGCATTTCATGGAGCTTGGCAGCCGCCAGTCTGTTTCTCCCTCCCTCTCTCTCTCTGTCTCTCTATCCCTGGCCCATTACCCTGGGATCAAGCAAGCCGTTTTATCACAGCTCCTAAAACAAGTCATTATGGGGGTTATTACCTTTTCTGGCCTCTCACCTGGCTCACAGATGCTACTTCCTCTACCTCAAGCACTTCTCACACATACAGTGAAGTGCATGATGAGGTGATGCTCAGTGAGATTCACATATCATAAACTACTGTTGTATTAAACGTGCATCAGGGAGCATGTCTGATTTGATGTCTGTTTCCTTTTGAATAGGTGTAAAAAAGCTTTATAAAATGTGCGATTACTGAACCAATGCCGTAACCTTATCTGAACGTTAAAGTTGCCACTCAATAACAGTAATACATTAAGAACAAGCGGACCTTGTTAAAAGCACATGTGCTTAATGTAATTTTATGTAAAAAAAAAAAAAAGGAAAGATTTTGTCTTTAGAACCAGTAGGAGCCTCCTACCAATATACACATATGTAAGTTGATTTACTGTGTGTTTCACGCTAAAAGCAGGAAATGCGAGTGATAGAAGAGACAGGACAGAGGTTGTATGATTGGCACAGCTGAGCATGGGAGATCTCAGCAGGATCTGATAATGAGAGAGAGGAAAGGATGCATGAAACACAACACACAGACATTCACTGTTCACTGCACATATTCTTCATATCAGTAGTCAGTCTCCACTCAGCATCCATCTGTGTTGAGATGGAATCCATATGTTACTACGTGCATTTGGATAATCCTTCATTTATGATAGCATGAAGACATAAAACCCTGCTTATCACTTCTCCTACATTTAAACCTGTATTGCAATTTGTAGCGACATTGATATTTTACGTTGGTAGGCTCTTAGATCCTGTCGTAGCCCCAGAAGGTTGTCACAGGTGTAGGGTGCCATGGGTGCTGTTACTGTACCTCCAGGACAGGTGTCTCTTGTTCCATTTGTTCTGAGGAGTCAGTGCCCGTCTCCTTCTGCCAGCGGCACTCTCTGGCACTGACACGTCTGGCAGAGAACAACGCGGTGTCTTCATTAATCCTAGCGTGGCTTGGTCTGTAGGAGAAAGGCACACACACAAAGATGCAAGCAAACTTTATTTCAACATTTTCAATCAATTCATCTGAGTATATGTACGTCCATTTTGGTGCAAGCCATCACACACACCAAGTACGCCAGTCTCCTCCAGACCGCCAAACCGCTGCATGGCTTTGATGGCCTTGGTCAGGGCCTCCTTGGTCTGCAGCTGCCCAGTGACAGGGTCAGCTGGTGGGAGGTAGCCAAATTTACTCAGCCAATCCTGTTAAGAAAGGAAAAATGAGGTTTGTTAAAAGGAATTTTCTTTATTTACTTCAGAGCTTGACCATTTACCTTATGCCTTCAGACTGAAGGCATATTATATTAAAGCAATTGAACTGAAAAATATATAGTGGACTTATGAATAATTAAAGTTATTCATAAGTCCATTATACATCCACAGCCTATGATTATAATCATCTAGGATTGACGCAGTCACAGTGTTTCAGTGAAGGCTCAGAGCAAATGCACAGGTGCAATATAGGCCTCATTCTCTTATTGTGTTATTTAACTACCTGCTTGAACTGCTTTGGTTTCCAATCTGTTGCTTTGAGTGTACTCAGGAGCACAGCACATACCTACTTCAAACTAATGACAAAAATTTGAGTTTTGTTACTGGACAACTGATACGGATTCCAACACTGACTGCATTAAGTGGCCTGTATTTGAAAAGTATTTTGACAGGTGTTTATGGGTGATGAATTGAATCACATTGAACACATTACATCTCCCCATTTTTACATTTCTTTACCACAGCAGAATATATAATTGATATGTTTTTTGCTTGTTTTCCGCATTAGATGTAGCTGACCAGCAAAGACATGTTTGAAGTCTAAGTTCTGCATCTTCAGTTAGAATTTGTTTAGCTGCAATAGTTACCCAAATTGTTTTTGCAAATTCACTTTTCTCATACCACATTCAGCTCTTTATTTTGGACTTTCCAGTGGTTTAGGACTGTACTATAAATGATTGAATTGAACAAGGCACTGCTGAAGGCAGACATTTTAGTATTACTGATTGTTGTTGCCAAAACATCGGATTTGTGGTGGTTAATGAGAACAGATCCAGTTGTTTAAAAATGCAGATGGAAATGTTTGGAACATGTTAAAGTTTTATAGCTCATTAGAAACCATCCTGTGTCCTAAACCACAAGAAATGTGTGCCACCATACTGAAAAAGGTGGTTGTGGTGTGAATATTTTTAGAAAAGACTTGGAGAAACTATATAAATGAACAGTGACTTCTGGTGACTTCTAATGACTTCTAGTGATGGCAAACAGTGACAGGGTCCAACATGCTTCCTCTTCATTATACATGTCATCTTTACCAGCTGTTCTTTCATTTCTATTTTTTAAATCTGGTGTGGGTCAAATTGTGTGTTTTTTGCTGAGCCATTTCTTTAAGAGGGCTTCTAATCACAGACTGAATAAGCTTTATCCTGTCTGAAAGTGTATGTCTGAAAATGAGTGGACCTCAGGAAAAAAAAAAACTCTGCTTGATTAATCTGGCCTCCATCATCTAAAAATGCCAAGATACACTGTCATGACGACACTAATCAGTCTTGTCAATGTGAATGATTAAGAAGCACAGGCGGTGGCTGACCTCGAGAAGATTGATGACATGTACTTGCCCTCAAGTGCCACAGGAAGGGAGGCAATTTGCTTTAATGTCTCAGGCTGGAGTTTTGTGTTTGCACTGTACAGCACTGACAAAAGCAAGTGAGCCACAAATTGTGCTTGGCAAATGTGTAAGAACCTGCAAACTCTCTTTGTGACTTCAGACTGAGTTTTGCACAGACTATTCTGAGAATCTATGTCACTCTCTGTATGTGTGTTGCACCGTTAAGTAGCTCGTACAGTTTCTTTGTATGTGTAGCATCCTGCTTCAGTTCAGTGACAATAAAGGCATATCTATCTATCTAGGAAGTTGAAAATGGCAGAACAGTGAAGAACAGTACTTGTCCAGGCCAAAAACAAGTAATCAATATTTCAGTTTTAGGAGAGTTGCAGGACTTCAGCTTGAGTTGAGTTTTAGTCTTCACACTCTTCACAGACCTGCTTCCACCCAAGGCCTTCTCAATCATGCACACAGAGGGTTTGAGACAGGTTATGGGATCCTGCAGCAGCCTTGTTTCAATTGAACTGTCAGATATTTGACAGGAATGAAGTTTTCAAAACTTTCAAGCTGTGCTGAAACCAAATGACAGCAAAATTCAGTGAGACTGCAGTAATGATGACAGTTGTGTCACATGAGTAGGAACGCAAGAGCCATTGGGTGAAATCAATGGTGCATGGACCATCGGCTTCTAAAACGTAGACTACTGTAGAGAGAAATAAATAACTAATTCTCACAGTCAGTACACTAACTCCACCTTAAACCTCTTTGATCACAGAGTTATTCCTATTATTCAGAAAATCCAGGCAAACGATTCAACAAATGCATGAGGGGTGAAAAATGTAAGATGCACTGGGGCACCTTATCATCAGTTGACATGGTGATGACAGGCAGACCTAAACAGTTAGTGAGTACAGAACAATGACACTGAGCACTTTAACTAGCTGGGATAATTCAAGACTATATGAGGTTAATACTAATGTTGTTGAATAAACTACAAATACTTAAAAACCCTCAGGTCAACACTGATCTGCTCACATTTGAAAGAAAATGGCATCAAAAATACTCCAGATGAAAAAACATCTCAGGTACAGTACCGACATACACACTCATTGGATTCATTTATCCCGAGCTCCATGCAGAGTATGAAGCATAGAAAAGCCCATTCGAGCACTATGAGTACATTAGGAGCTGTAGGTCTTATGGTTAGGGCGCTCGCCTGTGATCGGGACGGTTTGGGTTCGATTCCCTCTGAAGCACAACTTGACAGCACTTCGAGCGGTGGTGGGTTCACTTATGAGAGAATGGTCATTTTCTGTCTGTGTTTATGAAAAGGAAAGTCAGTTTTCCAGTGATTACAGTTAATATATGTCAGTTTTAGTTTTGATACGCTATTTTGTTACAAACCTACAGAGAATGTTGTTTTTCTTTAACCAGTTTTTAAAGCACTTGTTCTGAATGCAATTTATTCAAGCACTTCACTCAGAATATTAAAATTTATTTCAATAGTTTTATGAGAGAAGATATTTAAATGTATAATATTTCAGCTATCTTGCTTTTAGGCTGTTATGAGTGGGGCCAAGGAAAATATTTTATTTCAAATATTATTTTATATTGTGCATTGTCTGAATGATAAATAAATATCTTCAATGTTTTGCACAGGTTTATTCTTCTAGTGATTTAATAATATATATTTTTTTCGGTTTTCAGTTTCGGTCTTCGGCCAGGGTGTTTCCTTATTTTCGGTTTCGGCCCAAAAAAATCCTTTCGGTGCATCCCTACATAAAATGTTTACTTTAACGTATTTCATATTCTATGGCCATATGATTTAGTTTTATATATGAGTCAGAATTATGGGTACTGTAATGTCACTTAAAACCAAGGATGATGTTGCGGGAATCCATAGTGGTTAACGTGTCACGTAACGATGCCAAATATGAACATGGTTACCTTAAAGTTTCTTTTTCGCAGAGGAACTTTTTAAGTGCCATTTCTGAATGTAAATACATATTGTAATTCCTGACCACGTTTTGTCAAAGTAATCCCTTGTCCATGTGGTTTTATCGGATATTTATGATTAACGGACCTTGATGTAGAGCCACCTGAAGGATTGGAAATCACAGGCTTTTAATTTTGGCTTGCATCCTAGCCTTTCACACACTGAAATTCTTCCTTAAATCATTTAATGATATTATGCCCTGAAAATAAAGGCTCTTCAAACCTTTCTGTTTTTGGAGCGATAATGTCACTAACATAATATTTTTGTGTTTATATTCTTTCTTCTGTTCACAGATATCTTTTATTTTCCCTTGCTCATCTAGTCAAGAAAAACCAGGCATCAGTAGCCTATTTTAATAACTTTCATGCTTTCGTGGGAGGAGATATGAACTAAATAAATACGTACTCTATGTCTGTAAACATCACATTTATTCTTTCAGCAGATCCTCATTCTCACAGGGATTAAATTCGCAGGTAAATGTAATGTGAGGTGTAGCGTGAAGTTCTGTTATTGCCTGCAGTGGTATTGTCTGAATTGGGGCAAAAGGAAAAAAGTGTGATATGAGCCCTTTAAATCTTGAAGGCTACTTTCGGATGAGCAAAACAATGGTCACCGTTGTCATAGTTACTGATGAATTTACATGGTCTCCATTGTGGGCACAGCATAATCTCTTGATTATTTTTTCTTCTATTTATTATTGTGATTTGGGATTAATCAATCCCCTAAACCTAAAAAAGGTGTCAGGATAGGGATGCAAGATGTGTGATGGTGTAACGTGACCCGATGCTTTGTTGACTGTGGGCTACATCGCTCCACTTCCAGCTCCCAGCTGACACAATTTGTGTGTTGACAAACTGTCCAGCTGTGTCAGAGCGTGGCAAAAGGGCTTACTCTGTTTGTGTGAATTCTCCACCCACAGCTAGAAATATCAGTGCATGCTCACCTAGCCATTCCCCTCTCTCTCACTCACACACCCTGACGCACACACGAATGAATCTATGCATGCACACAGTTTAGCTGAAAGTTCATGATCTAAATTACATTAATATCATTGACCTCAACATTGCAAATGTTTAATCTCCAATGCATGATTATTTTGCCAACAATTTGTACATACCTTGAATCTCCTATCTAACACACTTACATCTAACATAAATTGCCATCTGCAAGCTACTATGACAGATGCAAACTGTTAACAAATGTTTTGTGACTATAATGAGAAATAAGAAAACCTTGCAATTATTTAAGTATAATGAATTAATACACATATTTTATATTTTCAGGATGAGGTGTGTATGTGTGTGTGTTGCAGCGGGTGGGGGGTGGGTGAGGGGTGATGGGGGGTTTGATTTGATTTGATTTGGCTCCAAGGTCAAGATTTGGTTGAATATTTTGTGTGTTAAAAATGTGATTCCGACGAGATCTAATTATATACTATACAAATTGGGTTTGGCATCGAATCAATAAAATCCTCTCCAAGAGAAATTATTCAACTCCTGCTGTGCTTTTTTTCTATCAAAATAAGCCCTCAAAACCACAGCCCTTAGAATGTATTAGTGACTTCAGGAAAAAAAGGCACATACTTTTGGGCATGTGTGTGTACACAGGATAAGCCCTTTTTGACAACAACTAATGATGTCAAAAAGCAGCTTTACAGAGTCCCAGTCCAAGCCTCTAGTGAGCTGCCCAATGATGACAGAGGAAGGGAAATGGTCCCTAAAGCCTCAAAAAGGGAACCCAGCCTCCTCTGGTCAACACTGAATTAGAGATGTTCCGATACCATTTTTCCCCTCCCGATACCGATTCCGATACTTGGGCTCAGGGTATCTGCCGATAC
>JBBMFX010000021.1:8630054-8649421 GCA_037832545.1 Rhabdalestes septentrionalis
CATGCACACACACACACACACACACACACACACACACACACACACACACACACACGCACAGATTTAGGGATAAATCTCACACAAAGATGGCTGAAAATCTCCGAAGGGGTCATTTTATGACCCAGACAGCTGGACATTTCTTATCAGCCAGAGAGATACCATGACCTTTTCAGATGTAAAACGTTAATCCTCAAGAAAACATATTACTAAACCTTTGCAGGATGCACGGGATGGGATTTCCATGACACTGTTTAGACAGCTCAAGACAAACAAATGTTGTTTGTTTTTGAGAATAAACAGATTTGAAAGAGGATAGCTAAAAAGGATGAGAGTGTGTGTCAGCGTGCTCCTGTTTTCATTGCCTGCCCCGCGCTGTCGCTCATGAGATTTCTGTTGGGAGTTGAGATGTAAGAAAGGGAATAAAGAGAATTAATCCCTGATGTGATGCTGTCCACGTTTCTCCCTGCCATTTTCCTCCCAAAACAAACTCACAGCTTCGCTTTTGAAAAGCGAGATGAGAGCTATAAAGCCTCCTGTCCCGTGCCATCATTAATCAAAACTTTCTATATCAAAGAACGCTTTCAGACACATATCCCCCCCTGGGACTAACATCTGCATGCCACCATCTGGAAGACACAGATAACTTCAGCAGCTGCATACATACACTCAGATAAAAATGGAGCACGTTTTGTTAGTCAGAGAGAACCATTTACTGCAATTTCTGCAAGGACTCAAAACTGTAAACATTGAGCAAGTTGGCTACATTACCTGGTGAAAGGCTGGGAAATAGCAACAAGATGCAAAATAGCAAACAGCTGCCCTTCCATGTTAAACCCATCATCATGACAACTCACTCCGCTGCTTTAGTGCTGATAGTGCATTTTTAAAGCGTATGAGCTAATTTGCTAAATGGCCACTAGGGCCTGTGCCGAAACTCCTGCGTGAAGGTACCCAGGGGATTTTATCACAGATTAACTGAAGCGAGGAATGGAAAGTCAATCGTCCAGCAATCCAAAAGTCTGCCCACTCTATTGAGAGAGGATGGCAAAATCGCAAACGAGTGGTCAGAGGTGAATGAAGGAGAGAATTGAAGGGAGAAAAAGGTCAAATGTCTTGAGAGATACAGACAGAAAATATTCAGCCCTTTTGTATTTAGATGGATAGGCTAGTCTTGAGAGATATGGAGGGACACTTTGAAAATAAAGCAGATCCTAGCATTTAGCTGTGTGTCCTTTAATCTTGCTTTTAGTTCAATCAAAAAAGACATGCTATTTTTTACCAATATGCCTGTTTGTTTTACTTTAGAGTTACTAGCAAATAACCAACAAACTGTTCTGCTTTGGATAACTGGAAAGCAATGCAAAATGAAATTGGGGCAATATGTAAGTTAAAATGTCAGAAATTGATTTACCCGCTCTATGTGCATTAAGTAATAAAATGTCAGATGTACTCTGAGTAATAAGGTGAAAGAGAGAGAGAGAGAGGGAGAGGAGAAAGAAAAGAGAGAGCAAGAGGGGAAAAAAATCAGTGAGAGATAAAGTGGAGCTGTCTCTCATTCCCCCGACATGCATATTCATCAGACGGGGCAGCACAAACAACAGGGAGACTCGATCAATACAATAACACTGTTAAGCATTCACCTCTTCTCTACACGACTAAGTCACGCGCTGGTCACTCACCTCTATCCCTATAGCCGTCTGCAGTATGCATACACAAGTCCACACACCCTGCTACATTTACTACAACACAGCAGTGCAGACACTTTCAGAAAGAGCCCATTTTTGTCATCAAGCAAAGCCAGCTGCCACAGAGCTGTCCAGTGCCCTAGGCATAGTTCATACTGAAAGCAGAGCTGAATATTGAAACTTTAAATCAGGCGTGTAACTCAAGACTCTATCATGGAAAAGACAACAAAAATATGCATATAAAATGAAAGACAACTGAACATTCTGACTGATGAGGTAGATTGTTATTTTAATAGTCCCATACTAGCTCATACTAATGCCTTCAGCGAAGCTTTAAAATAGTCAGACATTAATCATATGTGAAGTTTCTGTTGACCTGCTAATGAAAAATATTTATGCTACAGTCCTACACACCCTGACATCGGTACAGCTGTTTCCTTTTCACATGTCACAAATATAATAACAACATGATGAGTGTAAACAATTCTGCTTCATTTGCACAAGTTTGTGTGCTCGAAATGTTTTCTTACATTATTTCTTTAAGTTGTAACAATCAAACAAGGTCCATTATTAATATCTATTGATACGGTAATTCAATCAACATGTCTTAGCCATCACGTCTTAAAACTCAAATCTCAATTTTGATGCAAATAAATGCTGAGCTCTACATCAGGACAAATCATTTTCACTTTCTTTTTAGAGCTAGCATTTTGGAGACGCGAGGTTTTGGTTCAATAGCAATCATATTTTTAAGGGTGTTTAGACTTGACCATGTTTGATTTTATTAAAATGAAAACCTGGTGTGATAGCTGCTAGTGGGATTAGTTATAGCAATTGAGAGGTTGCCATGTAAAGCCTGCTGCAGACCAAACAAGCAGACAGAGACTCCCTGAGGAGGTTGGTCTGCTTCCAAATGAACTCTGGTGCAATTTGTCTGAAGGCATGACTGCGATATAGACATAATACATCTACGAATACCAAAAGCAGAATGAGCTGGGATCTCTTCACTACAGACCTCTGTTGTGCATACAAAACCCCATGCTGTTTCTGATGCCGTTTTGACACGTGCATGCGATTACCATCTCACTGGGAGTTCAGACTTGTAATTTTAGAACTGATAGTTTCATTTCTGGATTGAGGCTGAGGCAAAGTCATTATAAAATACTTGATCTACACACATATGACTGAACACATCAATTATGTTATATATAAATGTGCTGTTTTGTAAGAGAATAAGCTACTCAAGGCTGAGATTTGCAGGGATTTCACCTGCTTCACATCACGCAAATCCATTAAAATGTACCGACTAAATGCAACAACACACCGTTTTCTTTACTGAAGGAACCAAATCATAAGCAGAAATGCACCCTTAGTGTAAATATCAAACACTATCAACACATGCTCACTTCTAACATAGGATGAGCTAGTAAATCTGAACCAAAAATGTAAAATATAACTATATTATGATTAGGATGTTTTAACTAGAAATCTAAAGTGATTTTTTGATTATTTTGTATTAGCGTTCTTTTTACAGCTGAAAGCACACACAGGCTGGAATATAATCAGTAAAAAAGCCAAACACAAATAAAAATGTTCCATATAAACAGAATAAAAGTCCCAAAAGGATTGAAATTTCAAAAACTTGCAATGGGGGGTGGGGTGGGGTTGGATTAAACCTTCTCATAAACTGATCAAAAGAAAAAAATGTACCATGTAAACAAATCAGCCAGATTATTTGCTAATTATTTTCTTTCTGCACATGACCTCAGTCTTTATACAAAAGCATGGTGACGTATGTTTCTCAAAATATTGGCTTCGCAGCTAAGCTGGACTACTGCAGAGAGCTTGTTTTTAATACACACTCTGAACGAACTGAAGATTACTGGTTGGCCAAACAGTGAAAAAGTTCATGCAAAAATGACCGAACAGAGGACAAATTAAAAACCACTGCTTGTATTCTCCACTTCGCTGCTTCCTGTAGGAGTAAGCATGCACTGATATCATACTGTTGCTAGATTATGATCAACACAATTACAGCATCTACTGCACTGAACAGACAACAGATATCCATCTTGAGCTGATCCAGTTAATCATGCATAAAACAAAGCCCTGAGGAAAATGAATGCATGGTGTGAAAATGGCACAGAGGTGCACTGATTAAATGCACCTATATATGTAAACACCAGACCATATTAGGTCCCATGTAACCAGCGGACACAAAATCTACAAAATCAGGATGATGGAAAAGTTCACGTAAACATATAGGTGGTGAGTGGAACATTAGCTTGAGTTGCAACATTACTAGATCTTTAAAGCATTAAATAAACATCCATTACATGAAAGTGCATCAGTGTAAATCAGCAGTACTTAAGTCTGTGTATTTTATTTACTTTCTAAAAAAAACACCAGACACAATTAAAGTAACGAACGGGCCAAACAACCATTCATGTGTAAAAAACAAAACTTTACCCATTCCAATCATGCACCCCTATGAGCAGACCTTAATTATGTTATGAATTTCTGCTGTTAATGTGAGTTCAGGATGCGTGACAATAAAGAACAGATCATATTCCGCTGTTCACACTACATAAGTTATAATCATATCATCCAGTTTATAAAGCACTGCTTAATAAAACCACTGAAATCGCCTGCATTTTAAACCATAATTATTTTTTATCACCTTTTAAAACCAATTTTCATAACAGTCAGGCATGTATACGTAATCAACTTCAAATAATTGCCTCATTGTGGTTTATTTCAGCTACTGCTGGAACACGGTCTTCAGTCAACCCAGTCATTTTAATTTGTTTTCTTTTTTACCTGCAAATTGGGACCTGCTTTTATTAAATTCGTTGATAGAGCTTACCCTGTGCTCTGTATTGGGCCTAACAATAATGAATACACAGTCTGTTTACAACGCAGATGCTCATTAGTTCATTTAAGTGTACCAACCGCATTTAACAAACAGTAAATTACTACACCCTTGAACAGCCATGAATACCCAGTCTCAGAGAACAATAGTAAATATTGACAGACCTTCCAGATGTTTCAGGGAGGACTTATCTTTATAGGTAGGTATACACTAGGCATACAGTAGAAGTAAAAAGGCAAATGCACCAGCATCCGTGCTATGGTGACAGATGCTGTGCTGCAGGCGTAAAGAAAGAGTGTTTAACGCTTCACATGAAGTTTAGACATGCAGAGGCCGGTTAGCACCGCAGCTAGACATTACCCAAAGGAGAACAGCAAAAGTAGGGATTCACACGTATTCTCTCAGGCTGACACCTACAGCCTAGTATGCGCGTTCCCTGAAGTTTCACGGCTGTGTGCACACACACATACACTCATTTGCTGGGCTCTGTGTCCTGGATGGTCGATATAGGTGTTTGGGAGGAGGTGGGGGGATCAATAGAGCAGGTGTGGTCAGCCAGCATATCTGCTGTATAGAGAACATGTACACAGAATGTGAGAACTCATTTGTGTGTCTTTAGAAGTTAATATATTCATCTGTAAGGCATTTGGTCTGAATGTGGACAATATGCTCTTTCATGTGTTTTCATACATTTTTATGCGTGTCAGAGAGAGGCAATGGGTGTTTGAAGTGCGTTTTAAAGCGCATGACATGATTCTCTCTCTTCTCTCTCGGCCTGGATCTCTTACAACTTGGGTCTCTCTCACACACACACACACACACACACACACACACACAAGATGAAATAGAACAGACAAAGGGCGAAATAGTGGACATATATAGAACTTTTCAGACTAAAAAAAAAAAAAACTTGCATAGAAGTACTTTCGAAGAATTAAAACATCTAAGGTTGGTCTCATTTGTTCATTATTTAGCGATTCAGTGTTAGTGCTTATTTAGTGCTGCAAACCTTTTTAGTTAATATTTTAGACCCCACAAGACTTCTTGAACACTCTTATATACTCCTGCCAACTATGCCAAAGTCAAAATCCTTGTAATCATAAAACCATTACAAAAATCGAAATTACTTCCTGTATTAGATGGTTACTGAAATAACTGTATGGTATGTTACAGGATACTGAAATAACTGTATGGTATGTTATCCTAAAATATGAAGTTTTGTAACTTCCATGATACCAGTAAGCCAACCAGTGGAGAATCTGAGACACAGAAGAGTAAGACACATGCTCAGACCTCCTTTGACTTTACCATGCATTGTTTGGTAAAAGGTAGATCCAGCCCAACTTACTCATTTGTCATTCTGTTGTTTTGACTGAAGCTGAGCATACACTCAATCATGTGGTTAGCAGCTGCAGAGCTGAACTGCACACATGCAAATATATCAATATTTATTACATACAAAGTGTTTCCATTGCGTTTTCCCTTGCAATGGACCAGCAATATTTGGTCAAAATTTCCCATACACGAGACCCCAGATCACTTTAAGCAATGATCACCAAACCTACCGTTTAAGATCTACACTTCCACAAAATAGTTCCAACAAATCACACCTAACACTAATTCATATCGATTGTAAAAAAAACCTGATCTTATATTTTCAGAAGTGTGTAGGCACATAAATTGTACATTTTTTTCTACTGCGCATACACATACTGCAGCATCTTCCTGTGTTTGTTGCAATGGCTAACTTAAAAATAAGTGCTTTTAAACACTGCAGGAGCATTAAAGCACTAAGCCGAAAAGGTTCAGAGGTCATGAAGGCATGAGGAATGGGAAAATCTAATAGCCGAAGGCAATCAAAGTATTTGACATGAGTTTGTTCAATTTTCAATATTGGGTTCAAAACCTGTTGAACATTAACATGAAATTAATAATTAAGATGTGTGCATGTGGGTCGATACAGGGGACGGGTTACATCACACTACACATTAGCCACATAGCACACACACAAGTAAACCATCATGGCAGAAACAAGATAAAGTAGGTTAACGATGCAGAAGTCTAGAGAGTTACAATGTTAATTGGCATTATTATTAATGAATTACTTATTTTTTATTTTACAAAAGAAGATACCATTGTACACATGTTTTAGGATTTAAAACCTGGCCAAACCGGTAGTACCAGTCCTCTGTTTTGGGTGGTTGTGGGGGTCTGGGGATGTAGAGCATTTTGTTTCTAACTTGAGCAGTCAAGATTGTGTGGACACTAAACTGACCCTGCCAAAAGCACACACCTCTCCTGGGCGGAGTCAAGTATACAGTCCGACAATGACAAAGAGAGTAAAATCCTCTAGAGACAATGTTTCCTATATTGGTCATCAGAATCATCAGTAGCTGGTGGGAGCTAATGGGCATCACACTCTATTAAATGTGAGTAGTCACCCCTCGTGGACACATGCAATGAGATTCATTAAATCCTTCAGGAGGATCAATATGCAAGACTCTTTAAATAGGCACCTCCAGTGATGCTCTAACAGGCCTAGGTTAATTCTATCTTCTGGCAAATAATGAGGGCCGATCTGCATAGACAGCAGCGAGGAGTCCAGAGGGAGGCTGCTCATGCGAGGTCTGTGTGACAGAGGAGACACAGCTGCCTGTCAACAGCAAACCTCTCCGAACATCATTTTTAAAGCTCTTGTCGCTGGTTCACTGGAGCAGGGTGTGTTTTTATGGTGAGAGACTTCTATGGTCTTGTCACGTACAGAAACCCATCTCAGTCAGAAACTCTCACACTACAGTTCAGTCCTTCTCATGCAAAGAAGTGCCCACACTACAATGGCCCGACTTTGTGCTGGTACACAAAGACAGTAAAATGTACGGAAATTCAATTGCATGAAGTACCCATGAAGAACAATTGTGCTCCCTGCAGTATTGCTTTCATTCCTGTTACCGTCTCTCCACATTACTCTCTTACTACTGCCCTCAATTAGTCACTGGGAGAGTGCAAGTAAGATCCATCTTACTCTGCTCAGAAGAGCTTGGAAAGCTCAAATTCACTTACACATTTCTAGTCCACAAGGAAATATGCACCCAAGTCGGGAGCTTTTGATCGAAGCTTCCGTTGGTGCCCTTTTTACCAACAAGGTAGTTCCAACTCCGACATATGGAGTTTCAAAATAAACCCTCGGATCAAATATTTAGCTGGAAATAAAAAGGCAGAAACACCACATCAGAGAAACTTGCAGTGACTTTTTATGTGTGTGTGCTGTTGGGGTTTTTACCCACAGGGTAGTGAACAGCGAACAAGAGTCTGTTCAAGTTTTAAAAATAAACAATGTCGAGAGCAATTTTCAAACGTTCTATTACAGTAGTTAAATTTAACTACCACTCTGTGCCCAAACCTCTGTAATCGTTTGATACTGGGTCTCTTTGGCACTAAACTAAAATGGCAAACATCCAAACCCCTCAAACTATGAAACCAAGTAAGTCTAAAAGAGAGCCCCTACCGTGATATGTTTTACACAAGCCACACAAAGCACAGAGACTGAAAGAAGCACGCAGCTGACGCATACCACCTACTGCCCAATACTGCAGTGTTAAAAAGAAAGGTGCGGAAATGTGCAGTGCACTGGTGTGAGTGAGCATGCATGTGGATTATGCACAGATCATGATCTAATTAGCATCAAAAGATATGGGTGTTTTAACACCCTTACTACTTTTGCATACTGAAACATGTCATATCTAAATGCATGCATGGTTTCTGCAGGGTCTCTGATGTCCATCCCCTGCATGTTAACTCAGAGCCAGCTGTCAAGCACAGCCATTGTCATGGAGATGATTTAGATAGTGTCTCAGTCAAGAGCTTGTCTAACTCAGCCCAAACTGCTGACATTTGTGGAAGCAAAATATAGAAGTGGAGGCAAAATGTTCTTGACTGGAAGTAACAATATTTTCCTCAACAATCTCAAAAAGCAAATGATTAAAAAACAAATGAAAACCTCTATTGTGTGGTTGTGTGTAATGATGAGCTTTGGTGTGATGACTAATCAGTGACAGTTGACCTGGCACAAAGGACATGAATAGATGTAACAATACAAGCAACTAATGTTGTTTATGTAAATATACAGGGAGAGAAAAAAAATGACTTGAGATTCAAAATGAAAATGAAAACAAGTAAATGTAAATGTTAATATTTTACAGTAATATTACTTTACAAATTAAAAATGACTAAAACTTCAGAAATATCTGACAACAGTTACATTTAATTTCACTCAGTGCAGAAACATGGCAACAAATTTTGCCTTGGTCCCAAAACCAGCTATTGGACCACTTTCCATTCTAAAACCAAAATATTCAGAATAAAAAGTACCTTATTTGAAAGACGAAAAACACTCTCTTTCCCTCACAGTCAACGAATCAATTCATCCTCCATCCTTTATGCTCACCTCTCCACTTGGGCTAAATTAGACCTCTATTTTCCAACAGCAGCAATGCTGCTATGGATGGGCCTCCTGCAGCGGGTCTGTACTGTCATGTAATCATCTAGACCACTACAAAGCGGGTGTCTGAGCCCCACTTACGCTCCTCCTCATCTTGGTTGCCTGCTCTTCTAACAACGGTTAATTAGCCCCTAATTCGTTCCTCTCAAAGGCTGAGCCACGTGACATTAGAGCAGGAATGAGAGGCCAGCAGTGCCACAAGGCATGTTAACAAATCATAACCCCAGACGCTTGCTTTGAAGCATCAAAAGAAGAGACAGGCAACCAGGAAAACAATACTGACACCCCATCAGCCAGATTAGGGCAGGGAAATACAAGTCTCTCTGGCTCTGCATATCCCAGACAACACTGTACAAGATGAGGTCGTCACCACGTCACCTCACCTATTTGGGAAATTAGGTTTAGTTGTCACTGAGAGGACACAAAGGAATGTAGTGGGACAACTAGAGGACTGTTAGAATTCACCACGATACATATTTCATGGTGTATAGACCTGCCGTCCCAGTGCCAATATACCTACACCAACTGGATGGTGCAGAGAAACTCAGACGCAAAAAAGCAATATGTACACAGGGTTCGTCCAAACTCTCGTTATTCTTAAACATACATTTTTTGTACCACTGATTCCCCAATTTTTATCTCTGATACTGACTTTGCAAAGCATTGATTGCACTATTGATTGTGAGTCATCCCTGAACTCCTATGAATGTGTAGATAACTTAAGCAGTATGATTAATAGATATTACGAACAGCTGCTGCAATTAGTTATGTTTTGGAAGGTTTTTAATCTGAAGTTTTTCTATAAGGTCATTGGTTTCTCAATGCACTTAGACCACTGTGTAAAATGATGATGAATGATGAAGCAACTAGCCTAATAGTGTATTAAATTATTACAATGAATCAAAAATCAATTCACAGTGCATATTTTTGATTTTCTCAAAAGCCTTAAGAGAATTTCTTACTTCCTCAAGCTACTTAAATAAATTACATTTATTCATAGTGCCACATAGTCGTACTTAGTGAATGAGAACCATTTAATTCCCAGAGAGACGTGGGGTTTCATTATTACACTGTAGAGTTTGGTTTGAGACAGCATATTAGGACCATTGGATGCAGTGCAAATGGAAATGTAGCGGACAATTGATCCTCGTAAATTGATAACATAGTGAGAGTGGAGTGTGCTTCCACCTTATTATCTTAATGTTACACTGCAAATTGATATTAGGTCCAAAATACTGTTGCAGTCCATAATGACTGAAGAATATTTTTGCTTTGCATGCAGGAACAACTCTGGCGTATGTAAAGCACTACAATAGCTGCTCTCGTGGATAAGTTAAGATGTCATCCTGCCACACAGCCTGTAGTCCACATTAACACTGCTGGGACAAAACGTTGACACCTATCCACAAAAGCGATTACAAGGTGTTTACAGGTCAGATTGACACAAACGTGCACACTCATATACTCATTCAAGGACACAAGTATACATGGTGTAAGTAATCATCAACACAAACGATTGCACTATTGCACCAGGAATGCAAAAAATCGAAGGACAGCAATGATGAAGCCAGCTACTATTTAATAACAGGATAGTTTTAATTTGATGCTGAAAATCCCTTCAGTGAACAACGTACTTCATGATGCCTTCATTCACCTTCTTGTGTAAACACCACATCACCATGGAAAACATGGTCCACTCCAGTGGAGATTTACCATTGATGCCAAAATCTGACATAAAATAGTAATTGGGGTATGCAACAAGACACAGGAAGATACGAATGACTTCTGCATTTATCTCAAATATGAATAAGCTGGTTTCACTGCTCGCACAAGGCCATTTTTAAAACTAGCACTCTACTCTCACCCTGCAGAACTCCTCCAATAATTCACCCCAGACCAGAGGAGAAAAACACCACTAAAAGCTTCTCTAATATTCAAACTTTACGCCTGCAAGAATGCATTACGTGACGTGCGTAAATGCAAAACCTTATTAAACTTCAGAGATCAGAAGTTGACACTGTACTGAAGAAGAGCCTATGCAAAGAAGCAGATAAGAACAAGTTCCATATTTTATTCCCTCTATTAACCGGCAGCATTTCTCAGTGCGATCTGCCTATGTTTGATTGTGTAGTCTCTTGCTCTCTCTCCCATAAACACACATACTAATCCATTTATTAAATCTATTTTAACCATGCTGAGCAAGTACACCATGGACGATAACAGCCTTTTTATTTTATAAAGGTATTTTTGCTTAACCTCGGTTAAAGAAACATCTGATTTACAGCATGAATTTACCAGAAAAAAAGCTTCTACAAATAAAAGACCACTGCAGCAAGAATAAAATAAAGACATGAAAAAAAGGAGGAAGGTTAACAACACCATATAAAGACTGGCAATACTCTGCTGGAAATCAAATCCGATTTGTCTTAAGGACAGACGATCCTATTACGGAAGTTCAGTTCAACTCGGCTACATGGTTCCTTCTGCATCCCTGCACTTTTAATGAAGGCTAATGCCATGATTGAATCAAACAATGATGGCTGAGAACACATTGCTGCTGGCTCATCCTGTGTTCCCTCTTCCGCTCACCCTGGGTAGGACCAGGCAGAGAAACAGCCATGTCACTTAAACATTATGCAGAGGTTTGAAGCTGATTCTTTGCTACACATCAAAAGCCTCTGCTTTCCGAAAATGGATTCTTTGGCACGACTTGCATCTGATGAAGCTTTTCTTCTATCTCTCTTTGCCGTTCTCCTTCGTCTTGTTAGGAACTGACAAATGCAAATGAGAGACAAACCCCGAGAGCACCTGCTGTGTGCCTCCCAAAGACCTGCAGAGTGAACAAACTTATTAAAACTGAAAGATGGCCGTCACCCAAATCAGCAACATGGTGCCTTTTTTTAAATCACTTGGCCTGCACCCAAGGCATTTAAAATAAAAATGGCAGTGAACTTGAAACACGCTACCCCTCCAAGCATCTCTGCAACTGTTTAAACAATTCTGCAAGCAATTGAAGGGAAGCTGCATGCTGTTGATTTTTGGGTTTGTTTGATGGCACTTCATGACTGGCAGATATATGCTCTGCTTGGTGGGCTATTTTTGAGCCGCTAAGAACATGCCAGTCCAACACCAAAACCGCAGTAATTACAAGCGCCTGTTGGTTGTTTGGACAGCAATACCATGGCCGCCCTTGATCTCACGCTGAAATGAAGAGGAGAGGCTAAAATAAGAGTGGGGTGCACATGGAACTGATTTGAGGTTTTCTTTGGCGGGGCGCAGAGTGGAAAAGCTTTAGTATGAGGCCCTCCTAACTGCTCAAATCCGTCCAAACCAACTGAAATGCTCATAATATTCCATGCAGCTTCAGTGTGGAAAGAGGCCATTCTTTCCTGCTTGACCACACAATTTGATCTATTACTACTTGAAGTCACCTCCCGGAGAGGGGTTTATGCTATTTCAGCCCTTCAAGCAATTAATATATTGCAAAATTCTGCAACTGATCTGCTGGTGCTTTCGGGCTAATCCTTGGCTTGGCCTGTTGAGTTCTGTACAAGCACCATCATTGTGCACGAATGAGGAGATATTTATTTCTTAGTATGTGTAAGTACAAGATTTTATCCACTCATGTATAGGGAAGAATGTCAATCTAATAACACACACATGAGACCCGAATTACTGCCTCACCAAGCTATTCCCAAGTGCCCCTGCATCCAGAGCTGGACAGGCCTGTCACTCAACCGGATCAGGGACAAAAGAGGGATGTTCTGATTGACAATGAGATGTCATGACTCTGAACTCTCTCTGAAATGGCAGAGCTGTGAAAAAGGTCTTATTTATCTGACAGACTCTTACACCAGAATTACGAAGCAGGTCTATTTCTGCTCCTTAAAGGTGTGAAAAGCAGGGGAACTAGGTAGTAGACAGCTCATTTTCCACCTTTTCTCAGACTTCTTGGAGATGTAGCTCTGTATACTGCACCCTTTTCTCTCTGTGTGTGATTTATTCTCTCAGTTTCTACGGCCACCTCCCTACAGACATTGTTCCTGAAATAATCTCCTCGTCCTAAATCCGAAACCCCAAGATACTCACCAACAGACGTGAGGTCGCAAGAACCCAGAGTATATGCTGAAAGTAGGACAGCATTTAAAGCCTTCCATTTGCCTAGCTCAAGAGCAAACCGGAGAATTATTAACCCCATCAAGCTACACAGTTATATCTTTAGATCTGTTACCGCAGACCCACACGGGGAACCCCAATCCTTCCGATACAATTAGTAGAGAAAGATCTCTTTTTCTACTTCTACCCCTGAGAGACAGGTCTATCCTAGGCTGAGAAAAATGCTATTGATTTCATGCTCGCCACTTGTCTGAATCACACAGCCCTTTTTTGTCTGCGTGTTTTCCCCTATTCCTCTTCTTTTCCTTTTCTTTGATTACTTTGCACAGCACCCACTCTAACTCTTGCCCACTTCCCTTTAACTGTCAATCACTGCCCCCCTCCCTATCCCACTGCCGCTCCAAGTAATTACTAGTGAAAACCAGTGTGAGAAGATGCATCAGCGTGAACAGGATGGGAGAGGAAAGAGACTGGCATATCAGCCCCACCGGCACCAGCATGTCCATTACCAGTGTAGTAATGGGCATAGCGCACTGTAATGAGTGTCATGGCTGCACGCAGTGGACAGATCTGAGCTATTTTGGAATCTTTTTAGGATGAGGTTTGCTTTGCTCTGCCCCACCGCTGATGATTCCAGATGGTGCTCTCATTACAAAAATTACAATAAAGGATGAGCCCCAGGTTTCACAACAGCCATGATATATGACCATTATACCATGTTAGGGATCCAGAAGTACATGCAGACCTTGCTTTAGAACATTTGCATATGAATATACAGCTGACTTCAGCTTAGCAGGAACTTACGTAACATGTATTGCGACCAAAACATCGTTGTGGGAATGTTTTTTTTTCTGATAATGATAAGAAAAGGTATTATTTTCTTATTAAATCTATATTTTATGTAGATCTGTCACTATCAATTATCTTAGTAATCAAATATTTTACCAATTAATTGGGCAGTCAATAATGTAACCCACGTTTTTGTAACAGACCTAAGTGAGCAACAATGAACAGAAAATAGCTCTTCAAAATAATGTAAATATTTTAAATATCATGATAAACTATGACACAGTTATAAAGGTCTTATATGTATGTTTGTATCCATTAGATGTGTTTCTTACCACTGTATATTTGATGCTGAGTTTAGTATATGATGTATAATGAATATAATGTAATTGTAGTCAAAATAAACGAGTGCAGACCTTTTGCGGAAATTTTGCTTGCCATGATGTGCAGTTGGCAACTGGGCAAACTCAGCAGATTAATACATTATGTGACAAACATAATGTGACAACTGATTTGTGCAAAACAAATGTGGCAACTGTCAAAGGTGAATGATTTTGTCAAATGTAGCTAAGTGAAGGTGTAGAGAGCATGCGAGTTTGCAGGCTTGCAAAGATGCTTTTGACTTCACACTACTGTCACAAGCTTTGTTTGCCTGAAGGAATCGGCAGGTCTTTTACAGTCAAGTAGAAGAATCTATGTTTTATCAAAATAAATAGTCAACTAATCATTTTGGATTCACTGAGAATTTAATTAATTGTTCTCTTTATTTATTTTGTTTAGTATTCGTGGCAGCACTTATTTAAAGTAATTTCCTTTAAGTAAATTCAGATATAGGTAGTGAACACGAGGGCCTATATGAGATAAATGATATATTTTATTTTCTGACTCATATATTATCTGCATTACAAGAGATGCATTTTTAGCACCCTCCTTATTCTTTAATGATTTATTCATGACCAGAGGGCCTGCTGCAGAAATGTTTGTGCTGCTGAGCGGAAGGCAGGAGTGCAAAGATAGGACATCAGGGAAGGTTTACAGACAGAGGGGTCTCCAGTGCCCCAGGTGCTGTTGGTTAGAGCTACTGTCCCAGGTCAGTCTGTCCTCTTGCAGCCAGGAGATCAGCCTAAAAAGCCCCATCAACATGCCTCATATCCACCTGCCCCCTGCTTTCCCCTTAGTTAACACCCAGCAGTTTGGCCCACAGAAACTCCACCATCTGTCTCTGCATTCATGGCCTAATATCCTTATTCGCTCCTCTGGCCACCTGAGATTACCAGGTGCCACCATGGCGATTCCTCATGGAGACCTGATGAGAGCTGTCACGATCAATTTTAATAGAAAATAGAAACTGACTTAACATTAGCGAACCATGCACAGGCTATTAACTATTCTAAAATATTTGGAGGGTTTTTTTTGCTAGATTTTCTGTCGTTAATCGTATAAAGGCATATTTATATTTAATTAATGCATTGTGCAATTAATGTATAGTTTAGTGAAGTTTATTGTGCGTATATACTCACAACAGTCAGTGTCTTAATAGGTCAAATTGGACCCTCTTTTTTTTTTTTAAAGATAGAGTGGACAAAAATGAGAGAAGCGCAGAAAATTACATAGAATGAACCATGGATAATTCTAACCGTTCAAACCATTTACAAGTGCCCTTTCAAAAGTGTGCATTAATCAAGAAATAATTGATCAACTGATCCAAATGTGAGCCATTTCGTTACTGTTTGTTCGTGTATATAATATAGAATAAATGTACCTTAAATACCGGCTTCGTAAAGATACTATGAAAAGGGGTGATGGAGGCCTAGTGTGTATGATACTTGCCACTGGACCAAAAGACCATGTGTTTGCATCCTACCTTCAGCACCACCACTGGGTTCCCTTAAACCCAAGTGGCTCCAGGGAGACTGCCCCCTGTAGTTAGGTAATAATATCAATGTATGAATGTTTTGATAGAAATTTCAGGGATAACTATATAAAAGTCTTGTAGTGTTCGGACTAATCGTGTAATAAAGAGCTAACAAAGGGTAGATAGGAGATATCCTCCTTTAAGCTTTTTAAAAATACTGTGTTTTCTTGGCAACGGTCAAGACAACTGTGTGCATCTCTGAGTGTGTGTGTGTGTGTGTGTGTGTGTGTGTGTGTGTATGAGTGTGTGTGTTCATTCCAAATTTCCACCAATTACTGCCAGTTCACAGAAAAAAATACATTTCAATTATGTTTTTAATTTATTCTTTAATCGTGATAGACCTTGTCAAAAGTGGCGGTGTGTAAGTACCTGAGGACTTCACCCATGAAGTCTGGGCTGTAAGCTGACCATAGTAGAGGGCTCTGCGGGGAAGTTTGTCCTGTGGGTGCTGAGCGAAGGTTAAAGCCCTGACAGTAGTACGGTAGGACAGTAATGGGATGGATGACAACTGGCAGTGTAGAGTGTCTGTGGTTATTATCTGCTGCTGTCATTGAGAGCTGGCTCACATCACCGGAACAGAGCTGAGTCCAGTATCACAGAGCCAGTGCAGCTTTACAAGTGACTAGATTGGATGCACGTCACCCTCAAAAAAAGTAGGCGACAGAGTACTCTGCTCCCATGAACCATGGAGCTAAGTTTACAATTAAGGCTCTGAACCTTCTTAAAATGAGCAGGATTATTTGAGAGCTACAACAGCAGTGACTCAGTGATCCACTCACTACAGTGTAAAGCTCAGGTCATACTCCTCCAACAAAATAAATAACTGAGTTTTAGATCTCCATCTCCAGCAGTTTTTAAACTGTGCTGAATTTGGGTCCCTCTGGTCAAACATATAGGCTAAAATTGATAAATGTTATACAAAAAGAAGACCATCATTACTTTGCATTACACAAAGTTGCACACCACGTATCCCTGGGTGGTGGCAAATAGCCTGGCAACAAGAGTAGTGAGCCAGAAACACTGCAGCCCTAGGTGTATTTAAGATCACGTACTAACAGTGAAACAGCAAACTGACTGGTTGAACGACCACAGATACAAGGTTTGTGCTTTAACTTCCATCTAAAGCTGGAGGAATGAGACTTTTACTTTTTCTCTTTATCATGCACTCTGACTTCTGACTAGTTGCTACAGTGCAAAAATATGAGGAAGGATCTGACGCATGCTGACTGGTGAGGCAGAAAAAATGTAAGCAACATTTTTAAATGTTTGAACTGAGTTGAAGAAGTGTGCTACCTGTAGTGTGTGAGTAAACCCAGCTCCAGTCCCAGGACAGTAGTACTGTTCTGACAGTAATTATAAAGAGACTTGAAATGGGGCACATGTTACAGTATTGATTAGTCCAGCTTTTAGACACAATGGGAACAAACTGGTTACCAGATGTATCATTTTGAGCAGTTTACCATTAACCTAGCTCCTCAGACAAGAGAGGTGTCCAGTCTTCAAAAGAAACATGAGAGTCAAAGCAGAGGAAGCCACCTTAGAGAGCTCTGAACAAAAGATACACATTCACTTTCAGCTTTGTAAAACAGTCAAAGTAGCCTCTTTAAACCCATGACAGCTGTACTTATAATGAAGACAGAGGGAGGTGTTTTCATGGAAATTGTTAGAGCGCTGATTCAAGTGCTGAACTCAACATGACTCGTCCTCACTAAGTCTGAAAAGTACAACAGCATCCTCCTGTGAAACAAAACACCTTCAGATGGAGAAGTTTAATGCATCTCTCAACTTGTAGAACTGTCGAACTGCAATAACTGGACTAGACTAAGTGTGGTATAATTACTGACCCTAATTAATATAAGTGGTTCACCGTGAGGGGTCGAACCCTGGCATAATCCTTTCAACCATTAATTTGTCTTATAGAATATCGTGCCATCCCTGGCTGGCACAGTACATCTCTCTCTTTCTGACTGCATGCCTCTTTATGTGTGTATCACAAGTTGACAGTATCAGACATGATGCCTCAGTGTTCTCATGGTCAACTGGAGTGGTACTTGGTGACAGTAAAAGGAGTTCTGATTAGGAGCAGACCCTCACACCTGGAGTTCAAAAGTCTGAAGATGTAGGTAAAGTTTCAGACAGGGTGGACAGACAGCAACAGGGGAATGTGACCGCTGCTGCTGCTCTATGGTGAAAAGGCTATCCAACTGCCTTTTAACTCTTGCAGAAGAGAGCAAAGTTAAATCTATATATTAGATCCAAAACCATGAGAGACAGAGACGGAGAGAGAGAGGGACCTTATGCAGACCACATACAGCCTCTCCTCTTAGCAGATGCCGAAGAAGTAGTTGGGACAGGACAGAACGATGCAAAGGAAGGAGAGCAAATCTAATCCTCAAATAAGACCCACAGCCACGCGCGACATAGGCAGGAAGAAACAGGAAGGGAGGGGATACCTACAGACCACAGAAATCGTCTGCTCTCCACAGATGTTGAGGAACTAGTTAGCAGGACAGAAGGAAGGCATGGAAAGATAAGGTACTCACCACCCCCATGTCCATCTGCTCGGCTGTTAGAGAGGGCGCTGCTCGAGTCTGCGAGAGAAACCACAGCAGGGGCAGCAGAACCATCTCAAGGAGAATAATCCAAACGCTTGGTGGTCGGTTCTGCTTGAAAACGCTGCCTGACTTCATGCCCTCCTTCTCCTGGAGTGTCCTTTGGTCACACGAAGGGTCTTCTGTCTTTGGTCTGTCTCAGAATCCGAGCCGGTGACATATGTGTGCACTTTTCTGGACAACGAACTGCCACACTGTTAAAAACACCATCTCGATTAATGCGTGAGGGGAATGACAACGACCAACTCCACCAGAATTACAAAAATATCCACTGGAAAATAGAAAAAAATCTTCAAAAATGCATGAGCATTTACATAGCTCTTTTGGTTTTTAAAGTCGATGCATGTTGGACACAAGTTAACGGTTCTCACACGACGAATGAGTTCGTGCCATTCCGTTTAAAGTCGTGCCCTGGTCCACAATTGATGGAGACGCTGGTGCACCCCCCGACTCTCAGCACGGTAGACTCCGACTGACGAGCCGAGAGGGAGACGAGAGCAACTTATCAGGTGGGAGGAGGAAGCGCAAGAAGGGGTCGTTTTTTTATATTCCCACCCATATTGCGGCACAATCCAGTCTTCCTCCGTTGTGATTGATCAAACATGTTCTTCCGATTGGCTTAGAGTTCACACTATCGATATTACTAGCCAATCATAGCGCGGGACAGGCGGGACACGTTGAAAAACGGGCGTAAAAAAAAGGCCGCTGAAGAAAGAATTATCCCAGAATTGACGCGCATTTGAAACAGCACACACTGTAAAAAAGAAAGCAAATTACACACACACACACACACACACACACACACACACACACACACACACACACACACATATATATATACTATCTTTTTATATATACCATATTTTATACCATCTTTTGCTAT
>JBBMFX010000021.1:8650371-8710305 GCA_037832545.1 Rhabdalestes septentrionalis
CGCATGTGAAAAAGCACACACCGTAAAAAAGAAAGCAAAGTACACACACACACACACACACACACACACACACACACACACACACACACATACATATATATATATAATATTTTGATATATATAATATGTTATATAATATTTTGTTATATTACATTATATGAAGAATGCATGGATGTGCAAAAACTGAACATGTTGAATCAATAGCAGACAGATGGCAGACAGGGGTTGAGATTAAAGTAGCCGAAGCAGACTGCAAGCCATTTTTGCTTTTCATCCATATAAGTAAAAAATGAGATGATCTTGTGTTGGGAAGCATATTTTAGGCAATATTGTGTAAGCAATGGTCCAACCAGGCACTCTCTTTAAGCCAAATTTGTAATAAATTATTAGTGGAGTTAAAGGCTTCACAGAGACACCCTTTGCAATTTGAAAAAGCATGCCAATATAATGACCATAAAAAAGAATCAGTGGCTAACTGTGCTCTGTGGGAGCCTCAGAATGAGGCAAATAAAAGAGATAAAATCCCTTCCACAGGCCTATAACCTTCAGGCTGTAGTTTATTCCCACCTGATGTCCCAGTGAAATAAGACTGACACAGATATGTGAATTCTCATGACCATCCATAATTCACCTCTATTCACCACCCTGACATTACAGAAGTGGAGCAGGCATTAATCTCTCCTGTGACATAATGACATAAAGTACCAAATTTGGGTTGTGAGCCATTTTGGACCATGGAGCACATAATCGAGCACCTACCTGGCCCCTTCATGCTGAGATAATGAAAGCATCAGTAATTTGTGGAATATGAAGCAGGCATACAGCACAAAAATGACTATGCGAATGTAGAGGAAGTGTGTAAAATGGTCCAGAGAGGATAAATAGTGAACATGTGCATGTAAGTGTAGGGCTGCAATCATTTCTCATTTTTCAACACATTATGGAATTAGGAGAGTTGAGCATTACTCTGCGGTAGTGATGGTTATCTACAGCGGGCAGTGACAGGCTCCCAGAATTAACTCCAGACAGCGAGGACAGCAAAGCCAGAGGAGTCGCTGTGGACAATGAAAAATGACTGCCTGGCATTGCAGGATGCAAAATTACACCCGAATGACAGAGAGGCGATGGGCCAGACTCTGACTCCAAACTCACATAATGAAGATCGGCGGTAAGGAATATGTAGTGGCTTTGGAGATATTGGCAAGAAGGAGGAAGATAGATTAATGGTCGAGCGAGACTAGAGGAAAGGGACTGAGGGTCAGTGATCAAGGAGGGTGCAATGCAACCCAGGCCAGACATGAGTTAGGAGTACAAGCAGCACCCTATTTACAATGTTGCTAGTAAACTTGGCATGCTTATGCTGGAGCAAAGCATCTGTCAAAAAATGTGCAGTGGCATCACTATCATGATTATCTACTGAGTCTTAATTCGAACTGATTATGCGCTTTTACTGTGCTTCCTCATCATTAGATGCTTCAGATGTGATATATTGCAACATTGTTTGGACGCCAGCGATGCAAACATAGTTTTAGAGATGCTCCTCTGTGATCGCAACAGAGCAAGCCAGCACTGATGGGAATTAATTTAGGCAACATCATCTTTTCATAAAGTGTTGAAGCAGGCCAACTTTCATCTTATGTCCCTTTAAACCGATGGAAACATATCAGCATACATATCAGATTCTGCATGCTCAAAGAGTAGAAATAATTCATAATGTTATTTCCAAGCCGTGGAAAAATTTATATTTGCTCACACTTGAAAACATCTTATCAATATGCTAAAATATCAAAGTATACCCACAGCGCTGCCGGCTGGGGCAAGGCTATGGGTCCAATATTCAGGAACAAAATTCATAATTGTCAGGTTCCCGAGGTCTCCCAAGGCTAAATGGAACGGCAGGTTGGTATTTTAGTTTTGTTGCTTATTTTCCTGTGCTATAATGGAGGGCTATAAAGGATCCTGTTGTTCTTTGCTAGTCTGCTTCTTGAAAGAAGAGGGTGATATTGTATGATAAACAGAAGTGATGAGTGTTATTTTGCAAAAAAATGGTATATATGGTTGGTATATATTATTTTTATAAGGACAGGGATTGTCCATTTTAGCTCACACACACACACACACACACACACACACACAGGTCCTTCACCCTTTAATGAATCCACAAGTCCTGACACTTCAGAACACGTAGGAATAACAAACAAAAACTAAAAGTGAGAAAGGCAAGTTCAAATCTGCTGGGAACAAACCTATTAAAGAAAGAGATACCGAGAATAATTATTTGAAGTGGTTGAGATATTTAGCACTGCAGTGATGGGTGTTAGCACTTTTCATCTGTAAAGACCAAGAGACTCAGAATGTACAAGTGAGCATTGAGGGAGAGTGAACTGACACCCAATTAAATATATATATATAGCCGGAAGCAAACTCCTTCGACTGAAAAGAGCATGTATGCCTCTGAAATACAGAGCTGCTTTATTTTCTAGTCCTCATTACTGTACCATTTGTGCCAAAGACATCACAGAGCAGGATAGCTCTGTTTCAAAGGCATGATCAGCACAATTACCAAAATACAGATTACTCATAATTGAACAGAGTGGCAAATTTCTTCATAAAATAACAAACACTGTATTTATTGTTGCTATGCCTGCTATGCAAAAGAAAGGCAAATGAATAATTACATCCTTGTGCTATAGTTATGTTTGGGGGGGAGGATAACAGAGCTCAGTTAAAGCTATGATTAATAAATGTCGTATCACAGATTCAAGTCGAGAGCCTTGTGCTTCTTTAATACATAAGTGTGTCCCAGAGCAGCAGGCGAGGATCAATCATCAATTGGCACTGGTCCTGGCTGATGATTTAGCTAAATGAAAAAGTGACCATTGTTCTGGCATCTGATAAACATAGAAAGAACATCAGATTCCAAACCTGCGCAAATGGTACCAAGTCACGGTACAAACCCAACTGACCCAATGGTACAAACCCAATGGAAATAAAAAGAAAAAGATACCCTTACTGAACATTTAAACAGATGCTAATGTCAGTCAAAAACAGTAAGAGTTGATTTGCTGGTGCACATACCTCACATATGAAATTCAGCCAAACTAGGCAATAAATCAATGAGACAGCAGTGCTTTCATTTTAAAGCTGCTTCACAGTTACTGGGGAAATTCTCCTGGGATTCAGCTTACACGCTTAAATCAGATCTGTATAAGGTCTTATCTAAATTTCTAACACAGGCCACTTTTTTCCCAAGCGCTGTGCTTATGCTTGGTGTTGTTGTTTTCTACATTTTTGTCTGATTTTGTTTTTCATGCTGTGTTGTTTTTCTCTCCCCCCCAAAAAAAAAAAAACCCTGAGGGGGGATTCCCACCAGACAGGTTAAGATTGTAAGACATACACACACACACACACACACATACACATATAAACCCACAAACACACATACACACACACACACACACACATACACCCACATGTACACATTTACACCCACCCACACACACAAACACACACAAACACATTCACAAATAGGCAGAAATGCCAACGAGCCATTAATTAAAGGCTGGTCTAATTCCAGGTCTCATGGCTTCACACTAGAAAAGGAACTGAGGGCACCTCAAGGACAGAAGCACATTTTGTAACATAAGAGATAAATCAAAACATGAGCCTCCTGAAAGCAGAGATAATTCTGCAGCTAAAGAGGACCACTAGAGCCACATTCGGGCCCCTATCATTCATCTGTGGTGACTTCCTGCATAGGTAGATCTTGGTTATTATTAAACAGACTCCTGCGAAAGGTCAAGAGGAAGCTGCTGTAGATACCTGGACATCCAACTGCAGCTGCTGTTGTCATTAAAGCTGTCCCTTTGAATTTTTCATTCAGACCAGCATACCTATTGCCCTTCCCAAGTAGTCCAGTGCAGTGGGGAAATAAGACACTTTACCTTAAGGCACCTGGCTCTCCACTGTTGGCTTCGATTTTTTGGATGTACCACAGCACTTTGAAAAGAAGTTTTTGTTATCAAGCTGTCAGCCATTTTTTTAGGCTTACCCACATGGAGCCACTGAGAGTACTGCAGAAATGGGCACTCTGCTGCTGGATTTAATAGAACCAGAGAGAGGGTTTCTGCAGAATGGCTTCATGGTCAAGAAACCATTCTTCACCTGCAGCCGTAGTGTTAAGTCATTACAGCTTTTACCAGAAACACCTTGAAGTTGGTTTTGTTCTACTGCCAGACAGCCTACAGCCTCTGTTGAAGACAGATGGATAAAATGCGTGACTTACTGATGAATATCGTATACTCGTGATCTAACAAGTTTTTTGTAAATAACATGAATAATATTGTAAGCAAACATTGTCGTTTGTAATAAATAAAAAATTCTCATAGAGTTGTTAAAGAAACACATACATTCTGATATCTGAAGTTTTGTTAAGAGAGTGTGTGAAAGAAACAAAAGAACCAGAATGCCCAATGGAAGAGTCTATGAGTATGAACGCTACATATATTTGTGTTTGTTGGTGTCTGTACTTTCCATGTACTCTGGCCCTAAATGAACACTGCAATGTGCTAAAAGTTCAGAAGTGTTAATATTTTCATACAATGTATTCAAACATTTTGACAGAATAAGTTGTCAACTATACTTATACAATGTAGTCAAATAACGTGACTGAATATTTATTATGCCAATTAGTTATTTAATGGAATCAAATTATGATGTTATATTCAGTGTTACTCAATGTAACCACAATTTGTGATGAAATGAAAAATTACTGTGTAGCTATTAATTACACAATATAACCAAACAGATGATTATTACATGCATTAAAATCCTATAATTATTATTCATACAGAGTGAAACGATAAATATTCATCATGTCAGAAATTAGTTATACAGCATAAGCAAACATTGTGTGTAATAAAAATAAATGGAACTATTATGTGTGTAATTTTCTAAATGGAAAAATATTCAGAAAATGACCTGTTATATAAGCAAACATTGTGATATAAAATCTCAAAAATAAAGTCTCTCTGACATCTGGTGAAAAGCCAGAAGCATGCATTCAGATGGAGTAAGGGCCAAGTCTATGTTCATGTCCTTTGTGTATGATGCTTTTATCCCTAATTGCCATAATTTAAAGCGTCTTTAGAGCTCCTTTTCCCCCCAGATGAGATTTCGCTGTCGTGCAATCAAAGAAGGAAATTAAAGGGCTTCTTTGTGTCAGGATACTCAAGATAGGATTAGACATGTCAGACTATGTGAAGCAGCGTTTGGGAAGTGGAGGAGCGTGTGCACCAGGCTGGACAGGCCCTGATTTATGGCTGCAGTGTACACACCTCAGCCATTCTCCTCAGCATCACGCTTTCTCCTACCTCTGATAACATGCCAGCAGCTAATACGGGAGAAGCGGACACGAGACCAGAGGGGCTTCAAAGCCTTGCTTCAGTACAGTGGTGTTGCCATTCAGACTGACTGCACAATCAATACTTAAACATTTCTAGATGCTGGCTTCTAGCTGCATTGATAACCTTCAGGCAGGCAGAGTTTGAGACAAAGCGGTAAAGAACAGGCTTTGAGTTAATGTGGATTATTTGATCAGAGACAGATTTGCGTATCAGGAGTGAAACAATCTGATCTTCAGGTCTCGGAAGCGTCACAAGCCATTTCAGTCAACACAACACACCCTCTCTCGATTCACGCAAACTCCAGCACGGCTCTCAATAAATGAGAGTAAAAAAGAACTCTTTGGTTACATACATGTATACATACAGACAGTCAGTCCACCTGCCTCTGTCAGCTTTCCAGGAAAAATGTCTAACTAGGTCTCTGAGTCTGCACTGTACTTAATTTTAAAAACTCTAATCTATTTTGTAGATCATATAATTATATGTTGCATAATCTGACTTTGGCTGATACAAATGCAGAGATGCAAACCGAAACAGCCCAAAAAAACATAAAAACTGATTAATACTCTAATTAATCAAATAAAAATAATTGAGATGCAGGAAAAAAATATTCCTTTTTGCAGGCTAAGAATGATGAATGCAGAGGGAGTAAAATCTTCCCTTTGACTGATTATTTCCCTTGGGGCATTCTAGATTTTCAAAAGAAAGCATAATGATCACTGAAGTAAAAAAACCCCAAAACATGTCTGTAATTAAATAGAGTCATCATGTTTCTATTGTAGCATGGATCTTACTTCATTAATAATTTTGGTTGGAAACAAAATTATTAAAATGCTCATTGGAGGATTATCAGGATTTTTTGGTAGATAAGACTAAGTGAGCCAACCAACTGGCTGAGCCTTCCGTAGATGAATAGAAAGCCTAACATACAAGATTAACCTCCAGCATAATTAACCACATTTGTTAAATGGATGAATGGTAAAATAATGCTAATGTGTCTGTTATTAGCTTCAAATAAGACATAATATCTATTGAAGATTCAAATCTACAACTGTTCATGTTAATTGCTGTTAATATAGTGCTAATGTTCTACTCATCCCACATTGGTTCTAGAATAAATGAACTATTTCTTTGTTTTGTCTTTTAAGCCTAATAGCCACAATTCACCACCTATCTACAGTTCATATTCATCTGTCCAAACTCTTTGCACCAATTTTTTTGTTTTTTTCAGCATGTAAATTTTGGCCACTGGATGCTTTCTTTACCATAATCGGCCACAAAATGATTTGTTGTGTGATTAAATCGCCAGTCTATGCTACAGAGGACCCTGCATTATGAAATCTGAGAGATCATCTACACTGACTTGAGATAGCGTTTGTATTTCATGGAGGCAGATTTCATTTTATGACACTGATGATTTGTCATTTGATGATCTTATCATTTCTTTACGATCAGATGGTGATGTGACCCAGGGATATTAAAAAGAGCGCTGTGCTGCGACACAGATTCAGATATGTTAGAAGATGCCCTTTTCCATCGGTGTATGTAGACCTAGCCCAATATATTATCTCTACCGGCCGGGAAATACTTGGGCCGGCCCACCTTAGAGATTGGATGTTGTACTCTGCAGGGTGTGACACCCTTGTGTATCTATCACTTCAGGCGTAATCACATTGTGGGGGTGCACGGTGATTCCTCACAGGCTTCTTCTTGTAGGATGAAAAGGCAGGTCTGTGCACAAACAAATTGCCTTCTGATTCCATTTTCCGAATTGAGAGACGTATGTGTATGTTTACACTTAGTGTGTGTCTATAGGAGTAGGTTTGGGGATGTCGGATGTTTAGCAGTGGTCTACAGCAGCGAAATGGCATAAGTGGCTTGACAGTTAACAAACAGCCTTGCCACAAAGGATGTGAGAAACTAATGCATCTCGGAAATTAATGACAAAACCCCCGCCCCACCCCACCCCACCCGCCCATCTTACAATCTCTCCTGCTGGGGGGGGGAGAGAACAAGCAAGTTTTACACCGACTATTGATATGCACAAAGAGAAGGTCCAAACAAAAAGAAGTGAGAGAAAATCAATCTCACATCATCTACAGGTGCATATGAAAAGAAGCTGACGCATGAAAGTGTTCTCCATACTTCTCCTACCCAGTACCAATTAAGCTTTGTTTTTTGTCAGTAACAATAATGGATCAATCTTTTAAAAAAGGTAGAGTTTGCTGCAGGGTTTGAGTAAAAGTCACCTTTGCAAATTCAGAATTCAGTTTCCTGTCTACCTGTGGGAATAAATAAAATGCCAGTGGTGCAGCAGCCCACATCGTATTGACAACTTGTTATTTACACTGCATAGACTGGAGCGGAAGCCCAGAAACCTACGGCTGGTGTTCCAGCATGCATCATAGCGCAGGGTTGGAATGAGGCCATTGAGTGTACCACCAAGGCCAATTAAGCCACGCTAATTTTAGGCACAAACAGTAAAAAAGGATTTAAAAAAAAGTAGGGTTAATAGCTTTTAAGTTACTCAGCTAATTACTGACGTATTGTCCTCCTTAGAGTGTTAAAGAGCTCGGGCCTGAGGTATGGTTAAAAAAAGAAGCCTAATTATGTGAATGTTCTGAGTTTGGCACAGGGTTTGAGGCTGGATAGAGGACACATTCAACTGATTTCCCACCATTATTTCCTTTTCTCATTGTGGTTTATGTTTTTTGTCTTGTCATCAAGTTTGTACTGAATAACAAATCGTACAGTTTAAACATTACCTGTTTAAAAGGGCAAGCAAGGTGTGAGTGTGACAACTTTTTTGGCTCTGTTGAGTCTAGAGTTGGCTCTGAGAGCTCTCTGGTCTGCAGAAGTAGCTCCAGAGGCCTATTCTTGGTGCCTTTGTGCTGTTAGTTGCTGCCCTGGTGCACACAATCTTGTTTTTTTTACTGCTGCAGCTCATTCGGTCCAGGTCTCAATATAGCAATGCCACCATAGGCCGGGCCCTGTGCGAATGACACAATTATTTGCCGTAATGAACTAGTGGCTGGAGCTCAGTTTTAGATCACTGCTCATTCTGGCCATCTAATTAAAACTGCAATGCTTAATGGCTTTAATTAAATCAGAGCTTCCCCGCTGAATTTATCAAGAGGAATGCAAAAACGATCGCGTCTGATCAACGGAAAGCTTCCCTTGTCCATGCTCCAACTTTTTAAATTGGCGGAAACAAAAGAGCAGGCCCCGGTTCTGATGCTCTTCTGATTACCAGACACAGTAATTGCCCGCAAGGCCCATGAGTATTAATTAAAATATCTCCCTCTCAAAGTAAAAGTTTAACAGAATAGGCACACCTTGGATCACATTCTTCATAATGATGGAGATCAGTGAGAAACACAGCCATCTTCACTGCAAAAAAGGCCCAGATCTTTTTCAATATTTTCAATAATTTATGCAAACCTCTTATCTGAAAAATGCATTACTTCCAAGGCCTGTGGAGCAAGAGTCTGTTTTTATTTATTTATTTTCATTTCCAATGGATTCCTATAACTGTGCTGATTCAAACCCCTCACCATGCAAGACACTGAACGCTCTTACTCATTCCTGCACGTGTTACATTTCTGATTATGAAACTGTCCTTCTGGTTGGAAAAGAAAGCCAAAATACCTCTTTGATGAAATGCTACTGTCTTTATAAAATGAAAAATAAAACTATTTCTGTATTTGATTCCACGATTCCTGATGTGTTTACTGCCCGTGTCTGTATACTGTTTGTATTTTATTCCTCTTGTAAATTATTGTATCTTTTTTATGTTTTATTTCTTTGTTCTGTCTTGTGCTGTTTACATTTGTCTTAGTCACAATTTTAATAAAATAATAATAATAAAAAAAATAATAAGAAGAATAATGTTATTTTAGTTTTATTTGTTTTCAATTTACTTGTCTACGCTTAGTGCCTTAAATGTTTGTTTTGCTGTTGTTTGTTAACTGCATTGTACAGTTACTTTGCTCTAAACAGATAGTAGAAGTATTATTATTATTGTTGTTGTTGTTGTTGTTGAAGTTTGATAAAGTTTTAGTAATGTTATAATTTCATTAAAGCAGTAGTCTCTCATTTGAGGTCGTGGGGTACACCACAATTTGCTGTTATTTATTATTTATTAGATGATTAATTAAATAAGGTGTGTTAAAGCATGTAAAACCCAAAAATGTGCACTGCATGGCTTCCCCAGCACCAAGACTGAGAACTACCACACTAGACTATGGTCTGTTATGTCCCTTAAGGGTTAACATTCAGGAATTTAACCACAGAGGAATTCACAAATCCCCTGGTAGAATGCCATACTGGTGATCATATGGAGCTCCATGACTCGCTGAGCTCCATGACTTGCTGTGCTTCCTACCTTCGCTTATTAAAAAAAAGAACAAGACGTAAGTTAGTCACAGAGTGTGCTGTGCAGTTAATAGTCTAGGCCATACCCTGCTGCTTAGGCCACATTTAGCTTTGTGTTCCATTTTTTAAGGAGCAAGATGCTCATTATAGTCCATCAGAAGCATTAATGCACCGTTGCCATGCAAGCCTGGTGGCATGTGGCCATTTGAGCAGAATGTTGAAATCTTCCCCAGATTTCACAGGCCTGCCTGCATATGCTGATGGACTGATAATAAGAGGAACTCTCCTACTGAGAGCAGTTCTGCCAGTCTGTTTTGGGCACCCATTCTGTGCCACGGACAGATCAACCCCCCCTAGACGCAGAAACGCAGAGTTTCTTGGCCTTACTACGAGCAGTTTGTTTAACTAAACAATTACAATGTCACAGAACCAATCCTTTTGAGACGTTATAAACACCGTGGACTGTAAAATCTCATTAGTAGCGTAAAACTGTCTCTGGCATGTAGAAGGGGTTGAAATTCCAGCCAGTTATATCTGGGTCAGTTCAGACGGGCCTGCAGTCTCTTGTGTTTATAATGATGTCATAGTCTGGCTACAGTTTATTACAGATGATTCTTATGCATAAACACGCGCAGACCACAAGATTCTTTTTAAGTTTGTCTTAGAGACAGGCTGAATACACCTAAATCCAAACCTAAATCCATACCTAAAAAAAATAGAGAAAAAGGAAGAAAACCAAGTTGCTCTGTGGCTTGAATGGTTCTCTGGAAAGTTAGAACTGAACTGGGTTTTACAGCAAGCAATGAGAATCTATATCTGGGTCTTTCCATTTCACTGTATTTTTAGCCTAGTACAGCTCTGTTGTTAATGCTAGGGCCACACTGTACAGTCACATGGAGCAGTGGAGAACTTTGGAGTCCTATTAGATTTGGAGGGGGACCTTATTTAGGCATGTCATTTCTTTTAATAAACACAAACCATTACCCTGTGACATCGCTGTCTCCATCAGGATACCCACAGTGAAGGGCATGGCATGAGTGAGGGATGGCTGAGAGAACAAAATCAATACTGTGGTTTTACTTAATCAGTTTGAGCGGAATTCTACATAAGCCACAGTCTATACTCAAATGTCAGGCCCACTGGCAACATGAAAGGTGGATTTAGTGGTGTAGTTCTTTCTTTTTGTGGACTCTGGAAAGGTTTAATAAGAGACAATGTTGTCTAGTTATAAAACTTTAAAAATGTTTGAAATGCATGCTTCCCACATGCTTAAATTCTATTTTTTTGGTAAAGCATTGCTAAAGCAGAGCTGTGGGCATAATTTACTTTGTATGGTACAGAGAAAAACCCAATCTGTTTTACATGACAAGTGCAGGAAAAAATCTGAAACTTGCAAAACTTTTCAAAATCCTTTTGAATGTACTTTTCTTTAAAACTGGCAGGTATGTGTGTGGGGGGTGTAAGTGTGTATTGTGTGTGTGTGTTGCTTGTGTGTGTGTGTGTTTGTGGGTGTGGGAATAGGTGTAGGTGTATGGGTGTGTGTGTGCATGCATGTAAGGGAGAAAAAAGCGTGAGACCTTGAGAGAGATAAAGAGAGAGAGAGGGAGTGTAGATTCAGTGAGAGAGAGGGGCAATAAAAGAAATGGTGAGAGAGGGACAAAAACAAAGACAAAGACTCATTAAGTATGTATGTGAGAGAGGGTGTGAGTAAGGAAAAGATATAAAGAGAGAGAGAGACAGGGAGAAAGAAAGAGAGACAGACAGAGAGAGAGTGTGACTAAGCTTATAATTGTGTGTGAAAGAGAAATATATATGGAGAGACCTTAAATGAGAGAGAGGAGAGGGAAAGATAGCAAGTGAGAGAGAGAGCTTTTAATTTTGTATGAAAGACAAATATATAGAGAGAAAACTATAGAGAGACTTTAAGAGAGAGAGATGGAGAGCTTATAACTGTGAGAGAAAAATATATTGAAAGAAACCTTAAGAGAAAGAGATGAGAGAGAGAAAGACGGAGCTTATAATTGTGTGTATGAGAGAAATATATAGAGAGAAAACTTAAAAGTGAGAGGAGAGAGGGAGGCTGGAAAACAGACATAGGGGGTAATTGACTGAAATAAGGAGGGTGAGATGATTACCTCTAATGTGGAGTTCTCTTTCCTTCGACTACGAGCAGTAGTCATTTATCTGCCAAAGTCATTCATCAGAATTTGGTGTTGCTACGACATCTACACATTTCCCTGCAAGACGACAGGGCCGTTGTGCACTTTTATAATTACAATGATGCCCTGCGGCAGGCTGGGATGTGAGTGGGGCAGATTTACTGCCAACTCCAACCTGAGCTTTTAGTGCTTCTGCTGTGCCACAACTGAGCAGGACGGAGAGATAAATAACCCTGCAAATCAGGGCCGCGTTTTAATCACCCACACTGTCAGCCATGACACTCACAATTTACAGGGCCCAGCAGTGCCGTGGCATGCAGCAGGTCACATAACGCAAGTTGGAGTTGTTAAATTGTGCAGCACTAGTGGGATACTGCTACTGTTTTTGTTTGCCTAGAGTGGCTGTCTGCTGCATTTTGAGATAAGGTGTGGATCATACGTTTTCATGATATATCATTGTATTACTTCACAGTATACTTTCCTGAGTGTATCAGCAGCAGTGTTGGGCAAGTAACTTCAAAACTATAATGTGTTATTTATTACTTGTTACTGTCATTTCAAAGTAATTAATTACATTACAATATTACTGTATTTCAAATGTATGGCATTACATTACTATTGCATGACTTTTAAGTTACCCTCATCAAAATTACTGGAAATATGGATTTGGCCATGTAAATAAAGCTTGTGACACTCAATTAGTTCATAACACATTCGTGGAAGCTGACAGTACTATCTGATGTTAGATCAGTTGCAGGTTCACATTTCTAGGGTGTAGTTCAGGAGGTTTTAGATGTTTAATACGTATCTCGGCCACATGCATCTCGGGCCAACGGCTGTTCTGGACTTTCAGGTAATGAGAGATGCCCATAACGTGATGAATGTTTAGGCAGCTCAAAATCCAGGAAGATTCTAAAACTCCAGCCGGATGTTGGACTCAGGTCTCAAAAACAGGACATTTTGCATGGACTTTTCTCCTCTGCTGATCTTGCGGTGATTTTGGTGAATTTATATGAAGGAGAAAAAAAATGCATTGTAACGCGCATTAGTGACATTTGTACAGAGTAAACTGTAACCAATTTTTGTTCTGTAATGCCTTACATTACTGTGTTACAGCAAAAAGCAATGCATTACAGTAACTAGTTACTTTTTTACTACCAACAATGATTCGGCAGGTATCAGCATTGTTAAGCAACTGCATGGAACATATGTTGGGACTGCACTTAATGGGGTTGTTTATTTGGTCATTTTTCTTTGTTTATTTGTTCTTATGTGTGTATTTTTGTCCCTTACCTGTTTTGTGTTGGACCTAATTTTGACAGTGTGAGGGGTCCTCGGTAAGTCAAGCCCTCGGCAGCGATCGATTGGTTGGGAGGCCAGCTGGGGCAGGATAAAAATATGGCCGCCGAGCACATGTCGAGAGGACACGGGGAAGAATCACAGCGAGCAAGACTGCAGTTTGGACTTTAAGCCACCTTCCTTGGCTGTTTGCAGGGTTCTGGGACTTGTGGGGTGAGAGTCCTCTTTGAAGACCTTAGAGCAGTGGCTGCTCGGTGTGTACATCTGTTTGTGTGTGGCCTTTCCCCCATTGCAGGTACCCGGTTGTGGCTGGTGAGGGTTCACCAAGGCTGATCGGGCAGTGGAGGGAAGGTGAACCGGGACCACAAGGCGGAAGTGCAGCTGTGGACAGGAGCAGAGGCCAGAGGGCTGGTAGACTCGCTGCGCACCCTAACCGGCAGAAAGGGAGGTGTTGGAGACATTGAGAGTGTGTGGCTTCAGCATGCCAGTGGCTGGGAGCGGGTGAGAGAGTCTAAAAAGGGCTGAGTGTTTGGCAGGTCCATGGAGTGCGAGGAGGACGCAAAGGATGCATAAGGACAATTGGGAGCATGGACACTGAAATGGGTGTCAAGGAATGGTGGTGGCTGCAGCTCGTTGCTACTCGGGAGATTGGAGAAGCAAAGAGGGACGAGCAGAGAGCGGTCCGATATGAGAAGGGTTTACAAACGCTGGCTGAAGGGACACACGGTTTGGGGATGTTTTTCTTGCGTTTTGTTTTGTTTATTTTGGTGGAGTGGGCCTCCTGTGAGAGCAACGAGGCCCATGGACTTAAGATTATTGTTTTGTTTCTTTTTCTTTTTCCACTTTCCACCTTTGTTTGGTGAGCTTGTTTATTGGCAGGGTTTTGGTCCTGACTGTAGTAAAACCCTGTATGTCCCTCTCCATATTTAATGCCTGCTAGGGGTTTGCTGTGTCTTTCACCTCATAGTCTGAAGTAATGTGCGTGTCCACCATTTTATGCTGTGGTTGTGCTGCCAACATTAATGGTAGTAGCTGGTGTGTGTCTGCCAGAGTTCACGTGTGTGTGTGGGGCATAAAATACAGTATTGGGAACCAGTGTTTCCTGTGTGTTGTGTCTACCAATAAACATAAAGAAACTTTACTTTGTGTCGAGTTCTGTTCATTTCTTGTGCTCCTCCAAGATCCAAAAGGGGTCTACTTGGTGGAAGAATCTCAAGTACGCCACCAAAATAAATGGTGTGGGGATCTCTTAGCCCGGGCCACTGCACGGCCTCACATTTGGCGTAGTCGGCAGGATCGACTCCCCAGCAAAAAGTGGACTTTACCCATAATGTCTTAGAGTGTAATGCTAGGCATGAGGTAGAACTACTAGCTGAGAGTGAAAGGGATACAGCTAGTAAAATCTTTAGTTTTTTGGGGACATTATACTGATTTTTTTTCGTGCCAGCAGCAGCCCGGGGAGCGGGTGGGGTCCTTCACCCTCCACCTCTGTGAGTGCCACGTGAAATGGCGGGAAAAGAAGCCGGGTCATGAGGGGGAAAACGGAGACCTCACCCTGAGGAGCCAGCTGGTGGCTGTGTTGCAACCAGGACCTGTGAAGAAAGAGCTGCTGTAGCTCATCTGGAAAATCATCCGACCATCATTTTAGATACAGGCTCGCAGGTCACCATGTTTAGCACCAGCCTGTTTAACCCCTGCGTAGGGAACACCAGAGTCAAGGGGGTTGGAGAGATACCGTGGCTGAATCTGAATGCGGTGAATGGGCTGGCATTCCCATATGTGGGCTATGCGGTGCAGGACTTAACACTTGCTGGGGTGGAGGTGCCCAAGCATGGGGTGGTGATCATGGAGGTAAAGCACCCGCCAGCTCCGTATGGGATCCTAGGTGTGAATGAAATTCGGCATTGTTGGGAGGTGATGCAGGCCCAGGGAAATTCACAAATGTCTCTGTTTCATACTGCCCTCCCTAAAGGTGGCCGGCAAGCATGGGACCAGGCCTTTTCGGTGTGTCAGCGCCTGGAGGCGGGGGTACATCGGCCCCCAGTGGAACAGACTGAAAATCATTCGGCCCTGGATCAGCCCGCCACTGAAGAGGTCCTTTGAGCTGATATGCCCCGCGGTACCCTGTAGGAGAGGGAACAGGTCCTGGTAGAGGATTATTAAAGTGGCCAGCAAGAGTGGTGTGTGGGTTGAGCCGTGGCCTGTGTGAGGGCTGGAAAGGTCCCAGTGCGAGTGTGTAATCTACATGCCTCTACGGCCCCACTTCTTCTTGCGTCAAACCTTTAGCCTTCTCTGCCAGACAGAGCTCTCCCCCACAAGGACCTCTCTCTGCTGGCCCAAGTTGCCCGAATGGATCCGGACAAAGTACAAGCCCCCCAAGAGTTGGTGATTTGACCCACCCAGGAGGGGGTTGACACTCCTCCGTCCACAGGATCTTGTGCTGCAATGCTGCCCCCATGCCTCGCAGCAGAGCATGCAGTGCCTAGGCCTTCTGGGCAAACCTGGGAATGAACCGCTGGTAATAACCCATGAACCCCAGAAATGAGCTGGGGTACAACAGGTGATGGGCGCTGGTCCGGAGCAGCTGGATGAGCTGGCAGAGAAGGCTGAAGGTTTGATGCAAGATGAAGTGGGGCAGCTGTGTCAGCTGCTGGAGAGATGGCGCAGGCTGTTTGCTAGCCATGAGGAGGACCATGGGTGGACAAATGCCGTTTACCACCACATCCCAACAGGAGCTGCCGCGCCAATTCGTGACATATACCACCCGGTCCCCCCGAGCCTGTACTCTGAGGTAAGAGAGCTGCTGCATTCCATGCTGGAAGGGGGAGTTGTGAAGGAGAGTTCCAGTCCGTGGGCGGCCCCGGTGGTCCTGGTCCAGAAGAAGGATGGGGCCTGGAGCTTTTGCGTGGATTATCGCAAATTGAATGCTGTTACCCACAAGGATGCTTACGCCCTTCCGCTCATTGAGGAGTCTCTGACGGGGCTGAAGAAAGTGGCATGGTATTGGACGCTGGACTTGGCGAGCGGTTACAGATAGGTGGAGATGCACCCCAACGACAAGGAGAAGACCGAGTTTGCTACCCCTTTTGAACTGTACCATTTTGAGCATATGCCGTTCGGGTTGTGTAATGCCCCGGCTATGTTCCAGCACCTGATGCAGCGATGTTTGTGTGAGAAAGTACATGATTACATGTTGATTTGCTTGGATGATGTGATCATGTATTCATATGACTTTAGGGCTCACCAGAGGCACCTTGAGGATGGAGGCACACGGACTCAAGTTGCAGCCTGAGAAGTGCCCTGAGAAATGTTTCAGTGGGAGGTGCTTTACCTGGGGCATGTGGACAGGGGTAATGACTGATGCCGAGAAGTTGGAAGCCGTCCAGACCTGGCCTACACCTATGACCGTGCAGGAGGTGAGATCATTTCTGGGGTTCATGGGTTGTTACCAGTGGTTCATTCCCAGGTCCGCCCAGAAGGCCTAGGCACTGCATGCTCTGCTGCGAGGCATGGGGGCAGCATTGCAGCAGAAGATCCTGTGGACGGTGGAGTGTCAACAGGCGTTTGAGATCCTGAAACAGACTATGGTAGAGGCCTCAGTCATGGCCTATGCTGATTACGGGCTGCCCTTCCATCTCGACACGGATGTCAGCTTACAGGGGTTGGAGGCAGTCCTGACACACCTGCAAGGAAGACGTGAGCAGGTGATTGCTTATGCCAGCCGGAGCTTGCATGAAGTAGAAAAGAATGATAAGTACTGTAGTGCATTTAATTTATAGCTGTTAACATTCAAGTGGGCTGTTGTAGAGAAGTTTAAGGACTATCTGTGTGGGGTGAAGTTTATGGTGTACACCTGTAAGCCTGGGAGGGAGCACCAGAAAGCAGACGCCCTGTCTCGGCGGCCAGAGTGAATGCAGGTAGGTCAGGTTGGGGCCGAAGAGGAGTGGGCGGAACGCCAGGGCCAAGATCCAGAAGTGGCCCGGATCCGAGAATGGGTCTGCCTGGGGGCCCAGCCGACCCGGAGGAACAGAAAGCTCTAGCTGGGGCAGGTCAGTGGCTGTGGGAAGAGCAGGCCAAGCTGCGAGAGGTTCGAGGGGTGCTCCAGAACCAGGAATGATGGTGAGTGGTGTTACCCAGCCACTGTACGAAAAAGATATGGGAGCAGTATATACCCTGGGGCATGCCTGAGGGCGGCACATGGTGGGGGCCCTGAAGGAGTGGTTTTGCTGTCTGGGCCTGGGACAGGATGTGGGACAATAGCCGAAGGTATTTGGGGAATGTCTGGTGGGTAGCCCTGGGGCAGGGGAGCCCTTGCCCCTGGGGGCGGTGGCTACCTCATACCCCTGGGAGGTGCTGCCGGTGGATTTTCAGTCGTTGGGCTGGCTGGGGAAGCCTACCCCTATTGACTGACTGCTGTTTATCTGTTCTCAAGCTTCTCATTCCCAGTACCCACCAGAGACGAGATGGCTGAGACCATGGCCTGAGTGATCTGGGACGAAGTGGTGAGGAAGTATGGCTGTCCCGAGAGGCTCCTCGCGGATCAGGGAGACTTACAGGTGCATGAAGGTTCAGACCATTCCATACTGGCCCCAGGGGAATGGGCCCTGTGTGCACTGCAATCAGACGATTCTGCACCTGATGAATAAGTTGCCAGTGGTAGAGCAGAGCCTGTGGTAGAAACCTCTCCCTGAGCTGGTGCTGGCCTACAATTGCACCCCGCATAGCAGCACTGGTCTGTCCCCATTCTGGGTGCTTTTTGGATGGCAACCCCGCCTGCCAGTGGACCAACAATGGGCCCTGTGCAGAGAAGACGCAAGGGCATTGGAGGGAGGATGGGTCCAGCAGCATTGCTGCCGGTTGTGGTGGGCCCAGGATGTTGTGGAACAGGGCCATCAGCAGCATCGTGAGGGGGATCAGCGCTACCATGGGACTGGCTGGCAAGTGTGGGTACTGACTCCAGGGGAACGGGTGCTACTGCGGAACTTCTGCCAGCAGGCTGGGGGTAAGGTGGCTTCATTTTGGCAGCCCAGTCCACGGGTGGTGGTGAAACAGCGGGACGCTGTGAACCCGATGTTTCAGATCCGGCCCGAAGGAAAGGAGGGCCCGATGAAGATGATTTATCATTGCCATCTGCTTCCGTGCCCCACCAAGTGATGGGAGGCACCTGTGAGGGTGGGGGATGAAACCGTCAGCCCTCACCCCGGTACATCTGCCCCGTTCGGTTGGCCCGGTCAGGGGAGAGCTGGGCCAGGGTTCCAAGGCCCTGATGTTGTAAGTGCGACCCCACAAGAATGAGGGGCTGGCAGGGGAGACCTAGAACCAGAGGGCTTCCTGGTGGCAGGGTCCGGGAGTGAGCCTATTAGGGGCCCAGAGGAGGTTGTGGAGGAGGTTCCACCGGCCAAGGGAGTGCGCCGGTCCTCCCAGGCCAACTTTGGGTCAAGCCAGTCTGGTATAGGGAGCAGTGCTCGGGACGAGCAACCATTTGTTTGGGGGGTGTGTCGTGACTGCACTTAATGGGGTTGTTTATTTGGTTGTGTTTCTTTGTTTATTTGTTCGTATGTGTGTATTTTTGTCCCTTACCTGTTTTGTGTTGGACCTAATTTGACTCGGGCAGCATAATGTACAGTGCGAGGGATCCTCAGTAGGTCCCACCCTTGGCAGCGATCGATTGGTCGGGAGGCCAGCCGGGGCAGGATACAAAGATGGCTGCTAAGCACATGAAGAGAGGACACAGGGAAGAAGCACAGCGATCAAGACTGCAGTTTGGACTTTAAGCCACCTTCCTTGGCTGTTTGCAGGGTTCTGGGACTTGTGGGGTGAGAGGGAATCACGGCGCCGTTTAGCAGTGTGTGCTCAGCGTGTGCATCTGTTTGTGTGTGGCCTTTCCTCATTTGCAGGTACCCGGTCTTTCATCTCATAGTCTGAAGTATTGTTCGTGTCCACCATTTTGTGCTTTGTTTGTGTCACCATGATTAACGGTAGTAGCTGGTGTGTGTCTGCCAGAGTTCTCATGTGTGTGTGTGGGGCATAAAATACAGTATTAGGAACCAGTGTTTTCTGTGTGTTGGGTCCTCCAATAAATGTACAGAAACTTTACTCTGTTCTGTTCATTTCTTGTGCTCCTCCGTGGTCCAAAAGGGGTCTATTTGGTGAAAGATTCTCAAGTACGCCACCAAAATAAACGCCATGGGGATCTCTTATCCCGGGCCACTGCACTGCCTTACACACACACTTGCTTGGTTTTAGATCACAGCGCCTGTAAAAATCTAAATCACAGCAAAGTGACTGTTAACAAGTGACCGGATATATGTAAAGTGGTGTTTAATATTTAAAAAACCAGGCTGCCTTAATATTCACTGATCTTCAAAGCACTATCTATTACTTAATGGGGATTTACATTGTGTAAACATACTATAAGGGGTTTTGTTTTGTTTTAATACAAAAATAAGGAACTATTTTACCGTGTATATCAGGACCACATGAGTAGCTCACAGACCGGTCCAAAATATAGCACAACTCACCAGTAAGCAAAATCGAAACATATATTTATATCCTGTTGCTATTCTTCTTTAAACACATTTGCTATGAAAATTACAATATTTAAAATAAAGCATTTAAAACATGTTTATTATACATGAAGTTTAGGTAAACTCTGTACTAGTATATGAAACCTTCATATGGCTTCGTACCTGTGATGTAGCTCTCAGTTTCAGAAGGGCTGGTGTATATCAATAAATTATTATTTGGGACATTTGGGCCTGTTCTGTAAGAGGGTAAAAAAGTTCTTGTGTGATTATCAGGTACTTCTTGTACTGATGCGTTTTGCCTATTCCAGTTAGTAAGCAAACTGCAGAGAAATAAAATATTGTGATGTATGTATCATGTATCATGTCATCTATCTGCCATCTGTGAGTGAGCCTGGAGTACAGTAAATGGAAGGCTGAAAGGCCCACTGTAGCGGCAGCTGTGCTGTATCTGTAGGCATCTGGTGGTAAGTCGAGCTGACAGGTCGGGGGGGTGAGAGGTTTCCCTTTGTGTGTAGCTGCTTTTAACATGCCTTCACCTCTAGCATGTCTGTGAAATCTGACGATGGCCGCACACCATGACACATCCATGAGCTGCTCCCTTCAGATACCCCTGGGATGCTACTCCATCTCTGATATACATACACATCTATACATAGCCTGGCGCAAGTTCACAGCCCTTTCTATAAATGAAAATGCCATTCAGAAAGGTGGCTGGCTTTGCAAAGTGACAAAACAGTCTGTCAATATTCTCAAGTGCATATGGGGCCCGCACTGAAGCAGTAAGTATATCAATTCTAATTGCTTTAACCATTAGCGCGCATGAATCTTCAGATGGATTAATGTAGACAAATGGAGATCCATTGACATTCACATTTCTCATTCTAACTGCATTAGCTTTTCTCAATGCCTCAGCTACTTGCTTGAAACTGTCCATTCGCTGCTGTTCAGGGCATTGAATTTTTTTTCCTTTAACCCCCTGCCCCCACCTCCCCTGTTCCAGTCTGTTGTCCAAAACACTCAGCTGCCCTTTAATGAGTAATGGAATCATGAGAAAGCATTACTGTCTTGCCTGACTCGTCCCTCCCATAAGCCTACTCTTCCTTGTGCCCTATTGTCTTCTACTCTACCCCTAAAATCCATTTAGCTAATAGGCATGGGTGCAAAAGCATAATAGTTTTCTTCGCCTCCTGCTTTTTTGGTAAATGAGTGTAGATGCACCTGTGTAGCCACACATGCACACACATGAAGACTATGTTATCCAGTGGGACAGCTTTTAAAGATAAAAATGAATGCAGTAAATTGCATTGCTATCACTGAAATATTTTACAAAAATCTAACTGTTTGTAAGAGTCTCTAAAATGTCCCAGGACAAACCAAATTAACTATCGGCTGTCAGATGTTGTCAACAGTGTTGGGCAGGTACCTTTAAAAAATTAATTAGTTATAGTTACTAGTTACTTCTTACAAACAGTAACTGCGTTAGTAACGGATTTACATCATTATAAAAGTAACTAATTACCAGGCAAAGTAATTATAGCATTACTTTAAAAAAAATCTCATTTCATAGAACTATAAAATAAATATAAAACATTGTACACTAATCACCGAGTCAGAGAGACGCTTTTTTCCTGGGCATAAGTTGCACGTCACATAAACATTTTTGCCTTTCACCTCAGAAAGTGAAAAGTAGAGCTTAAACTTCCAGTTTGCAAAAGCTACCTTTGACTGACCTTGTGTGTGCTTATGTGTGAACACCTGCACTACTCTGACTCTGATTGGCTAACCATGGAAATTTACTCAATCTAAGCCAATCATCGGATTCTCAGTTACACCATGTGTACAGGCACACCAATCATCATCACTGGTTATGTGTCCCGCCCCGCCCCGAACACACACAAACACACACACACACACACACCCCCCCAGAGAAAGAGAGGTCTTATTGGAGAGATAGACGCTGCTCACATGAAAACCATTTCAGTGTTCTCAGTTATAGTAACGCACATTTTATTTTCAGTAACGGTAACAGCGTTGTAACGGGGGAAACAGTAATTGGTTTGATTACTTGTTACTGAAAAAAGTATTGCCGTTTATTTATGGCGCCGTTATTCCCATCATTGGTTGTCAACGGCTGATGAGCTCCAGTTTTCAACTGCCTGCTTTATTTTATTGTTTCATGTGCAAACATTACTTTTTAACCCCACTTTTAGCTTGTTTACTCATGTTTAAAGCCTATAAGCTATTGCCTATAAGTACTACCTATCCTAGCTATTAAGAGCTGATGCAATTCAGTATGTTTGAGCACAAATATTCACAGTACACAAGAGCCGATAGTGATCTCACACCATCACCCTTGGTTGCTGGTCGCTGTTCCTCATTAGCTTCTTATGTCCAGGGTCTTAGACTTGTGGCCAGCCTCCTTCACTCCACCTCTAGCACAAAAGCCAATCCCTTTCATTTACTGTTGCTAAAATATTACCCTGAACTGATGAGTAGTGTCTACATACTTTTTTCTTATTTTTTTTCTCATTTTTAATTTGCACATGCCCTGTTGTATGCTCATCCCCAAAAGTATTTAGATATCCGTGCTATTCTTTAAATATATATTTTTTTCACTGTGTTGTTTAATGTCAAACCAAGTTGCATATATTTTAGACAGAGCATTCCAAGACTGTCAGTTAAAAAAACCTTCTTTCAAAGATGAGCCTGAATTTTAACACTCCTGCAGCTTTGTATTCAAAACTTCATGAGTCCACGATCCCATCAATGAAGATCTCACCAGCATCACTGAAAACAACCTCAGTCTTTGATATTTCTACCTCAGGGTTTTACAGTGTCCTTGGTGAAGTCTAGCTGGAATTCCTTCAGAAGTTTATTATATCTTTTAATGGGACAACACTGAAGATATTACACTTTGATAAAATGTAAAGTTGTCAGTGTATTGCTTGTATAATAGTGTAAATTTGCTGTTCCCACAAAATAACCTAACACACAGCCATTAATGTCTAAACTGCTGGCAACAGAAGTTAATTCAACCCTTAGGGTCCAAAACTCTTGTAGCGAAACATTGCCCTAGCATGAAAAATGTAGCGTTGTCCTGGCAAGAAAAAAGCCTAAAGTGTGAACGCAGGATGTTTTTAAATAGATTGTTTATTGTGATGGCTTCTGAGGGTGTACTCATTTCTCTTGCCAGCATCATATCAAAGCCTCCAGGTTATGTGTAGTTGTCTTCTGTTGTAGTCTATAAATGAATGCTTGAATGCAAAATTGTGAAAATATTTCCCACAAAAAATGTAATAATAATGAGTTGGTTCCTTATTGTTTTTATTTGCAAAGTGGTTGAAGCAGTTTGGAAGGCCATGAGGTGGGGAAAGTCCCTAAACCTAATCCTAACCCTAACCTAGCATTCACCGTTTAGGGCAGATTCGCACTGCGCATTAACATACATAGGGTAGTAAAGCATTGTCCTAGGCCTAAAGTGTGATAGCAGCATGTTTCTGAATGGATTTAATGTTGTGATGGCTGCACAAAAAGTTATGAAATTGGGTTGAACCTCAAGTCAAATTGTGCCCAAACTGTCAATATTTTGTGTGGCCACCATTATTTTCAAGCGCTGCTTTAACTCTCTTGCGCATGGAGTTCACTAGAGCTTCACAAGTTACCCCTGGAACCCTCTTCCACACCTCCATGACATCATGGAGCTGGTGGATGTTGGAGACCTCGTGATCTTCCACCTTCAGTTTGAGGATGCTGTATCTTGACATTCTTGGCCAGCCCAGCATCTTTACCCTCAGTAACCTGCAGGGGTCTCCTTGGAGGTGTGTCTGGAGTCATTATCATGTTGGAATTCTGCCCTGCAGTTCAGCTCTGCTTCAGTATGTCATGGGACATGTTGGCATTCATGCTTTCCTAAATGAACTGTAACTTCCCAGTGCCGGCAGCACTCATGCTGCCTAAAAACATGAGACTCCCGCCATCATGCTTGACTGTAGGCAAGGCAAACTTTATACTCTTCACCTGGTTGCTGCTACACATGCTTGACACCATCCGAAATATAAGTATATCTTGGTTTTCTTCAAACCACAGGACATGGTTCCAGTAATCCACATCCTTGGCCTGCTTATCTTCAAACTGTTTGTGGGATTTCTTATGCATCATCTTTATAAGAGGCTTCCTTCTGGGATGACAGCCATGCAGACCAATTTGATCCAGTGTGTGCCATATGGTCTGAGCACTGACAGGCTGACACCCCACCTCTTCAAACTTTGCAGCAATGCTGGCAGGACACATATGTCTATTTTCAAAAGGCAAGCTCTGGATATGAAGCTGAGCATGTGCACTCAGCTTCCTTGGTTTACAGTGGTGGGGCATTGTTCTGTTCTACTGCTGTATGGTTTTGGCCACTTGGAGCTCAGTTTCAGGGTGTTGGTGACACTAAAGAAGGGGGTCGCTAATTGGGCACAATTTGAATATTTTCACGTAGGGGTGTGCTCACATTTGTTTCTAGTGGTTTAGCCATTAATGGCTGTGTGTTTAGCTATTTTGAAGGGACAGCAAAGATACACTGTTAAACAAGCTGTACAGTGTCACTCTGATACAATGTAAATTTGTTGTCCCCTCAAAATAACTAAACACTGTGTCAAATCTTCAGTATTGTCGCATGAAATATGTACAAAAAACTGTATATTGTTGAACATTTTATTTACATTTTCCCAACTGTCTGAATTTACTGTGGCTCTTTTGAAAGTCCTGTGTGTCTACACAGAACATTTCAAGATGAAATTTGAAACTAAACATGTGTATTTATTGTACTGACAGGACCACGGTTAGCATATTCTAAGATTATTCAGCCTACTTCTGGAGATTTACTTGTTTTAAGACATTTTATTTAGTGAAATGCATTTTTTCAATTGGCTGATCATTAGATTGAATAATTCATTTGTTAAATAATTTATCACATGTGAAAATATGTTTTTTATTTTTTTTGCAATATACAGCCCAGATCTTAGAAGCATCCATGTCCTTGTGCCTTCTTGTCCCCTACCCTGCCCCCAAAATCCATTTGGCTAATGGACCCAGATGCTTTACCCTATATCCCTAAAAGGAACAAGGGTGTGGCTTGATAGCCACACCCACCCAGATGCTATGTCTATAGGGACAGACCAGAAAGAGACAGGCCTGATTTATGTATCCCACTGGACAGGCCCTGTAACCCTTTCAAAGTGCTTCATTAATTAGCCACTGGATCAGCACGGGAAGTCAGCTGGTGGGCTTTTCCCTTGATTACTGAGCTTTAGTCTATAGCAGGGAGATACGAAAGGAGGGAGGACAGAATGGAGGAGGCTTCCGGTTCTTTCAGTCTTAATAATGACCTATGCTCTTTAGTCGCAGTTGCTGGAGCCACCATTCTTGCGCTCTAATGAGCGGCTCCCAGCCGCAGACACATGGCTTTTCTGAATAAAACATGGAGCGCAAGGCACTTGGTTCCGTCCCACAGCCAGAGGAGTATTCCAGCAGCCCCCTCACTGTGAGCCAGCTTCTCTCTGAGACCCCCAGACACTTCGCTTTGAGATGGCATGTAATTTTCCACATGAAAGAAGTGCAGATACAGATATTCCCTCGCCAGCCCGGCTGCAACCATCAGCTCTTGGACGAGGCACTGCTCGTCAGAAGCGATTCGGGCCAATAAAGGAAATGGGGTGAGGGGATGCTGGCCATGTTCCTTTAGTATGAGTATGATTCATAAGTCACAAAGCAAGGTTCAGTGCAAGTTTCTTGATCTAATGATTGGGTTTGAAAGAAAAAAAACCTCACAAAAATCTTTTAAAGTTGAATGCTCCCCAGTCAAATTAAGTTCTGTTGATTACATCGAAAATGTACTTATTTGCATAATTGTATTTGCTTGTATGTTGTAGTGCATGTTACAGTTGAATATTTATTTGCCCAGTAAACAGGATTGCACAATAAAAGTGTAACGCATGCACCCTGGAGAAGATGCGTATTTATTTCCATTTAGAGAGTCAAAACTCCATTTTCTTTTGACCAGTATGCCATACATTTTACAATAGAGTGTGTAAGACTCTTTTCATTTATGGAAATACCGCTCAATAACAATTCTTGGTATGTTTAGATATAACTACTTATGGCCAAACTAAACCATGTATGGCAAAAATAACATAGAATGAAAATATATATGAAAAATATAATAAATCATGAATAAAACAAATATGATAAAGTAAAAAAATCTAATAGAATGATAGACTAAAAAATGTTTTTAACTAGTATTTGTAATATTATGAATATTAATGTTGGCTTGACATTTTTATTCATCATGCAGACAACCTAGTGCTAGCATGGTGGCAGTATCTGTCATTGTTTTTTTCCAGTCTGCCTTTTGATCAGCTACAACATTACAGCCTTTGAACTGGAAATGTAACACTGCAGCTGTAATTAGCTATGAGGACACCAAGGTCTGGACCTCAGAAGTTTCAGGAGTTTTTTCATGTTTCTTCAATCACATGCACTGATATGGAAACAGTTGTGTCCTGATACTGCTGTGGCTACTATGCAAAACAGCTTGCAACCCAAGACTATCTAATCAGTCATGATTGATTTTCCTCAAAACAGCTGTGGTTTCCCCTTGTCGTTCACCCACTATATTTAGCTATTCATGAGACTTCATTCAGAGCAACTTTGATATCTTGAGATGTAGCTACAGACAGGCAATATGAACTACACATTAACAATTAATATAGCCATAATGTGAGAATTTGTATATTCATATGACATGAATAAAAATGTGGGAGTTTAATTGGTTATGCCTGATAAATTGTTACTTAACATGCTCATTTCATTGTCAGTGCAGTTCAGACAGATAGGACATTTAGCTCCATATTTGTGCAAATTAATGGTCTAATTAGAACCTAATGCTAGTTTAATTTAAAGCTTTTATTCCATCGTGTGCTCTTTAATGTACAACAACGGACCACAAGAAAACTGGCAAGTGTACTGAGGACAAATCAACAGATAGATTTGGCTATATCTTGTCTTGTTAACTGTATGATCAGTTCTGATAGAAAGAGTATTTTTGACATTTTTTGAGACGGGAAATTGTTAATTATGTTAAAAAGAATCAGACCATTTAGATCAATCATGTTTTCAGCTGAAAAATGTATTGTTAAACATTTAACAGAATAACTATGTCACTTTAAAAATACAGAAAAATAGAATGGGATAGATAATAAGGAAACATAATTGTCCTCGGGTCCATGCACTAAACTAAAGATAGAAGTTATAACTGTTAAATAATTGTACTCAATTCCACATGAACTCAATTCCACATGAACAGGTAAAAAAGAGGAGGTGGGCACTGAAGAGGTGAAGCAGTAAATCAGCATGGGAAGCTGGTATACTAGACATGTTTTGGAAAATGTAAAAAAGTCACACATCGGAAAAATTGACTGGAATAAAAGTTTGATCCTAATTACGGGGATATATAAAAACTGCAAAATAAACTTCAGCGGGAATGCTACAATTTGATGTAGTAAATGTGTGACATACTTTGTGATGTCTTTGCCTTTTTTCAATCCGATTTTTTCTTTGTTTAATTAAGGAACTGAATGAGAGGCATGAACAAACACATATGATGCACATATCAAACTGCTAATGGACATTGTGCTCACTCTGTTCTCTCCTTCTAAATGAACATTGTGCAAGTATGTGAGTAAAGCAGCAAGGAAACAGACTTTTGACATGGCCACAGTAATTAGTTGTGTCACTTCCAGAGTCACATACAGACTTTCAATGGTTAAAAATACATGCATTCAAAAGCAAGATATAATTACCACATGTTTGGGGGTTTGGGGTCAGAACTGGTCAGGAACTTTGCACACATTTTCACTCTGGGGAATCTCAAGGCGCTTGTGTCTGGACTTGCAGTGGCATGTGTAGTTTTTTACAGTGCCTACATTGCTTTAAAATAGCTTGAGCACAGCAAAGAACTACATTTGCTTGAATGGAATTTGTTTTTTCATTTTATTTTATTTATGCAGTCTCATAATCTAGATTATGTGTCTGTCAAACAACCCTTCAGAACCCCCCGCTGTATCTGTGCTACACAGTGCCCACAGTAAATTTCAAGTTACATAAAAGATGTGAAATGAGGATTACATAAAGTTCCTTTTCAAGTACAGAAAGCTAACGTGTGTGGCACTAAGACAGCAAAGGAAGTTGAATGTAAGAGTGTGTGAATTTGTGTGCCCTGCGAAAAAACCTCGGTGACATCACCCCTTTCCTACATAGCCCTGCGGCGTAGCTGGCGCCTCACATCCAATGGGTCGGCTGCATTCGAACGCTGAGCCGCTCGTGTGCGTCTGTCTGCGTGTTCGTTTAGTTCTCTGAAATGGAATTTCCTTGAGGCTCGTCTGGAAAATGAATGCTCACGCAAGTGCCTGGCAGAGCCACTGACATGAGTCATTTATGCCAGTGTTGTTGCTTGCTGAACCCTAATTAGTCCATTTTCATCAGTTTGGCATGGGATGAAAAACAGATGGTTTCGATAAAAAGTTAACGTGGATTTAACTAATCCTGCTTCCTGAGCCGTAGGCCAATTAAAACAACACTGAGCTGACAATGAGAAAAAGAAAAAGGAGGAAGGGGGAACCAATGAGCGACAGATACGTTTAATTGAGCCAATATGCAATGAGAAAATAAATTGGAAATGCCTGAAGGGAAAGAAAAGGTGGAGAGAGAGAGTGAGGAAACAAGAGAATTGGGATGATATCTACTAGAAAACCATGCTTAAACAATGTAGTGCTGGACCACAAGGACAATTTGACCTTTTAATAAGAAGCGAAAGGAATACACTGCATTCTGCTTGCGAGCAGAAGGAATACCTCTCACCTAAATCAAAAAGGAGAAATTCCAGCAATTTTCTTTGACAGACGTCTTTTAATCTGTGTCCAAAGATGAGAGCCATTGAGCTGCATCCAGAAAATTAATAACGGAAAACAGTGAGAGCAAGGCCTGTGTACGAAGGACAGAATTAGGCTGGCAGGTGTCACAGGAGTGGCTTTACATAACCTTCCCTGAATTAAGAAGCATTGACAATGAGAGAAGACCAATGCCACCTATTCAACAGAAATGCTGCCAAAGTCATAATGCAGTTCAATACTTGCAATTATAAACCTGGCACCAGGGAACACAAGGCACAATAAATCAATTAATGAAATGATTAAATGTGAAGGTTTTCAGATTCAGTGCAAAAACAATGTTTATTCGATCGAGAGATGTTTTCTGACAAAAAATGTGCCTGAATAGCTCTTAAAATGCGGTCATGTGAACTGGAGGGCTCTTTATCTGAATATGAAAAGCTTTGCTCCTCTTCATCCCACAGCTTATCAGCAACTGAATGGAAAGTCAACTATCAAAAAGTAACAAAACAACGCACATTACTATCGTACAAAAACAAACAGCACCCGCAGTCCTCTCAGTCCTCCAGGCTGCACTCATGATGTACCTAGAGCAAGCCTGTGCATTTGTGGGTGAATCTGCTTGAACAATGGTCCTTGAACTGGGGAGGAGAAAAAAGCACTACTCACTTGAATTATCTCATGTGCCTGCCCACTCGGTTCATCTTACCATCTGTTTGCAGCAGGTAAAAATGAGAGCAGCATACTTGGGGCCATTATGCAATTAAATAACAAGAGATATGTTACTGTCTTCACAACCAGCAATATGGCAGAGGTGGGCAGAGCGGTGATGGAAGCCTTGAGCCGAGTGGCCATCTCTCAGTTAGGGTTAAACCTCATAATCAGTGGGATGAAATCCAGAGCAAATGCAGGAGTGAGACTCTGAGAGAGATGTGGGAGAGAGTAACATGACAAAGGGAGCAATATAGTGAAAGAAAAAGCAAGAGAAAAAACAGAGGAAGAAAGATGGAAAGAGACTGAAGGACAGAGGGAGAGGGTAATATCCTCCTGAGACCCAGCCAATTCATTTTGTTCACCTGTCTCTTCCTTAAGTATTTTGTGTTACCCCATCAAGCCCTATAGTGTTCTGTAGAGGATGTCCTGGGCTTTCCAGTGATGTGTCATGTGATGGGTTTACATGCTGGGAACAAGGACTACACTGCCAAGACCTATAGGAGGAGCAAAAAATGTTCCTCTGCTGAATCAAAAAGAAAACATGCCTCTGGGACTATCACACCTAAAAAGTCCAGAGGATGTTTCGTGGTCCTTGCGAGCAACGAGCAACAGAAAAGAGAGATAAAGGATTTTATTTTGTGGATCAAATTGAATGTGTTATTGTAAAAGTACCACTTTTTTCATGTTCTAGATCCAGTTCTTTTTTCATACAAAAATTGCCCTGTTGGGAAATTAAACTAAGAAATATATTAAAAGAATTTTAAATTGCAAGGTGACTTTTTAGGCCCAAATAGAAAGTGTAAGACATTTAAAAAACTATAAGACATTTTGGTCACAAGAGGATTTGTGAGGTCATTCTTACATTTGAGTCCTTGTCAATTGTTTAAAACATTAATGGCTGAAATATCTCAATGTAACATTGATGATAAAACTCCTGCTGTAATATCCACGAGCATTTCTCCAGTGGGGATTATTCATCATAGATATGGTTCAGTGAACTTCCTACGAGATCAGTTTCTCAAGCATAACTGTTAATAGATTTTTTCCTCTCAAATAAGTAATAAGCTTACTCTGACACCCTGGCTCTGTTCATTAAGGGTCGATTGCATTAGCATTTAAAACATAAATATTAAAATAGGTTTAGCTCCCTGTCTAGAACCGTGAAATTCTGCAACACTGTATGCAGTTTACACCTTACATAGCGTGCAAGAGCATCTGTGACAATAGCACTTAATGATAATCGCTTTCAGTTGGATGCATTTGGTCTCAAATTTTCCAAGTCAAACTTGCTTCAATGCTGTGTCATGTGGGAGGAAGAAAAGGAGGATAAAGGACAAACCTTTACTTTTCCATGTGTCACGAAATGTCAAACTTCTCTTGCAGTGAAGTTAATGATTACGTAGACTAATTGATACCATTATTTTCGATGACCAGGTATAATAATAAAAATCTTTTTTTATTATGCCTGGTCTAATTTGACCCATTTTAGCTACTTACAACTTCATTTGTGAAAATAGCTAGAGTCAGATTTTTTAAATGTATGACCCTCATTTCAACTTCCTCTAAAATATGCTTCATTTTGAAAAAAAGTCCTGCTGAAATTGAGGTTGAAAATCAAGAAAGTCAGGTTGCTTAGGGTCGTTAAGGATCTGCTGAAGAAAGTCAACAAGCCAGACTGTGTATTCATATTCATGGAGCATAATCATCACATCTCTGCTACAAATGGAAATGTAAACTTTGCCTGTAGTCTGTGAATAATTCAGCTGAGGGCCGAATCAGTGGGAAGGCTACAACTTGCCCCATGTATCCCATGTGTGAACTGTAACAGACTGAGGAACTAGTTGTAACAGTAAGATAAATGCTGCACATCACAAATTATTCAGCACAGTTCTGTGTTGTTTTAACCAGACAAGCTGGGCAACATGAATGCATAAAAATATAGGAATCAGAGTAAATATAGCAAGTGTAAGAGTCTGTGTCATGTGTGGCAAATGTATTTTTAATAATGTCAGCATGAAAAAAATATTTTCATTATTATTTTCTTTACATGATACATAAAAAATACAACATCTATACTATAATAAAAATGTCTATGTTTTGATTATATTAGTCATATATGGAGTTCTATCACTGTTAGCACATAGTTAGCACATCTCTCACTGTTAGCACAAATTAAACTCACTAACCTCACTGTGCTCTTATGTGTTTCAAAATGGTGCTATAATACATGAAGGCAGCTTGGGAGTAATTAAAATAATGTGTGAGTGGGTGCTTAGGACTTACAAACTCAACACTTCTGTAAAAAAAGTGACTTAATTTTCTTCAGGTTGAATCTTGCTAAATCTGTCCAGGTACTATCAAATTTTTCAGTTGATTTTGCTGTGTTATTATGGGAAGATGACCAAAAGCCTGCTGAACTTAAAAGTGTTTAACTACATTAAGAAAATCTGCATCACATTTTGGCCAGATTTTGTGTCACAACTTCAAATTGGTAAATTTGGTTAGTGTTACAGGAAACTTTTGTTGGCACAAGCATTCAGTTGCACCATTTCACCTCACAAAATACCAATAGGAAAGCATCGCTATTGGAATAGAATGTTCTGAAACAGATAAGCAGGAGCATAAGCCCTCTTTTTCTAATGCAAAGCTCATTGGCGGTGGAGTAAAGCAAGTGCATTCTCTTTAGTGATGGAGCTCCATCCATTTCCTTTTATTTCCTTGTTTTTTGAAGAGGCGTTGTCATACATAACTAATAATTCAATATCAGTACCTGACCTTACTAATGCTATTGTACATTAATGCAGTTAAATATTAAGGCAATGTTCCAAGGCCTCTAGTATAAGGCCTATCCAGAGTTAAGACAGTAAAGAGAGACAAATATTCTCTGTTCTCAAGCTTGTTAAACAGTATAATTTGTATATATGTTATGTGTTAGGTCTCCATTTACCATTTGAAAAGAAAAATAATCATCTTACAAGTTAAATTTCTGATTTAAGGCTTGGCCAAATCTCCTGCCAATCTGAGTCACTCTTCTCCATTACAGGATGTTAATGCTTCTGGACTTTTAGAACTGCCTGCACTACAGTACCCGTTCTGGTTTGCAACCTCCCTCAGCGGACTGTGGTTGATACCCTTGTAGCAACCCACCCACAAACACACACAAACACACACACACACCAGGGAATGAATACAAACTCCCCATGCTCCTGGAATATTAGCTGTGAAGTCTACTTCAATGGCCTCATGGACCTAGTGTGTGCTATTTCTTATCACACACTTATTACTGAGGCTTCAATTACTGGCCACAAAGGGAACCTCTTCCTTTATCACATGTATACAATTGCTAGCTGTAACTACCGTTGAAGCAACTTTATTTAATTGGAACCCATTCCTGGCAAGCCATAGTGGAAAATGATCAAACCCAGTTGATGATTTTTCATAAGAATTAAACTTTGATGGCTAACCACCATCATGCCCATTGTGCTAATATACAAACATTTAACAATCCTACAACAATTCAGCTATTCACTGAAGCCTCCAAGTTCCATTATAAAAGGAATTTGGATCAAATCCCGTGAGTCATTTCTCTTCTCTGTGCTCCAGTTGGGATGTAATAATTGGTGCATTTTTGTGTCATTACACCCCTCCTGATTCTCAGATGGAACAGATCCATTTTGTGTTGATGCACAAACTCAGCATAAACAGCCTTGGTCCTGAAATGCAGACGACAAATGTATTCGTGTCTCCAGAAGCTCAAGCTGAATCCCCAAGGGAGTGGAACACAAGACAGCGGTCTCATGGGAGGCAGTAATTGGGCCATTCTGTGAGCGGTGATGATGCATCACTTGACTCACTCGCTCCTTTCCTTTGCCTGTCTCTTTGGGGAGCAGAAATCTGAAGGTATTTCTTTTGAGGTGGAAGACAGAAGCATGTGATGGCCTTCAGAGATGGCTGACAGACAGCTTGTATCTGGGGAATCTGGTCACAAAGCCTTGTCCACAGACAGTAGCTTATGTCTGTACACCATCTCGTGAACTTTCTTTTCTTGCAATTTTGGGAAGAAACATTTTAGCAGAGAGTTCATCATGGTTAAACAAGCACCTCAGCACAACAGCCCCTCATAAATGGGGCTGGAGGGCTTTCAAGGTCTATGGTAACCCACAAAATGCCAACAGTGGATCTTTCTTCCTCTCTGCTAATTAGCCACTCCATCCAACAAATACATTCACTGCATTGTGCTATAAAAAGCAAGCAGAACCTTTGTTGTGGGAGTAGTGAGGCGAATTAAAAACAAGCCAAATTATCTCCACAGAAGCAAATTTCGTAAGTTTTGAGTTAAAAAAGGACTCGAGAATATGCTACCGATGAACTACAAAGCAATATTTAAGAAGGGTAGCTTGTTTCTGCTCATTGGATGGAGGCATTTTGATTGGTGCCATCTGACAACGTTTCAGAGCATTTCTTTTGTTTTTGAATCAGTTCAATACACAAGACAGAGCCAGAAAGGTAGAACATTTACAAAACCTGGATGACAAAATAGGAAGCTGTTAGCCTTTCACAGAGCCAGCTAATATGTCTGAGCCTGGAATTAAAGCCTCAACAAGGCAGCAAAATAAACATGTTTTCCGTGGAAGATGGACAGGTTTAGAATTTCTGATCAATAGGGGTGTTTTTGTGGCCCACAGAGTGCAGTGAGGTGGCTGGAGCGTTTCCTCCTCTCAATGGCTGGGCAGGGAATCTTCAAAGTGGCTCACAGGCTTCTCTGTAAAAGCCATTAAACAATGGTCAGCAAAACACGTGATGCATCTCCAAGGGCTTACTTTCTGAGGGAAGGAAATATAGATTCATTTCTCTGTCTAATGGGGACCTTACTGTTTGGACAGACCAATGTAAACAAAACCCCTGAAATTGCCTAGGCTCTTCTTACACAGAGGCCCTATGAGTTAAATTTGGGGTATTTAGAAGCACAACCCACTTTTTCAGAATGCAACCCTGGAAAAAAAAACAGCCTTCATTCATTATGAGGTTTCTTCTGAGAACAACAATGGACACACATCATCACAAAGCCCACTCTATTCTTTTTTTCTGAATAATGGTGTAAAATAGTATGCAGAACTAATAGAACTTATGCGTAGTACGTTTCTGCCAAAAAAACTATATTTAGAGAACTTCAGTGGTGCTGCATTCTTAGCTAAACATAATAGAGGACAACAGCCACTTATTACAACTGCATATAGTAGGTGCTAGGAACAAAGGAACAAAACAAATTTAGATCTAAACAACACTTCAGTGCATACATTTTTTAGAAGCTGTGTCTCCCCATGCTCACTCTAATTTAAAGTATAAGACTGCTGCCAAGCTGGGACATTTTTCGTTAGATCTTTAAAGGAATAATGTTTACACACAATGACAGCCACTCTTTAGAACATACACCAGTATCACTCGACCAAGTTCTGTCAGTCCCATCGAACTGGGAGTCCTGTGGCTTAACTACTAGACAGGTAAGCAACATTCATTTATACATGCCTCAAAGAGTTTCCCTTCTAAAGCTCTGTTTACACATGTGGGGTTGCTTTAGCTCTGACAACACACAGTCAACATGCCACAGGAGCTGTTTCCCCATTCACACAACCCACAAAAAAGACTGGATGCGCACACAGCCAAAGTATTTATCCAGGAGCCTGAGCCATTCTTGAAAGGCTGCCCTCTAATTAAAGAAGATGGGACCATAAAGCGATGCGGCCTGGCTGCCCCACTATGGCTTGGGGCAGAGTTCATTTCAGTCCAGGTCTGCCTCCCATCCATCTGCTGCAAATGTGCAGGCAATCAACTTAATTCCCCGTCACATGGTTGGGTTTTTTTGGGCTCGCAGGATTTTGGCAGGTTTAGAAGTGACAGCAATAAGACAAAGGTCTCAAAAACAGGACAGAGATGGTCAGATGTTCTGCACTGATATTTTACATCTGTATTTCATGTGTGTTAAAAGGGACATGTAAATTTGTGTCCAATTTTGTGTATTAATATTGTGTCATTTTACATGTTTATAAAAATGCCCCTCCAGGATATTGATCCCTTGCACCACCCACATACAATACTGTGTTGATTGGGTTTGGAGGAACTTCTGAAATGCATTGGAGACAAGCGCACTCAAGTTTACCTCGGTTACCATCATCACTCCTGGCTGAAAGAAACTCAATCTGATATCAAACACAGATTCAAAGTCCAGCCTCAAAATAAAGCCTGTCTTTGCTTGCCATTTAAATTGTGGACTTAATGCTAAAAGGTCATACAGTCGTGTATCTTTATGATCATTGAGACAGTGTTAATATTTGCAGTCAAGTTGCCAGCCACTTTAAATATAGCAGAATGATTTAGCAATATGGCTGGTTCATGCTCACCTCTCTCATTTGTGTTGCGATTGCCAGAATCTGCTAGAGATGCTGACCATGGGCACTGCTACAGACAAATCTGTCGATAAAGATACAAACGTTTGGCATTTCAGATGCCTGAGTTATATGAAGCTTAGTTATTATTCATCCAATGCCTTTATTTTTCTCCAAACATTAAACACTTTCTCCAAAGCTTAAATTCAGAGCTGAGCCTGAAGATGGCTGAAGGAATCACTCCAGGACTGCAATATACAGAGAAAATATAAAATAACCAAAAAAAATCTTTTTGTAACCAAAAAAGCATGACATGTCTTATATAAGCTTCAAATGTCGGCGTTTAATCTGGTCAGGCTTATGACTAAAATATTTACAGAATTGTGAGTAGAAATTAGTAATATTGCGGAGGGTTAATGCCTGGTTCCAACAGTCATGGTTTCAGGTACATACACTTAAAACACAAAGATAAATCACTGAATGAACCCACCATACATAGGCGATGTCTTTGGCCAGCTGCATACACTAAATGGAGCCACATCTTCTGTGATACCATTTTTACGTATAACACTATAATATCCTTAACATAATTTCTCATTTGGAAATTGTTATTTAAAATATTTAAATTTTCCTATTCAAAGGGCAAAAATAGTTCCAATCTTTATTTGCTTTAACTGAAGAAGCATCTGGCACTAAATGGTCATGGAGCTGTGTTTTTGTGTTTGCCTTTTGCAATCTTTCGTGTTATTCTGAGCCCTGTGAGTGGGTAGCTATAATGGGACATGCTATTCCAAACCTACCATGTGTTTTTTTTGGTGTGAACATGAGTTGTGGGATGGCAGCTCGGCTGATTAGGCCCCACTGGTGGTGCTGTGTGCAGACAGGTCTTGACCTCTGGTGTTTATTTATTTAAAATGGGGTTCGAGACTAGAGGGCAAGAGCAGAACACAGAGGGTAATGGGTAGGGGCGAGGTGTGGGAGGTGAAACTTGGCCAAGAACAGCAGGTATGAAACTCTGTTATAAAAGGCCTCATACTAATGCACCACTTCAAATGAGCTCTTCGCCAAAGGGAAAGTGATCTGAGATTCAAGGCCAAAGGTTAGCAAGGAACCTCATCCAATAATACATGCTTGTTCCAGACTCCCGGAACTCCCATAATGTGAGAGTTAATATGTAACTCAACATAATAAGCCGGTCCACTCACTCGTTTTACGAGGGAGCCGACCACAGTCCTCCACACCCCCACTGTTAAAATTAGATTCACTTGCACTAAGGCAATGTAATCCACTTAAGTGTGCTTGGATTCTGTCCCCTTTTTGTATTCAAGGGCAGGTATGACTTTTCACACAAATCCCTTCTTCGGCTCTGACTAACTTCTCAGGAAGTACTATATCAGATTTTTGAATTAACAATATAAACTTTCTGTGTTTTTAGATCAAATTTAATAATTACTTGTAAAGTGATACATCAACAGACATGTTCATATAATGACTAAAAGAATCATTAATTTAAATACACAGTACAAAACATTTTCTGAACAGCACAGAAACACTTAAACAGAAAATGATTTTTCACTTTGGCATGGTTCCACATAATTACTAAAAATAATACTAAAAACATGTCTTTTAACAGAAATTCCACAACTCAGCAGGTTTTCAGCAATAATTCAAGCAGTTTATCAGAAAGTTTAATAGGGTGAACTGTAAAGGAAATTACTCAGATTTCTTTACAGTGGTGCTGAAACAAACATGATGTCCACAAGAAAAATGTAGCCAAAATAAAGGGAAACACAAATACAAACACAAATGAGAGGTACTGGTTTAAACAAAAACCAGAATATGGCAAAACAAGGGTATATTAACAAAGATCAACAATAAAGGGCAAGTCTTAAACACAAAAATAACAATAACAGTGTCCTTTATTACTAACTGAGGAAAAGAAACACCTAGGCAGGGGCGGAGACAAGAACTAGTAACAAGTGAACAGGAAAAGAAGGGGGCGGGAATGAGGCGAGGCAGAGACCAAAACAAGTACCACAGGTACACTTGGTTAGGCAAATAAAGGCACATGGAGAATGTAAACCAATAATACAGACAGGAAAACAAGAAAATATGACCCATGGAACATAAAAAAAAAACAGGAAACAGTAAAAACACAGGGAAAATGTTACACAGTGAACATGCATTTGTCTTTATAGGCATAATATAATCCGTTGGGTATGTATAATATAAACATTTTTATTTTATATTTAAAATTTTGGGGGGATGACTTTGGCTCACAATTGTGTGCATGTGCCACACTAACATGAATATTCATTTTAGGCCAATTTTTAAAAAACATCATAAAACAATATCTCAGGCATCAGGAAGCATATCTGTAACCATTTCTTATATTGTTCTTTGACAGTTTTTAGAGGCATTAAAGTCTTCAGACACCTGGTTCCTATTACCAGGGCTTGCAAGTCCATAAACGTGAACAAGGCAGTTGTCTGTAGTGGCACCTGAGGAAGGACAGTAAAATGTACCACATATTTCTCACCCATGAGGATCATCAATACAAATTACACCATTTTATAAAGATCTTAATAAATGACCAATGAATATATCATCCATTGCTGAGGCCATCTAAAATGCTGCCAACATGTTTCTTGCTGTATAATACGGTTGTGTTGTATAGTTTTTATTCTGTTTGTGATGCTCTTAATTTTTCTCTTGTTTTGCTCACTTGCTGCTATAGCAAAACAAATTTTCCACCTGTGGGACTAATAAAGGGTTGTCTTATACAGTCTTATCTTATTCGTTGCCTCTACACACTTGATTGACCAGTGTTAGCTTTGTAATCTCTATCTATACTTGCAAATAGTTTTGTGTGTGAAAAATTTATACACCAGATATTTCAAATTGCAAGACTATGAAGTGGGGAATGATGCAACAGGAGAGGGTTTGGATTCAAGTGCTGCATTACAGATTTAACCTGAAACACATCACAAGAAACTGTTCTGGTATGGGGCTGAATTATGGAGAAATTAAGGAAAATGGCCCTTTATTCTTGAGTGCCGAACACATATTTTTAGAACAACAGGCCTTTTAAAAAAAATTCAGCTCCATATACCATATAGAAGTTCTTTGTAGTAGGGATGTCCCGATCAGGCCCTTGAGTCCGAGTCATTTGATTTTGAGTATGTGCCGATACCAAGTCCTGATCAGACATTTCTATTTACTATATTAAGGTGAATAGCAAGTCACTCATTGCAATCATCTTGGCTGTGTCGTCCTGCGTCTTCGTGCCATCACAAGGCATTTTTTCTCTCCTTTTTAAACTCTTCTGCAGCTTGAGCTGACTCGTCTTCGGCTGGGTTGCCTGGGTAAACATATAAATATATATATATATATATATGCCTGAGTCCTGAAACCATGTGATCGGGCCCGATTTCCGATCACGTGATCGGATCTGAACATCTCTACTTTGTAGGTTTACTTTTGTTGCTGTACAATCTAGCATTTTTCAGCACATGATGCATACGTTACTGTGGAATAAGCATATAAAACAGAGTGCTGCTTCTGGAGGTTTAAAATAGTGTATGGCATACAGAAACCAATACAGCCTTAATGAAAAAAACATCTCCAGGACACATATTTGTAAAGATATTTGATATGCTCACAAAAAAGGCTACCAGTACAATTTGGTCAACAGAGTTGGTTTGATATATCATGTTCCACCTTCACATTAATCCTCCTAAATGAGGAAACATGAGGAAACATCCGCTTAGAGAGACTGGAGGGACTGATTAAAGTCAACAGAGGATGAACTATTTAATTCTGTGAATTATTCTAAAATATCCAATGTGATTGCCCAGTGAAATATGAGAAAGTGTGCTAAGCAAACAAAAAATAAAGTAAAAACAGTGCAGATACATTTTTTGCTGTATACTGTAATGATGGTTTTAACAGAACCAGTCTATTCTGGCACAGCTGCAAAGTTAAGTGTGTTTAAACCTAAGCCCATCATACATTCAGACTAAGCCTTCATGAACCCTCCTTCTCAAAGTGCCACCTCATAAAGAAATTAAATAAACAAAAATATCTCACACAATGAGAAACAAACAAACAAACAAACAAACAAAAGCTATGGTCCAGCTGAGACCTTGAGGGAATTGTGCTCACAAACAGTGGCAAACTCCAAACAGAACACAATGGCCAATTAAGCGGAGAGGATTAGTGCACTCTGGCCACTGGCTCTCTCTCCCTCTGCTCTGTAGGGACGAGCGCTGAGCCATATGGACACTGTTGTCCTCAGGGAGCGCGCTCAAAATCAGAGAACAGCTGAAGTCTGACTCCACTGTATGGGAGTGAAGGAGGAGGGGGGGGGGGGGGCATGGTGAATAAAATGCAGGAGGAATGAGTAAAAGAAAAACGAAGGATTAAATGCTCAGGGATTCTTTGTTTAATCATAGGCCCCTCGGCATGAATTCGGTGCAGGACAATTAGGTGTGGCTTTCAGGAACTATGAGTTGCTGTAAAGGTTTCTAGGTGGATTTGGTTGCAACATCACAGTAATTGAGATGAAAAGGAGAAGAAATAATATTTGCGTTTGGACACGCTTGCTGCCCGGCTGCTTGCTGAGCAACCTCTGAGGGTGCAGAGAGACAGCTCCATGTCCCTCAGGCGCCGAACATGCCACCCAATACTTCCACATAGACAATTCCTCTGAGAGGAGTGAGACAGGAAGAGTAAGAGAGAGTAAAGAGAGAGAAACATGCCCAAAAGCTGAAGTGATTCTCTTCCTGCTGTGCTCAGATGCGGCAGAATGAGGCCTGCGGAGCTGCTAACTCAATAGCGCAGTGCATTTCGGTGTTGATGAGGCCATTCTTCTCTCTGATAAAAGGAAGGTGTGTGGCATAGGACAAACACAATGGCACACTTTGCAGGTAAATTGTGCCACATGTTGCTTTGTAATCACGTTGCAATCATGTCCATCTCAGATTGTCACTCCTGGTGGCATGATTGCTCTTTCCTGTCCCACATGGAATTTCTTTCTCTATCTTTTTGAAAGGCACGTTTTGTCTGTTATGAGTACAGGTGATTTGAGTAAGGAATTCGGAAGGTGCTTTGGATCCAGTGCAATGGCCTGGGTAACACACAAAGTATTTCCCCCACCCCTCTAAAACAGGACACAACTTTGTGAGGGAGGCCGAAAGAAGCCCATATTGGATCGTAACCAGATGCTGTGGAGAAGGAGAGGTCAGCTTTTCACCAAACATGAGCCCAGTGAAATGCTCTGAATTCATGCTTGCTCATTACACACACTCCAGACCTCCTGCAGCCATGTTTCAAGCCATGCTTCTGGAAAAAAAAAACCAACCCTGTGAAAATATTATTTTTTTGGAAGATTTGGCAGAATTCTGATAATAAACATAAAAACATAAAACGTTTACAGTCTTTATCTGTAGTCTATAAAGTTTTAAGTGACATTATTGCATTTTGAAATATATTTGGTTGAACTATTTGCTTAAGAAGTATTAAATGATTATCATTTAGTTATTAATAAACAATTAGTAACACATGTAGTTAATTATTACATTTAAAAAACAAACACGAATCTATTTTTTCCTTCCTCAAACAAGACTTTATTCACAACCAGGTTCTTTCCCAGTGGGACGACGTGCTATTTGGGATGACTGTATTTTTATTTAATTATTAACCCATTTTGTACACTGATTAAAACAATACACTTCTCAGTTAGTTATTTTATGTCTTCCATGCTGAACTAAATCATATTATTGAAAGTGAGAACAGTATTTTTTAATGCTCCATTCATCAACATTAAGAGTGAGACAGCAGTTATTGATCTATAATTGGTTCTGAGGTGTTAGAGGCAGCTTTTCTGTAGGTATTTATGAACAATATACAGACATGAAAGAAATCCACACTTTTTAAAAATTTACTTTGTAGAATACTACTTTTATTGACCATTACTTTATTGAACACTTCTTTGTTGAATACTACTTTTATTGAACACTACTTTTATTGAACACTACTTTTATTGAACACTACTTTTATTGAACACTACTTTGTAGAATACTACTTTTATTGAGCACTACTTTTATTGAACACTACTTTGTAGAATACTACTTTTATTGAACACCACTTTGTTGAATACTACTTTTATTGAACACTACTTTGTTGAATACTACTTTCATTGAACACTGCTTTTATTGAACACTACTTTGTAGAATACTACTTTTATTGAGCACTACTTTGTAGAATACTACTTTTATTGAACACTACTTTAACTGAACACTACTTTGTAGAATACCACTTTTATTGAACACCACTTTGTAGAATACTAATTTATTGAACACTACTTTGTAGAACATCACTTTTATTGGGCCCAAATTTTATAATACTATTTTTATTAAACACTAATTTGTAAAATACTACTCTTATTGAACACTTCTTTTGTAGAATTCTTATTCTATTGAACACTACTCTATTTATTACTACTTTTATTGAACACTACTTTGTTGATTATGACTTTTATTGCACACTATTTTGTAGAATAACACTTTTTTGTACACTACTTTGTAGAACACTACTTTTGTAAAAAATTATGTTGTTGCGTACCACTTCTATTGAACTCTACTCTGTTGATTACTACTTTTAATGAAGATATATTTGTTGGTATACACCTTCATAAGAGGGCAAAGATGGGTGATGTGCCTAACTGTATGTGGTGTGCACTTCTACCCCAAAATACCTGGGCTGTTTTTTTGACCCAGTCCACCCCTGTTCACAACCAGATTCAAATTGTATCACATTACAGACACATATGGGGTACTGACTGAATAGAACATTTTGTGGTATGGAAAATAATGTGCAATTGATTTTCTCAGTTTATCCACAGCAGTGTAGGCTGAATGCCAGCTTCTAATGCCGTATGCGACTATGGTCCATGACTAGAGTGATTTTAAGGCTTTAAAGTGATACATTTGGCATCTTCAGCACACAATAATATATAGCACTCAAGGGAGACATATGAATACAATAATAAGCAGTAAAGTAACAAAAGCATAAAAATAAAGCTCCAGTGTCCCTCATGGCCTCCAATGTAACAAGAATCTACAAATACCTGAGAGATAGCATCTACAGTCACTGGAATCGCTGATTATATGTAAGCAATAAATTATTTGTACTCAATAGATGCAGCTATTGTTGCTCTCACTGGATGTTGGTGATGTGATTTTCAGTTTCTGGTTTCCAGGATTACTGAAAACAATTAATACATTCTGATTATGCTCATTTTGGCCACTCATATGGCATTTTATTTTTACTTTTTAAATTGAAAAAAAAATAAATCTCTGTTTAAATTTGCCTTGCCTTGAAAAATGAAGGTCAAATGAACAAGCCAAATAAATCAAATGTGATTCCCCAAATAAAATAATTATTTTTATTTTTATCTTTTAACAGCCCTAAGGTCTAAAGTTAACTTTGATGTCTACACACATTTCTTTTTTCTCTCTTAAACACAGAATAGTGAAAAAAAAAACTGCTTACATACTTCTGACCTACAGTGTGTGTGTGTGTGTGTATGTGTGTGTGTGTGTGTGTGTGTGTGTGTGTGTGTGTGTGCGTGTGTGTGCGTGTGTAACATCACATCATCATATCAAATTTGGTGCTTCTCTGTTTGTCTCCCACAGAGCACCAGAAAGGTTTGTGATGATTACACCATGACAGCTCTGTGTGTCCTCATTCTCTGAAAGTTACTACAGTGGAGATACAAGGTTATCTCATGACAGCCGAGAAATGCAATAGAGGGAAACGTAAAGAAATGCATTTGTTTCTTGAACCTGCATTATGCTGAGGCAGATCCTCAGAGAGGCTCATACTGAGATTCTGGATTCAGCAATAATCACATTCATCCCTCACAGTTGAGCTCCTCTGTGCCCATCCCCCAGCCCCTCAACATCCTTTCCTTATAGCCTCCCAGGGTCCTAAGTAGAGCCTGTTATTGCCATCTGAAAGTGCTGCTGGGGTCTGAGGCGAGGTGAGAAGAGGGACAGCTTGTGATGGGACTGCTTTCGGAAGGAAGGAGGGAAGAGCAATCCCAAGGCTTGTCTGAACCGAGTTGATATCTGCCTGGAGGGCTGTGCAAGGATGGGCATCAAAGGCAACATTTCACTTTGGCATACTTAATTGCTGTAGATGAGTAGTGCAGTACACAGGGAGAAAGGGAGAAAAGCTTCTCTTTCTCTACCCCATGCTACCTCTGCCTCTATCTTGTTACATAAGCAACACAAAACAGATTCAATTGAAAAAGGTCCTCTCAGGACACTGCAGGAGGTCACTGACTACCAAACCAATCGAATAGAAAGTGGATTTTTCAGCACACTGATTGCTCACAGGAACCATAACTGTTTGCTCACATTCATAAGAACCTAATTACACAGGCATCAACAACAACTTTTTCATTTTGATTGGCTGCACTGAGGACGGCAAAAGGGCTACATCCACAGACGGTTGCATCCACCCCACAATTTCCATCGCCTTCATTTGAATGTCTTTCACCTCATCGCAACAGGGATGGCTATTAAAGTTCAGGACTGAGGATTCATGGGGGCAGGGAGGACAAGTGAGGGAAGGCAGGGTGCGAGAGATGCCCATCAGAGCCTGTTTTGATTGAGTCCACAGAGGACGCAGGGCAGTGCCGGCAGCCATCATTAACCTTTAAGTGGTGGCCAGGCCCTGCGTGATGTCTGACAGGCAGGGGCGTAACAAGTGTGACATGGTCCAGCCTGGGAGTATGAGGAATGGAGATGCTAATTCAGGAGAAGGAAACAGTCATGGACCTCCTGCAGTCCTGTGGCTCAGGCTTTTGTTTTTACCTGTTGTCTTTAATAGGTGTACCTTTTTCTGGCTAGTTTTTCTTTGGACAACTAGACTCCAGAAAAGCTCTCCATATTATTGTTCTTGGTCTTCTATGCTGCTATTTTCGCTCATCACATTTTTTGCTCATTTTTTCAGTTTTGAAGATTGTAATACAAAAAAGACTATACCAAACATTCTTAACCCAATATTTGTAATGGTCTAACCCTGTTTTTGTTCTCAGCTCATTTTTTTAATTAATAACCACTGCTCCCACTGGCTGTCTCAGTAGAGGGGGGGAATAATGGATGTTGTAGCAGGGCACAGTGCAGAGCAGGAGTCCCAAACATTGGTCCTGGAGTGTCAGTGTTTAGCAAAGTTTGAGTAAGTTCCACGACTCAAACACACTTACAAACCTGGCAATTAACAGATGACTTGAAACCAGTGTGTCTGAGCAAGAAATGGCCAAACTCTGCTGGACGCTGGCCCCCCAGGCCAGTCAACTAAACATGCCATCCCACAACAACTGTTAATACGATAACCATACAATTAACTCAGGAAGTAGCTTTAGTTAACATGTTGGCTCTGATATAATTACAAAACATTACATTCATTTGGCAGATGCTATGTGCAAAGCAACTCATGCGAAATGACTTATAATTTGAAGAAAAACTCAAGTTTCAGGAGAGAGTGATCCTGCTATGCTAAACTTAGTTTTGGCTGGCCAGGAAAAAGCTATTTTCCTGTTAGCATAACAAGCTAATGTTTGTGAATTTTGACCTTTTATAGTTATTCCCCGTATTAAATCCAGACATTTCAATTTTAAGAAACATTTGAGTACCATCACATAAGGAAAGTATTTTTGGAAAATGGTTAAAACGTGTTCAGAATAGCCTAAACAGCAAAGCGAATACAAATATTTGTTTAAGTATTTGTCCGAATACAGTATTCATAAAAAACACATTATTTGTGCCAATCTGAATACCATATTTGTATTTGGCTCCACTCCTATTACATACGCAATTTCCTTCGGGATCAGTAAAGTTTTCTGATGCTGATTTCTGATGCTTTTCCTATAAATATATGCTTTACTTTGGCTCTTACAGTGGGGATAATGTTTATTTCAGTGGAGAATTAAATTCAAAACCTGTAAATGACCTCTGAAAATGACTGAAACCTTTAAACCGCCCAGTTTACATTTGTAAGGACAGAATATGGTCAAAATGGTTAACAGAAAACATGTTCACATCAGTAAAAGTGACTGCTGAATAACTGTAACATAAAAGAATGTTTGTGAAATGTAAACTTACATTGCTATATTTCACTGCCCAGTCTGTCAGACTTCTGTTTGGGGAAATGCCAGAGACGATGATAAACGAACCAGTCCTGGCAGCTATTTTCTACAAAAAGGAGTTAAAATTCTCTTTGAAAAGTCAATAAACCTCACCAGATAATCTCTGACTCTGTCAACAAGACAAGATTTCTATTGTTGATGGGAGTGTGGGCGTTAATTTGCCAACCACTCGTTTTGCCGAAAAGACAAGCACACTTATGCTACCATAGTTCATGCTACCGAATGTGCTGTTAAAAATGTACGATATTTTACATATTATTTAGTAAGGGAGTAAGCAATCTGAGGTGTGGTCAGTTTGTTTATCTGCCTCTCTGCCACTCACTGAACCCAGGTACATGGAGACAGTTTTGGTGACTAATTTAACTTGGCAACTGTGGAAAGAAAAGCTGGCTGTGGTGGCGTCTCTATTTGTTGGGAGGGACGCTTGCTTGATGTGATGCAGTATCAAGCTGCAAACATTTTTTACAATCATGTGTGATCTTTATCCCTTTCTGAAACCGCTTTATCCTTGCTATGGTTGTGGGTACCTGGAGAAACAATGGTCCAATGGGTAAGAGGGACTTACCCTGGACAGGGCACACTGGTCAATTTAGAACCCCCAATTCCACTGACACACATGTCTCTGGACTGTGGGCGAAACCAGAGGGAATGGAGGAAACCCAAACCTCCATGGGGAGAACATGCGAACATTTCACAGATAAGTAACCTATATTTAAACTTGCAATAAGTGTTAGTTAAAACATTGGGCTATACCCTTTAAATCACACTAACATTTTCTTATCTTATTGTAGATGCTAATGTTTATCATGAACAGGATTTATGAATAATGTTGAAATTGAGGTAATGGTTATATAGGTTGCATTCTGTTTGTGTGCAGACAGTTTAACTTACTTGTGATTTTACTTTGAACATTCATGGTAACAGCCCAGTACCCTGGCTTGTTAAGGCAAGCACTGTCCTTCCAATCTTTTCAGTCTCTGTCTTTTATTGATGTATGACATCTTGAAAATAGTTACCCAGCACTAGGGGTGCACATGAACATAACTGGAGAGTAGGATGCCCCGCCCTCTCCCACATCAGTTAAGTGTGTTGATCAATCAGTGTTACATTGGTGGCAGTTTGAACAAAATGTAATGGAAGAAGCATTTGCTAATTTTCACATTAAGGTTAGTATTTAATTAGGGTTGCATGATGTGTACACTATATTAATAGTGCAAGGATATAATATTTTGCCACTCAAAATATAAACATAATTTTTTACATAACCTGATTACATTATAAGAGCAGTAACACTCACCTGTGCTGAGAATGCTGAGAATAGTTTACCATATCAAAAAACTGTTTGGTTAGAGTCTTATTTGTAATATCTGGGCTGGTGGGCCAGGACAATCATTGAATCAGTGACAAGAAGCAAAGCATAATATGCCTTGTCTGATCTCAGAGAAGAGCTATATAGAACAAACTGCTGAATAGGTTCATGCTGGCTTTGATGAAAAGATGTCAGCACAATGCATCATAAGCTCCAGATTGTTGAGAGATTGGTGGAAGAAAGTTACCTGGTTTGATGAATGATGTTTTCTTTTACATCATGTGGGCGGCTAGGTGCCTGTATGTTGCTAACCAGGACAATAGATGGGACTAGGGTGCACTGTGGGGAACAAGGGAAGCCGGCAGTGTGATGTTTTGGAAATATTCGGTGGATTATATTCAGACATCTATTAGATGCCTAGAAGTTGCTGCTGACAAGAACACCCCGTCATGGCAACAGTATTCCTTATGTGGCGCAAACACTGTCCAGAAATGCATTAAGGCACGTTACAAATAGTTAAAGGTGTTCTATGGAGGACCCATGTGCTTGTATGATTAAACAATTAATCAAACAAAAAACAAACACACACACTTTATATATATCAACACAAAATTGGTTATGAAAAAAAGGTAATGTCTGATTGTACACATAATTGTGTTTCTTGCTATAAATCAATGTATTGAATATTTTGGTATGAATATCTGCCTATTAATAATACATTAATGAGTGCTTCTTTACTGAAGCCTTGACCAAAAAATTTGTAAATGGGCATATTTTTATTGTTATATGTTAAGAAGGAAAATAATTTAAAATGGTGTTTATGTACTCTAAAAATAAGAAAATTAAATAAATAAGACGACTATAGGCATGAATTGACCAATCAGATTTTCACATTCCTACAGAGGACATCCCTGATACTTTGTTTTATATCTTTATGTATGTATGTATATTTATGCATGCAACGCAAGGTCAGATGTTTCCTGTTTCCAGTGTAACAAACAGTGCAACTGGTAGACAGAGAGAGAGTGAATGAAGTCAAACTGACAGACTGCTTGGAGGAGTAATTCTTCATCTTGCACTTGCAATTAAAATCTTTCAGGTATTATAAGTCAATCTTTTATAAGGCCACATGTACTCCGAGATAATTTGGGTCAGATACTTCATCTTTGAAAACTTAAAAGATCCACAAAGATGACACATCTTTTTGTTTATTCCCAAAGCTTTAATCTGCCACATCTGACAGTGGCACCATACCTGGGTTGATGTAAAGTCCTGGAATAAAATAAGATGTGAAGGACAAGGCTCAGCAGGACAGCAAGATGTTACTGTGACCCATCCTTCACTCAGGGGCAATATGCTAAACAAAAAGTTTTTTTTACATCCAAAATAATCTTTCAAACACACACATACCCACACAAACCAACACAAACCCACACACACAAACCCACACACACACACACACACACACACACGCACACACAGTTAATCCAATGTTCGACACACGTAACGCAGACAGATGTTAATATACATGAGGTAGGATATTAGTCTTGCTGCAAATAACGTTAACTAACTAAGCTGCAACAGTTAGCAGAAATGCAATCCATGCTAATCTGCACAACTCAGACTGGCATTTCTATTTTTTGCAGGTGGGTGGATTTTTACAAAAATCACTGAGGGTACAGCAGTTTCTTTTACTTTTCGTCTTGGAGGATAAGCAGTTAAGTCTGCTTGCAGGTCACATTTATAATCCTCTGGTGTACAAGGCTGTGTGCATATTCTCATATGTGGATATCTGTCTTGACATATCATGAGGGTATTTCAGGTTTGAATTGCCTTGAATAAGGTTTAAAGTAAATAATCAGCCAATGGCCCTTGCATTTGATGTTATGCTATGCTTGCACTACAGCATGGCAGAGTCACAGCTGTCAAGGACAGTAAAACATGCTTGTTCCACTCTTTTCCAGCACTCATTTCTCACTCAGCAAGTCTGGAGGTGAACACACCCGGTTGGAGGTGCCGGGGGTCTCTTAGTAACTGACTCATGCGGCGCAAACTCTGGAATCTATTGTTTACAAAAATCAATTGTTGTGATTTTGGTGGGGCAATCTGTATTCTTGTGTAATTAGTTTTAATGGGGCCTTTGTATTTGAACCCATTAAAGCACAGCAACACAAACAAACTATAAGTAAAGGATGGGCATTTAAAAAATTGAATTATGATTCTTTGTCAAAACTACAGTGGGGCTGGTGGTGGTGGGGGGTCTGTGAAAAGTATAGGATATAGGCTGGTTAATAATTCACCTTTCAATTTCAGTGAGAGTCAAAGGTAGACACGCTGGGCCAAGTGACAATCAAATTAAACAGCAGTCCTAAACTGCGGCCCTAGCGTTAGTTGATGTAAATCTTTGATTTGTGCACCATCATCAGTTTGAAGACAGCTGTTTTATGTGATCACATCAGTCTTACAGGTCAGGAGATAAATCAGCACATTTCCATGAAGCTGGGTTGGAGCACTTTGGTGCTGATGTGAAACTCAGGGGCTGCAGCTCTTAAATTGGGGCACTTTGAGAATCGACTGAAACAAAATGGTATAATTAAGATGAAAGAGGTTTGTAATTTACCAAGCACTCAGAGACACCGAAACCGGAGAATAGCAATAAACTGAGCAATAAATCTGCTGACCTTCATCAACTATGTGCATTTTTTAATGCATGCGTGCAAACAGTTCATGCAAAACTTTATTACAAATGCCCAGTGTAGTTTACCAAACACATTTACATTACTGGGTGAGAATCTTCTCCCTCATGAGAACTTCAGCAGAAGGGGTTTTGGCCACAAGTTGTAAAAAAAAAAAAAAAGCCTCAATCTAAGAACCACATCAAGAAAGAGAGCGAGTTCTACAGCACAAGTCTCTAGCTCTTTCATTTTCTCTCTGAATTGATGCCAGATCTGAACTCTTCTTGCCATTTTGCAGCTTTCTGTTCATCTGGTGGCAGTTGGGAGGATGGTGGGTAAAAGCCACAACAAAGGGCAATTGCGTGTCACACTTTAACCATCCAGAGACCTTAAGAGGCCTTCACTTCTCCAAATGACATACTATTGTTATGTGGAACTAACAGGGGACACTATCCACAGGAATGATTTTTTTTCCCTTAGCACCAGCAGATGATGGTATTAAAAAAAAAGAAAAGCTATCAATCATCCCAAGGAGTGATCTTGGTCACTCAGCCTGTTGCTCACAGAAGGCCATCATTTGGTGTTCCAACTAATGATTCATTTCACTCAGATGGCCAGGGGATGGGGGAGTGCGGTTGTCAGAAGACTTTCAAGGCCCTGAGATCACTTTAATTCTCTCCTTACTTACTTTCCTGAGAGACTCGAGACTGGACAATGCACGGGCCCCATCATGTTATTGGCCCAGACTAGCATGAGGCAATGACATTCAGTGTGCTGGGCAGCTGCTTGGAATGGAATCAATCCAGATGTTACAAGACACACTTCATTTAATATAAATCCCAGAGTCAATGCAATGTCAGGCACTCTCATTATCACAGGGGCCATCTGAGGCATTACCACACAAGCTTTTCCCCAAAATTAGGTATCTGTTGAGTATGAGCTGAGTAGATATGTGGGAGTGTGTGGCCAAAACCAAGCTTTCACAACAGGACAATACAAAGCACCAGTACACCAAAAACTCTCAAAAATTTGCTGTCTTGGGTTAAAGCCTAAACTAAAAACCCTTTCACATAATTGCCACAATTAGTGAATTAGCCATATATACATCCATCCTTAAAATTGTCTGTGACAACCATTCAGCAATAAAATATTTTACATGAGAGGAATAAAAGTTGCTTATCTTCCTATAAAGACTGTTTATCTTTCAGAAATGAGTAAAGAAACAAGCTTAAAATCATTAGCAATTAATTCAGGGATTAGCCAGAAATTTCGCAGCACACTCTTCAGCCTGGGTGCTCATGCAACACAAGCTCGATCCTCACAAAGACAGCTTTGTAATATACGGGTCCCTGTTAAACGTCTTCCTTCATTAATTACACACACCTATTGAAAGGCTTATTACTCCAGCGCTCCGTCTCGCCCTAGTTATAAAAGTATGATGGAGACACCATTTAACAGTTTTGTGCAATCAAACAACAAATAAATAGAAATTTTTCGAACAACCACCATTCTTTATACCACAAATGAATGATCACTTTCAAAAACCCGAGGTGAAATGTTTATTACTCCATTTAAAGAGTTAGCGAAAAATGTGTAGGCAGTGATGGTCTCCACAAAGAAAAACCCAGATCAAGGCTTTCGAGTCCACACAAAGCCCCATTGTTCTGTCAGCAAACCAGATGGACTATAAACTCTGTTTGCCTTGAGCAGAATTACAAGACATTTATTCTAAGCTTTTTTGCAGTCCATAGAATTTTTTTCGGCCAAATAACAGGAGAATGAGAAACTCCCATCAGCTCAACAGATTACAGAAAACATAAGTCCATCAGGGAATAAAACAATGCTTGCCAAGTGGAGCGTGGATTACACCAGGGCCCCTTGTGGGTGCGATCTGCACTCCAGAGGAGCACAGGGCTCATGGGAATCTCATGCTGTCGCTTCTAAAATCCCACTGGACACGGTGATACAAGCCACAAGGATCTGCTCGCACGTCCAACCTGTCAGGAGATACAACAAAAGCAGAAACCAGAAAAGTAGGAGGGTTCTATTCATAGTCTTCCTCACAAAAATCCCCCTCACATGCTTAAGTTTCTCTCAGCAAGACACCAAGTAGACAGGCTTGTGGTAAAACAGGCCGAGGTGACTCATGTGGACGGACCATGCAGAAGCCAGATTTCACAGGTGCAGGGAATGAAAAACAATTGAAAGTAACTGAAGGTGAAAGAAACTCCAAACTGGACACTCACACACATTGTGGGAAGTTTGATGACGCATGGAATTCGTAACTCAGATTTTATTACTGTTGAGGGTTTTACAAAGCAGATGCAAACGAACACCTGTACAAACTTAGAACATGAAGGCCACATTATTTAAAACTGAAGAACTGAAGAAAATTAAGCGCAACCAAAAGCTGTGGAAAACAAAACCAGCTGGAAGGGAGAGCCTAAGGGAAGAGAGAACCTTCACGGAAGGATATAACGCTGTCCCTCTGGCAGAAGCAATATCACACTATAAAACGCTCTGACATTAATTTGAGTTAAAGTTTAACTTGTTTTGTGTAATGTATCATAAATTCATAAATTATTTTCTGTCTTAAGTTTTTCTTTGCTGTGCACCTTCTAACAGAAAAGGAAAAAAACTAAACAGTTTTCTGTAGCAGAAGGATGAATAATCCTGCAGTCTGCCGCTTGGCTCATTGTACACCTGTTTGGGCTCCAGCACACCCTCCAGCTTTGCTCTTACAATAAAGCGAGTCTCCATGGCCAATCTTCCTCTGGTTCACAAGAGAAAAAACAAAACAAAAAAAACGAACTCTTGGTAACATAGGATCCAAACTGACATACATAAAGGATAAAAGCACAAATGTCCAGCCCTGTGTTGGTGAAGGAAGGCCAGAGGTCATGGATGGCCGGGCTTGCAGAGGGGCAAGTAAAATTTGCAGCACAGGTGTCCATCCACTGTGTCCCGTCTATATCTGTCTCAGGACAGGTTGGGCTGCAGACCCTTAGAAGCAGCCAGCATCGCTCGCACTTTAGCCATCAGGTCCTTCAAAGGGGACAGAGAGAAGAGAATGTGAGCCAGATCTTGAAAGGTTCTGAAGCAGAGGAAAAAAGAGAAAAAGGGAGAAGGGCAAAGAGAACGAGGATATGGATAAACATTATTGTACAGCAAAAGTTTGAGGATATCTTAACTTTTCACAGGGGGAGGTACATTCAGAGTGTTCTCACACATGGGTTCTCTTGTTGCATTGAATTGTAAAAAAAAAAAAAAAAAAAGATCTGTATTCGTTTGCAAACATTGCGACCATATTTCACCACCACTGTAAAAACTGACTTGCAAATTTCTCTACAACCCATCACTTCAAAAGAAATCACCATGAATGACATGACATACAACTGAGTGATTAAATTATAAACACATTTTAAGACCGTTCTCTTTAAATGCCAGAGGATCCTTACATTAAAACAAGGAATAAAATGGGGTATGTTATAAAAAACATATCCAATGTGCTTCTTCTAAAAAGAAACTATTTGGTAAGAGGTTTTAGATAATGCTGAATTGTAGAAACTAACACCTAAAAAACAAGAACAATTGAGTGTAAAATTTAAAATATTTTTAAAGACAAAATAGAGGTTCTTCATTTTAGACTTTTTTTATTTAAGTACGGTTCCTAAACTTCCTAAACAGATTAAAACGTGCTAATTTTCACCTTAAAATAAATAGCAGACAAAGAAAACATTCCCATCGATAGATAAAGATTTAAAAAAGCTAATCAAGTAATTTTAACTGGCAGTGAAATATCCCTTTAGACATTTTGGGATTCAATTGTAATACCATGGGATGTGAATTATAATACCAGGCTCTATTGTATATGCAGCTGGGGTGGTGGTGTTATGACTGAGTGGCACATAGCACAGAAGCTCTTTCAACAGGTCTGGCCTGGACTCCCATAACCTCTTCTATCCTTCAGACCACCCAGTCTAAATCCAGCCTCTACATGCATACTCCAGGCCATAGGGCAACGCAGCTGTTACTACACTTATTTATTATATTAATGTATGCAGCATATGCATTTGCACTGATTCTGGCTAGCAGGTCCGCACATCAGCATATCATTATTATATAATGGTGTACTAAAAAGGCAGTATACCACATGCATTACTGGTTCATTGGTGGTGTATAGAGCCCAGATCTCTGTTCTCATACTTGACCCCACAAGCTCTAAGGATGTTGCACACGTTAAAATGGTGATGTGTGAGACAAAATCGAATAAAGCTAGACTGCATGCTAAAACATTATATACCATATTAGACATTTTGACCAACACTGGAATGATTTCTTTTGCTCTACAATGTGCTCTACAACATTCTCATGAGCAGCCAGGTGTTACTGATGAAAACATCCTGAATATACAATTAAAAGTTCATTACAAATAAAAAAACGTTGTAATCCAGAAAGTCCCAAAAAAAATCTCACATGCAAGACAAATTTTTACTCACATGCAAGACAAAGGAGTGTTTCATTACAATCTGTGTTTTTTCTGTCTTGTTACAATAGAAGCTACAAACCATGCACAACATCTCTTATGACACATCACAATAAAAAACTACTTACATTTAATCCAGTTATGTGTTGATATTTTTTTTCCTGTAGTGAGGGTTTTTTTGTATATGAAAGTGAATAAACTAAAACTAAGCAATTGTTTTCACAGTTGCTGTCCTGACACAGTAATCGCCTTGCCCTAGCAAAGCTGGTTCTCAAATGCTTCATGTTTCACAGTACTGTCAGTTTGATAAATAAATGTAGATCTTTATCAATCTCTGGTATTTTCAGTTTAAATATTATTATTAATGCTTTGAATATCTTAAACCCCTTAATCCCATGGGTGGGTGACATGAACAACAAAATGTATGCAGCGTCACAGACAAAAAAAATATATACAAAATCTATGAATTTTCATTTATCATACCATTCCCTTTTTGATATTAAATTCTATTAACCTGCAGTAATAATATATTTTGTACTGAAACAACTTTTTTGAGTCTTTAAAAGATTGTGGCATTTTATATGCATCATTTAATGTTGCTGTGGTGTCTCTGGGAACATTAAGTGCAAAATGTTTAGCCAACTTTCACACACATTTATACCCACAAGCACATTGAAAATCCTTATGTACATTTCATCATGTCAGATTATTGTACATCTAACCCATATACAAGAAGCCTTGAGGACTTAAGTGAACTACACAGCACAAATTCAGAAACTACAGAGATGTAGCTTAGCAGCAGCATTCCTGACATGGCTTCCCAGATTTGTGACATGCTAACGACAGAAGCCCTATCAACACTGACTGCTGTGCGAATGTTGTGGAGGTCTCTAGATGATGCTTATTGCTGCTGGAGTTTGTGATTAGTAGATGTAGATAATTTAGTTTACAGTGAGAATTCATCATGCTCATAGTCTGAGTACATTTTACCCAGAACAAACGCTAATAATGTGCTGAATTAACGAGTTAATAGCAAGGTCCAGAACTCTCATCCAAATGGACTGTTTATTGTTGCTGTGCAAATCTTAAGTCAGTTATCCCTAAATTCTGTCAGTGTGTGGATTCTGGGTTGAGGGGGATGAAAATGGTGGACTGTATTAACAGAAATACAATGGTGTGTATCAAGCCGAGCCCATCGCCACTTCAGCTACTGCGACCACATCTCTGTTATTCTGATTCCCGCAAAGAGACAGCTGAGACATGCCAAGCTCAAAAATGTCCCTGCCAGGAGGCATCTCTGCTCTTCAGGACTCATTTGAGCACACTGACTGGGACCGTAGAGGGAGGCTGCAACCTATGACGGCTCTGCCAAACTGGAGTAGTACATGGCATGCTTTGATGACTTTCCTGCCTCCAAGACCACCTGAACATGCCCGAATCAGAAGCTGTGTATGACTGTGGAGATGGTTTAGCTTTTGTTAAACTACCTACACAAGGTTGTTTAGAACGCTCATAAAAAGCTTTTGCAAACCCAAATCATATTCTTAAACTTTTGTACACAAACAAACATACATATCAAATGGGTAAAACAATCAATCTCTGAGTGTAGTAGGACAAACTGCACAGTTGTCATAAGAGCTGAACTTTGATTATTTGTTTCTCCAAATTAAGTTACTGCCCTCATCAGCTTGTGTGGATGCTGAGATATCGATCGAGACATAATGGTATAGAACAGCAAAATTAATTACATAAACAAATGAGTGCGAAAAAAAATGCAAGCATCTCTTTCTTTCTTTATTTCTTTCTCTCTCAAACCGAATCACACACACACAAACATTTGCCAGCTCATAAAAAAAAAAAAGCTACAGAGGAGGCGCAAAAATAAAACCCAAACACTGCAGCAAAATTTGCAGTTAATGTGAAAAAGTGCAGACTGCTGTGTTTATGCATGGAGAAATGAAGCGAAATAAAACAAAAGACAAAAACAAGTACAAAAACAGCTCCAAAGAGAGCCACAAATTTAGCGTGGGTTGGTGCTTAACCTACCCATTTCAGGACCATTGTGGCCTATCTTGCTGCTCTCGTCTCACACTGAGAGCACACAGTTCCAAGTTCCTCTATGTGCTTTCACGGTATCCCTTCAGTGCCACAGCATTCACCGGCAATCAGTGTGGCAGCCATGCGAGAGGAGGTATGATAAACATCTGACTTACGCCCAAGAGCTAATAATGCCCAGCATGGATGCTCCATAGACAAACATGGATGTCCTTTGTCTACTGACTGCAAGGCAAATTTGCTGCATGATTAGCATTCACTAAACAATTAAAAGAAAATAACTCTACAATATAAGCAAGGATGTGCAAGAAAACGAAAGAGAGGGTGTGTGAGAGAGAGAGCGAGAATAATAGTGCGTGAGAGAAAGAGCGAGAGTGAGCGAGACTGTGGGAGCGAGCAAGAGAAAGAGAGCGAGAAAGAGTGAGAGAAAGAGTGAGCGGGAGAGTGAGAGAGAGAGACGAGAGACAGACAGACAGCATAAACAAACAAAAAGCAACAGCAATCAGCTCCACATAAGGATGTGTGTAATGCATCAGTGAGCTAAAAGCTTATGACTGGTGATAGAGGGTCACAATCATGGCACCTTGATCCCATGCATTAGTGTGACAACATTAAGCCCGGATAAAGGGTTCCCTGAGCTACAGTCCGTCATCAAGACTGTCCAGAGCAGATTACTCCAATGAGCTGAGGAAATCTTCACTGTGATTACACTGCATTACAGAAGCACAGCTGGTCACAATGCAGGCCAGCACAGTTCGAGATGGCCAGAGGACTGAGAAATCTTTTCACACATCTGTGGATGTGCTTGAGGTGGTCCAGTTTTTAAGTCCAGCAAATGTACACAGATGCAATTATGATAAAGATAGAATGCTCTCTCATTCCCCCTTGTGCCGGACACATGCTTCTGAGTTTTATCTTCACTATTTTCTGACAAAATTTGAAAATAGGGAGCAAATATGAAGAGTTTGATTGGAACTGATTGTCAGCACAGATTATCTGGTGGTGCAAGAGCCTAATCTTTAGACTTTCCATTTAACACAATTATTCAGCTCCTGTTGTGTGCAAAATTTGACTTTCATGACAAACATATCAGACACTTGAAGCCCAAGATCGTCAGTAATGTAACTGACTGATACAAGTTAGGTTTTAAAATGCAGAGGTGATATAAGCACTCCATGAGCACAGGACTGGGACTTCCATCTCATCAAAAAACAAAAAAATAAAAACTGGAGTGCAGAAAAGTTCGTATGTTGCAATGAAACTTGGGATATAATCCTTGCCCACCAGTGCATTGATTCTGGCCTTCGTGTACCCCTTCACTGTACATTTTACTGCAAAAGTAGCTTCAAACCGAATTACAGGCCTTGTTTAAACCTCACATTAACATGCATCTTGCTTGATCTAATCGCAAGAGACATCCAAATTCCACGGCGTTTATACTTGCAGTTTTGAACGCGTCTTCAGCTACAATTGTGATTTGAAATCTGTCAGGACTTTTGGTTTGTGGTGTATGCCCAGCTATTCTGTTCCATCACCATCACAGCCCATAATGCATTAGCATATTTTCTGTTTGCTCTCACAATATAAGCATCTAGCCTCTGATTTAAATTACTGTACTCAACCATTAGTGGTTATGGTTCAAGCACAATTTAAATATCCATTTTGATTCTCTTTTTAGGTAGTTCAAACACACTGCATGAGAGCAATCCAATCCTGTTCCCTCGCATTACCTAGTCACCCGCAGCTGAAGGATGTGTGTGAGAGAGAATGATGAGAACATGGTCCTGTCTACCTGTACAACAGAGGACGAGACATTCCATGCCACTTCAGAACTCTCCTTTACAGACACTTAATCAAATTTTCTCTCCTATTCTGTAAACACTCATGCATAAAAACTTGCCCCCTACACCAGTACTTGCTCACACTCACCCCTCTCAATCTACACTGAGTAAACTAATGACAAATTAATAACCTGCTGGGACATGTACTGCGCTCACCCATAAACTCCCTCTAATCAAACCATCAGTCACTGGACACAGAATGCTCTCGATTGATGTAAAATAAACCCCAATGAGTAATAAAAATATCTTCTCAATTTCAGTGTGCAAAGGAGTGTGAATTTCTCAGTGACGGACAACGCGCATGCTCACATTAAGTCTAGCTGATGAGTTCATCTGTGCGCTCCAAGCTGCAAGACACAGTGTAAACATGCAATACATGCTCCTTTAGCCTGGGACATGTAAGCTTTTTGCATGGCTGAATCAAAATTCCAATACCAGTGTTTCTAAATCCAAAGCCAAGCAGGGCATCATATTTGCTTTGCTCCCAACTCACCTGAATCAAGTCATTAAAAACACCAAATACTAAAGGAGTTATAGTTCAACTGTGTTTGAAAAACGAAAGAACACACTGACTAACCAAGTTCAAGAAGCTAAAATAACTGCCCACAACTTCACATAGAAAAATATACACAGAATCTATAACACAAAAAAAAAAAAATACACACACTATTACGCAAAACAAAAAACATACACAAACTATAACAAAAAACAAAAAAAAGTGCCCAAAATACTGAAATCAGTAACACTTGTTTTGTTTTTATGGCTCGGTATGTAGGGGGGTCTGAATCAAGGTATGTTTTAATGACTGATAAAGGACTAAATTAAGCCCAAACAAATTTTTCTTTCTTAAGGCTATTTAGCTTCTGGGCTTCCTTATTCTACAAAACTTACAGCAATGAACCATCTTTCTAATACAATGAATGAAGATCACTAGAGAAAAGTGGTTAAATTGGACTGGTTTGACGAAGTTTAATGTATTTTTACCCTATACATTTACAATACTTAAATTTCAGACACTAGCTTCAGACTACGAAAATTGAACATTAAAAAATCTGGATATGGTTCCTATTAATGATGCTCCGATCGATCGGCGGACGATCAGTATCGGCCGATAATCAGACTTTATGACTTGGTCAGGACTCGTTAAACTCGCCGATCTTAGGAACCGATCACAATTGATGACGTCAATGTGGGAGGACTAGGGACGGGTACCGAACCCAGTACCTCATCGCCTAATTATAGAAGACAGAAGTATGGATAAACTCCCGCACACACAAACACACAACTCTCTCTTGTGCGCACACACACACACACAACACGATAGAACTCCTGCGCACGCGCACACACACTGAGATAACTCTCTCGCATACGCAGACCCACACCACGATAAAACTCTCTCGCGCACGCAGACACACACCACGATAAAACTCTCTCCTGCACGCACACACACACGCACAATACGATAGAACTCTCGTGCATGCACACACACCGAGAGAACTCTCTCGCCCCCGCAGACCCACACCACGAGAAAACTCCCGCGCACGCAGACCCACACCGGGAG
>JBBMFX010000021.1:8724672-8739672 GCA_037832545.1 Rhabdalestes septentrionalis
TTTATTACTTGTTACTGTCATTTCAAAGTAATTCGTTACATTACAATATTACTGTATTTAAACTGTAAGGCATTACATTACTATTGCATTACTTTTAAGTTTCTCTCACCAAAATAACTGGAAATATGGATTTGGGCGTGTAAATATAGCTCATGACGCTCAATTAGTTTATAACACATCCAGTGGAAGGTGACAGTACTATCCGATGTTAGATCAGTTGCAGGTTCACTCGTCTCTAGGGTGCCCAGGTTTCTGGACTTTTAGGTTCTGAGAGATGCTCGTAATGTGACGAATGTTTAGGCAGATCAAAATCCTCAAGGATTCTAAAATTCACGCAGGATGTTGGACACGTCTCAAAAACAGGACATGTCCGGGAAAAAGAGGATGTCACCCTACTCTTCTGTATGTCTGACTACAAGAAGAGAAACATTTTGCACGGATGTTTCTCCTGTGCTGATCTTGCAGTAATTTTGGCGACTTTATACGAAGGAGAAAATTTTTTTTTTCCCGGTTTAAAAATGCATTGTAACGGCGTTACTGACATTTAGTACTGATTAAAATATTACACGCTTCTGCTCTGTACTGTCTTACATTACCGCGTTACAGCAAAAAGCAATGCATTACAGTAATTAGTTACTTTTGTAGCATGTTACTCCCAACACTGCTCAGATGCGATTGCTTCCTAGCTGTAACAAAAACTGACTTTATTCAAATGACAGATTTTTCACAGAGAAATCGCAATTTAGTAAGGCTGCAAAATGTTGTTGTTAAATATCAAGTAAAATATTGACAAATTCTAAAATTGTAACTAATCAGTTTCAGTTTCAAAAGTACACCAAAAGTCCATTTTATTTGACCAGGTTAATATACTGATAATCTGAAATGATATTTTAATGTTCCGAGAGCCTGCAATTACTAGCAGATATAGGTAAACCCTGAGGTCACTGCTGCTTTAATCAAATGGTAGTGAAATGTGCTTAAAATGTAAATGTATCTTAACTTCAAACTACAGTCCTTGCAGTACAAACATTTGTATTTGTGTTCATGCAGTAATGAAGACCTTGATTATTTCAATTCTTACTGCACTAGAAATATTTAACATGGGCCATTTAAGTACAAATTATTAGTTGAATAATTTAATACATATCAAGATACACTGCAGGATATGAAAATTAGGATACATTTTAACCATATCACATAGGTCTGTATGTCAATGTTATGATGCTGATTAAAAAAATAAACACAATTTGTTGTCAATGATATAAAAAGATTGGGCAAGCCTGATAAAATCACATGTTTTGTTAAATTTATAGATACAATCTCTTTCGTACAATGTGTGGAAAATCACTTTAGGGTCGAGTTTGTTCTGAGTATAGATTGCATAGAAAACCAGTGTAATCTGAAGAGGGCCTTTTGCATATGACTTTAAAAGTGGAGGCATCTCTTACACCATCCACTGAAAGGGCAATTTTGTCATGCCGAACTATATACTGGAATATATTTGAGACAAGCAGGAACAAGTATTTCTAATACTAGTGATTACAATGGAACCTCTGGGTTTAAAGGAGGCATTCCGACCTTAAAAAATTCTTGTGCTGCTTCCGCTTCTTTACACCTAGTAAAATGACCCTCTGTCCTCTCGAGTACTCTTTAATGATGCACAGCCCTGCTTTTTATTCTTCACCACTTTCTAGAACCACCATAACCTACACACAATTCACTTTATGTGGGTTTAACCCTAAAAGAAATCTCTTCCTGCAGTGACTCATTCTCTTCTTCCCACTCTCAATTCAACTGGAGGTAAACGTGTCTTTCTTTGGCACCAAAGCACTGTGAAGCTCTTATTTAATCTAGCACAGAGGATATAAAAGAAAAACACCATTTAAGTGATGTAAAGCCTGTTCCTTCGATCATGTCTGAGGTGACCATTAACCCTCGCTGTGTGATAAGTGCATTTCCACAAAAGTTCACCACAGGGCTGCGTCACAGTCCCATCTATTCTTACACAGCACCCACATACAGCCTGCCACAATGGGCATGGTTGAGGAAATGACAGAAGAGAAATTCTGCCAGAAACACTGCTTAAAAAATGCCTTTTAGCCCTCCACTAAAGACAACTATAGCACAAATACAGAAGAATATGTCAAAAGAAAACACTGCAGCTACCCTGGTCGCTTGGTGCTGCAGGTGTATCTCTACTGCCAACGTTGTCTGCAGAACAACACATGGCTGCCCAGATGACTACCCGCCTCCCTTCTAACAGACTTGGAGAATTCTATTAGAGATCTGCCAAAAACCATTTAGTACAAGGCCAGGCTGCTGCCAACCACTAAACAGTGGTGTATGGGGAGATGAAGACTGGGGCAGTAAATGAGGATTTTTAAACTTGTGCTTTGAGCCTCCTTCGTTTTCAGCAACCACAAAGGCACCTCCAGTAAACTACTCACAATGAGTCACTTCAAACATCCAGCACACAATTCAGAGGTTACACTGTGCAAAAGCCTATCACAGAGTACAGAAGCACAGCTCTCTTTCAGTTAGTAAGCAGCTCCCTGTAGGTTTTGAAAAGATTCTTCGGGGTAAAATGTGCAATGCGTGGTGTTGTAAAATGTTCTGTGAGGTTTGTAGGTCATGCTGAGCTGGTCAACAGTGAGTGCTCATTGACTAGTTGACCAATAAATATATCAGTCGGCACTGTTGGTAGCAGGTGATAGTGATTTAAAAGATTAAAATGTGCCTGCCTGTTTTTTATTAAGACGTACGATTCTGAGAGCTGTAGTCATTTTTAAGTGTGCAATTTACCTGAGACAGTCTGCATACCTCTGTGGGCAGAATGCCTGAGGCTGAAACTTACTGAGTGCACATATCCCACCTCAAACTACAGCCATTTCGTATCCCCTGTCTCTATTAGCAGGATAAAAATAAAACCTTGTCTTTCATACATGTATTTTCAAAATATGGTAATTAGAAAAAAATAAAAAATATAATAAAATATAACCTCAGAGCGGTCAATATTCTGATTTTGTGTCTGTGCTGACTATTAAAGACCTAAAAAAGTACAGTGGGCAGGGCACCTAAAAACATTTTATACTTGGGAAGATATATCTGCAGTACATAATTCTAGTTTTGAAGAATCAGAAATTGTATTAAACATAAGGTGAACCATTATTCTCCTAGCAAAGTATCATGGAGGTGAAGTATTTCACAGTGTTTCAATACACTCTAAAAACTGTACACATGAGAGTTGTGTCCCCACAATTTGCGCCTCTAATCCGAGCAGAGAGAGAGTACGAAACAGTAAAGAAATCTGAGATATTACTAATGAGGGCAAACCAGTAGAAAATACAGACAAACTAAATAAGCTGGAATCATTACTGCCTTTGACTCAGGGGACAGAGATGGATGGAGAGTGAGAGATGGAAAGAGAGATGCAGCAGACATGAGGGAGTCTTAAAGGAAGACTGATCGCTCTAAGGAGAAGATTTACATCTGAGATGTTGAGGAGCCTTGAAGCAATACAACACGTGCTGCGCAATCCACTTAACAGATAAAAGCACCAGACATCCATATTTACAGACAGGCAAATAAGGCAGCATAAATCAGGCCTTTAGGGAACTGCAGTGAGCTGACACTGACACAGCTAACTCACCAGTGGCGCTGTCAGTGCAAGCCATGGCTGCACTCCTTCATTCAGACAAGTGAGTTAAATGACTGAAGTTTGACGGGACTTGTTTATATCTGACTGTAATGTGATAAGTAAACAAGCTGTATGGCTGAAAATAACTGTAAATGTGTGTTCACTATAAATACAGGTATCTAGATGCGATTTCCCCATGGGATCTGCCCTACATTCCAAGGGAAATAGCGAATGAATCAAAGTCACAAAAAGCATATTTGAAATATTAGCAAGCAAGGATTCTTGTGTTTTTTCAATGGCTCCAAATTACTCCAAGTTCACTGGTAAACATGGAAATTCTGTGAATTATTTCATTAACATTTTTTACTACCTAAAGTGTCTGTCTGATGATTTTTGGACACCCAGTGAGATTTATGTCGTAGTATATTCCAATGTCAATGGGTGTTCTACAACATATATAATTTCTTTTATGGATTTTTGCAAACTTTCACAAGCAACATGAACTAATTTGATGAATCATTGGACTGGTGACAACAACAGATAATCATTTGGGTGCCTCTCAGCAACTAGTAGGTTTTGATTAACATTAACATTCTCTAATTGGCTAATTTCAAACCACCTGCCTCTGAGTAAAGGGGTATTTCACCATTCCAAGGCATGCTTTCTTTGTGTTATCCCGACAGTACCAAAGAAATGATAGTTTTATTATATGGAAATGTTACAAAATTACTCAATTGAATTTTTCTTAATTTTACAAAAAAAAAAGTGCATGTATCACCATGCAAAAAAAATTGGAGGTTCGTTCTACGAAAAAATCCACGAATGACTAAAGCCAAATTCGCAAATTTACTGTATCAAAATTTTGCCATTTGTGAGTCATTTATGTGACATGCACAGCATATGAGCCTTTAGGCCGGACATTCGGCTAACAGACAAGTTGTATGTGTGATTATAACCACATTCCAACACACAATTACAGAGCACAATATCAGTCCAGTGTAAATGCAAAGCATAGCAATACAAGTGCTCTTGTGCCAGACCAAAAAGTAATAGAAAAACGTGGGCCCCAAGTATTTATGAAGATGTGACAGCAATTAAATGGGTGATGAAAGCTAAAGATGATGCACATATAAGGTGAGTGGATGTCAAGCTTGTGAGTGTGAAGTTCATATGTGTGTGAAGGCCCTGAGGAGGCAAGGCTGCAGTGGCCAGCTGCTGCTGCTGATTTGCCACTCCATTGAGCCTGTTAATACAACAGAGAACTAGATGCTTTAGGAGGCAAGCAGCATGATAGCTTTCACTTCCATGCTTTTTTTGCCTTCATGCTTTCTCATATGCAGGCATCCCTGGACACAACGCTGCAATCTTTTAGCTGGTAAGAGCCTGAAGACAATATCAGGGGAAATATGGGCTGCACACTGATCCTGTCACCATTAAAGTTAGAGTAGGAGCAACAACCACAATTTTAATCCCAGCAGAGTAACCTGCCCTCAAAAACACAAACTCCGTACATGAGGGGACCACAAGAGCAGCAGGAAGTTCAGGTAACATGTCTGGGTTTGCAGTGTACAGGCTTATTCTGATTTTAGGATAGGGGCAATACTTGCTCAGCATCTAGCAGAAATATTGCACACATACATGCATGAATGTACACACACACACACACACACACACACACACACACACACACACACAAACACACACACACATACACACACACATACACATACACACACACACACACACACACACACACACACACACACACACACACACACACACGGTCAAAGAGACCCTACTGTTGTCAGAAAACCTAAATAAAATACCAATTCCTTTTCTGTTAATTTGATAAAAGAGCACCGGTGGCACAGACGAGGTGCACCTTGCCTTTACACATCTCAACTGCACTGCTGAGAATGGAAGGGCAATCAGTCTGCTTCATGATAAGTTTTGTATTATAGTCATGATCATTTTTCACCACATAACCAAGACATACCAATAAAGTTAATTTTAAAAACTGCTCGTTTCAAATTTCTCCATGCGAAAAAGAGCTTAAGGCTTTGAAAGGCTTGCTTGCCTCAATAACCAACTGAATAAAAGGCCAAAGCTCACAACTAGACATAGAGCAGAACAGCCTGGACTTCAGACTTAAATTCAGCACTTGGACACATGAGTGAAGTGTATGTATATTTTATACACATCTGTTCACGAAGCAACATATCTGAACACACCTGAAACAGAACAGTATTATCCAGTAGCACATGGTTAGGGCAGGACACATGACCACACACACAAACCTCAGGTGGTGCCAAAGGTTCATCAGCTCGTTTGATCTCAGACTCAGGCCCACGCAGGGTCTGCAGGAACAGGGCTGCCTTCCTCTTGCGCTCAGCCTGGAGCTGCTTCTCTTTTGACTCTTTGGAAGCCTGAGCCAGCTTCTCCCTCGCAGCTGCTGCCAAGCGGTCCTCAAGCTTCTGCTTGGCTGTAGGAGAAGAAAGAGCAGCAGGGTTATGTATGGCAAAAAGTATGTAATCAAGATTTTTTTTTAAGTTTGTGGTTTCAAAGAACCAACACAAAATATTCCATTCCATACAGCAAAATATTCCCTTCCATCACTGATCAGCTGACAGCTTTCATAACTTTTGCCAGTTTGTTCCTCAAAAAAAAAAGCCCCAATAGAATGTGGAGTTAGCTAGCAAATAAATTAATTCTAATAATTCTAACAAAAGCACTATTTAATTAAGATAACTGATTCAGACAGATCTTTTTATATACATCATTGTTTAAGTCTGTTTTTATGTTTAGCTGTGGATTAAATGGGACACATCGTGGACATTTTGCAAACACATTTTTATTAGCATTCATTATAAGTCCAAACATTTAGATACTCCATCTCATTTGTAATTTCAGTTCATTTAATGTGTAGAAAAGCAAGGTTAAATTAATATGGTTAAAGATCTCAATGCCAAAAGGAGAATTAAAAAGTCACCCAGTATTAGACTAGGAAGAAGTGGAGAAATGAAGAGGCTGTTAAACCACTTAAAGGGGACAAACAGCCATTAAATACTCTTGATTTCAGGAGATACATTCATTGATCATGTGACTATAAACATCCCACAGATGCTTTGGGATATTTAGCATATTCATATCCTTACAGTCCACACATTTGATGCATGTGCAGAAGGCATGACATGACACCAATGCCGAGTGTCTACTGGGAGAGACAGGCAGCTTGCAGGATAATGGCCTATACATCTATATTAATATATACCTCTAATCCATATATTTAAAGTTCTCACACAGCTCCTTCAGGTGATGTCTAGAAAATGTGCAAATTGCAATGCATGTGTGAAACGGGCTCATGTTGGTATTTAAAAACAACAACTAGGCTTTGACTTGGCCTGTGACAGCCATTCAGCTTTGCAAAGACCAACTGGAGGCAGAACATGAACATGACAACAGCTCCGTTTGGCTAAGCTCCAGCAGGCAGAGCATTACTGTGTTTCTCCAGTTTGCTGAAAGGAAGTATGTGTCAAGAGAATATAAGTCACTACATTACGAAAGCACAGGAGAACACTGTCCCTCTCCTTCATACTAAAAATAGGCCTCCTGCCATGCAGCATCATATGAAACACCGTGAGAATACTATGGGTGAGAGAACAAACTTAGAGGAAAGGGCAGGAAGAAGAGGCGCTGGGAGGAAGGGAGTTTGGAAAAACAGAAGAAAATGAGAAAGAAATGTGCTTAAAATGCACCAGACACTGCAACTGTATTTGCAAAGAACAATCCAAAAAATGTAACATTGAGCATTGAGGAAATGGGAACCATCATGTTCATATACTGAAAATTATGCATTTATACTCATGAAAATAGTGAAGTCATAATTACTCGGTTTAAAGACATTGAAGCTTTACTGGTATGTTTACATGAAGCTGCTGGCAGATGAAAAATCTGAATCTGAACTAAATTCTGTGCCAAATTAATTTTCTCCCATTGTAGAAAGTAGTAAATTATGATTTTGAAATGCTGTTCCTGAATATTCAAGTAAGTATCTAGAATTATCATAAAATAATCCTATAAAAGTAATTTTTTAGATTTAGATTCAGATTTGTTAAAGACCAACATGCTAAGAAACACTCAGCGAGAGACCTGGATTGCATCAATCACAAATATTATAATATGATAGAAAAACAGCCAAAAATAAAAATATAAAATGCAAATATTTTTATATAAAATCAATTATATTTTATATAAAACAATCTAAGGGCTTATCAACACAAAAAGCATTAGCTATGTTTGGCTAAAATATGATTCTACAGATGATAATAAACTAAGAGCCGTGTGGGAGCTGAGAGAACCGGCTTTAAAAAGAAAAAAAAAAACGTCCCGTCCTGTAAGTGGGACGGCCGTACGCAGTGGTGTAAGTGGTATTCACAGAATCACTTTCAGTTCGTTGCCCCCTGGTCTTGCTACTGTTTTAGCCCAAAGGCGACATACTGGCTTTGACACCAATTCGATCTCTGATTATCAACGAACATTAGCATGAGAGCTAGCACTTTGGCTAGGAGAGGCTAATGACAGGAGAGTTCATGTCTCATTACCCTAACAAAACGAGAGGGGGCGGTAGAGACCAATACACCACAGTGAAGTCCGTTGTTAGAGTTTTTGATAGAGGAAAACAGGAGGAACGCAAACACGCATGCAAATAAAAGTTATTGCGGCCTGAAAATTATTGACCATTTTAATTATCCTGCAATTAATTGATTTATTGTTTATCGTGACAGGCCTATTCTCAATTACTTATATCCCTTCCCTCAGGGGCATATCAAGCTTTCCAAAATTGGGGGTGTTCTGGGATGGGGAAGCCAAGTTATAAATACAATTTAATCAATTTAATACAATATAATCTGACGAAAGTGGGGGGGATGGAATCGCATTTCAACAAAAGTGGGGTTTTTGAAGATACTCTCACCAATCTTCTAGCCATCACAAATTGGCCCTTTCCAAAGTTGCTCAGATGCTTACACCTGCCCTTTTTCCAGCTTCCAACAAAGTAACATAAAGAACTGACTTTTCACATGCTAGCCCACATCCCACCAATTCACAGGTCTAACTGAAATGAAAACTCTGTTATTCAATTCACCTGTTAGTGGTTTTAACACACCACCAGCTGTCTCATTAAGAGGATGTGCAAAATGACAAAAGTGTGGTCAACAAATTTCTAATTTTGAATCATGAAACTGCCGCAAAATCTACTGTGTCATCCTTGTAGACAGCTGTGCACTCCCCTTAATGAGGGAGTACACAATCAGTTCTTAGGGCGAAACAGAATTCCTTCACAAATCAGTCACTACTTGGCTGGTAATCAAACACATATGCTCCACAGCCAAATTAGCTAATGAAGAGAACATACATATGCACTTTACTAATTGGTTCTGATTCATTCAATAAAGGCAGTAGGCTCATTCAACATCAGCTTTGTTACAGCCACTCTGCACCCAAGTCACAATGCAATACAATATAAACAGTATAGCCATTGCCATACTCCATCTCTTCCAGGCACACATTCACATTTGCCATTTAAACAGAAAGGCTGGGTGATTTCATATCAGACATCTGAATAAGAAATGAAATGATCAGGCACCTAAAAACAGGGGACCTTAAAACAGGGGACATTACCTCTATGGCACAGACCACACATCTGCATTAAGCCAATCGTTTAAGAATTCATCAGGATGTTCAAACGATCATTAAGGATGATCAAACACTTTTGTGATGCATTTGTAATTTTTGCCTTGTTTTATCGGAAGTCTTTAGTCCCAGCTGTTACGTTGGGTCGCTACTCAGTGACTTCAGCCTGGATGGTGATGACGCATGTTCCATGTGAAAACCATATTCATTCAAAGATAATTACTTGGCTAGTGGCTTAGTGGTTTGGGAGTTAATCCTGCAATTAGAAGGTTGTGGGTTTGAATCCCAGGACTGCTAGTGGCACTAAAGAGGTACATTTTAGCAAAGAACCGTCCACACACACTGCTCCCCAAGTACAATGTTGCTTCACTTGGTGAATGGGTTAAATGCACACAAAGAATTTCACATTGTTTACAGTGTGTACACTGTGATACCCTTGAATTAATGTGTAGCCCACATTATTATAACTTATTCTTATTCATCTCCAATAGATCAATGTGCTTTTCGATACCTATGAGATGTACAAAGAGCCAAACATACCACAATGCAGTGTTTAAATGATCGATTCAACTCTCTCACCTATTTCCTACAGGGTGCTGATTTGATATATCAATACCAACTCTTACGGGCTGCCTCAGAAGTAAATAATTCTTAATCAATGAGGGCAGTGGTTGAGAGTTCATTTATGGCTGATGCATTTGTGTAACAGTATTATTGTTATTAGAAATGCTATTTATTTTTTATTTATACCATTCAGTGTCAAAACATTTTCACCATTAATTTCTTTTTTGAGGACTTTGTTTGGGAAGGCATACCAAGTCATTAGGAAGGATAGTAGACATTATTTACGTAAATGTAAATGTATATGAAATTAATGTATGTCAAAATTGTACCAGAAGTAAACAAAATAATTATTGTTTCTCTCTAACAATTCATTCTTAGAAAATGTGGAAAATAATAAAGCACAAATATTTCAAAAACTAGTAGACAAATCCCAAAATAGGAAGGCCTTTGAGATAATTATTATCTTAACAGAGTTGAGCATCCTGTTAGAATGAATAAAATAATATATGTTGCCCTCCTTTTCAAAGATTTTGATCATCATCCGATGTATCCTAAGGCTTCCCGAAAAACAAAGTGTCTGAAGCACATCCAATATTCTACCTAGACTGCCCTGGTTTCAACTCCATTGTGACAAAATATCTTGAACACTTCAATACACTTCATTCTACTATATGAAATAAAAACGTAAGGAATTAAACTACAGCACACAAAACCATTTCATTTTAACTTGTGACAATTCTGCATAACTTTACATGTCATTTTATAAAAAGCCATTTTTCGCAGGACACAATTCTGACATTTTCATCCAACTGCCTATTCTATTTCAAAAAACCCTTTTTGTAATGAATAAGGCTCATGTTAACCAGTCACTGTCTCCTTGTACAAAGAGAAGCAATGTTAAAAAATACATTGTATTAACTCCAGCACACAAACATCATGTTTTTGGAAGGAGCCAGTCCACAGAACATTTCTGTTGCATTATTATATATATGCATAGGTGTATATGTGTAGACACACATTCATGAAAATAAACTAACAATATTCAATAATGACATGCAGAATATATATATTTTTTTATTTTACTGATTAGGGTTTTTATCAATATTTTGCATAGGAAAAAAACTTTGTTACTATGTGTTTGCTAAACAGCATAAAGGCTCATTAAGAAGATATAAGACTAAGAGGGTATTGGTAGTTGAATCCGAGCATCAGTAATCACAGCATGCGACTGTGATCCTTTTACAGTCCATCGATACGGATTAGGTAGCTTCAGGCCAATCAATAGTCCTGCAGACTAGCTCAGTGTGCCAGTGAATGAGAGCTGCCTTGCTGCAGTGACTTTTGTTTCACTTTCTTCAATCCAGTGGCGTTTGTCTTATTATGCTAATTATTTCAACGTTCCACTGCTTAATGGATCTTCTGCTGCAGCCGCTGTCAGGCTGATCCAGTCTAGGCTCCATGATGGAACATTCAATGAATGGTACGTTCTGTGTTGCTGGTTATAGAATTAGCCAGATAAGATCCATTTCAAAATGCCCAATTCATTATAGAAAAATAACAGGATCTGCATGCTAAGCATTAAAAGTGTAGTATATATGAACTCATGTGGGGTTTTGTCCGGTGATTGAACTGTGGTGAATTATAAGCCGGGAGCAAGAGCCATTTTAAAAGAGGATTTGTGCATGGATTTGACTGAGAGTGTCATCCTCTCATGCTAACCTTGCTAAAAACAAACAAAAATAAGTGTTAGTGTTCCAGGTGAGGATGGCATTCAGCCCAATCCAGTACATTACAGGGCTTCTTCTTCCCATGCATGCCATTTACAGAACATTATTTAACACTATTTTTCCAACAGACAAAATTGCACTTTAGAAACATGGCAACAGGTCTGACTAGGTTTTTGGCTTGTGTATGTTTGAAATCAAAGGGAAAAATGTCTTTAAAAAATATTTACAAGTGTTTCCTTGATTTTTTTGTCTTCCTTTTTATTTAAACAGTCTACATATTTCTATAGATGAAGGAAGGAAAGGTGAAGGATAGGATGTCAGAAACATCATAGAGAAAAATAAAAAAGAACTGAGTTTGGGAATTATTTTACTGCTTAAACCTGTGCAGGAGAAGACTCTGTGTACTGTGCAAACTTTCCCAAACAAATTTCAAACTATTTGCAGCCCTTTTATCTTTGGTTATGATCATCCCACTGCTTTTGTAGTTACTTTGTTTTTCTGCAAGTTCGTTGTGTTTTAATGAGTATACTCTCTGTGCTCCACCTGTAAGAGATAGGCTAGATGATGGTGATGTAAATTACACACTGAAAGTATTTCCACTTTAGTAGCAGAAAACAGCAATACTCGCAGACTACATTGTTTGTTAACAATCGTCTTACCCATCATCTTAAGAACACTGAAAGATGCCAGATGTGCTTTTTTGCCTAGCTCTCCAATTCTTATGCTCAGAGAATTCTTATTTGCATACAGGACACTAATAGGCTGCCTCGAGAAAATCTGAGTGCTGATAGGCTCCAGAGTAGTTCTGTAAATCCAAATGTGTATGCACCGCAAAACTAAGGGCAGCATATCCTAAAAACCCTGTGCCACCTGTGCATATGGAACCGTTTGGAGCGTACCATACAACAACATGCCAGGGACCGCTGTATCTCTACTGCACCCAAAGACAAATTGTTAAAATATTTCATGTGATTTTATGAATAAAATCTTTGATAGTAGAAGTAAAAGAAAATGATGGAAATGATGACTGAGCAGGAGATGATGAAAGAGGAAAAAGAAAAAGGACATGATTACAGGAGTAAAAAGTTTATGGAGGGGAAGAAAATGGAGAAGAGAAAGACACAGGCAGAGAAGAAGAAAAATAAGACAGAAAAAAAAACCCTAATGATGGTGTAAAGAGTAGGAGGAGGAAAAGCAGGGGGAGGAGCAGAAGGGAAAGAAGAACAAGAAGCAGGAGGAGAAAAGGAGAGTTTTGCCTCGACAGTGACATTTTATATTATCAGAAATTTTTTAATAGAAAAAAGGCTATTTAAAAATTTATTTAATCTTAAAAAATGAAAATAAAGTAAGACTTTCAGTGACACAAAACTAGGTAAATCTAATTACCAAATCAAATCAGTTCCTTGCACCCTAGAAATTCTTGTTTCACTAGGGCATTAACATCACAAGATGCAGGCCAGACTTGCATAGCTTGCCAACAAATATAATAGCTAAATGCCTTAAATTATACACATCTATATTAATTAGGGATGCTCCGATCAGGATTCCAAGTACCGATTTTTTGTCTAGGTCACCATTACACCATCACCATTACATTTTTCAGATTTAGTAATACTATAAATGTTGCCTTGGTAATATTTGTTATAGTTTTACAGTAATATATCTAATGTAACTATTGTTTTAACAGAGCACTACATAATCACAAATAAGTATTTATTATACAGTGAACAATTTAATATGCCTTTTCAATGGGGCTCTTAAGTGCGAATGAGGTTTGTTGTATTAAATGTTTTGGAAAATGCGCCTCCATTTACGATTCCTTTGGAACATGAACGGCAAATAGAAAAAGGTGTATTGTTTCCACTTTATTTTATGAAAAACACCAGAGTAATGATTAGGGATGTCCCAATCAGGTTTTTTTGCCCTCGAGTTCGAGTCCGAGTCATTTGATTTCGAGTATCTGCCGATACCGAGTCCCGATCCGATACTTCTTTATACTATAATAAGGCGAATGGCAGGTTACTCATTGCGATCATTTGTGCTCTCTTGGCTGTGATGTCCTGCGCCTTCGTGCCGTCACGATTCGAGGCATTTTTTCTCTCCTGCAGCGTGAGCTGACTCATCTACGCACTCCTCCAATCACACAACGCAGACAATGATCCCCGATTCCTTTCAATAATCACCCACAGGTGTACTTGTGATCAGAGACACGGCGAGTTGCCACGCCCCCTAATCACCACTCACAGTCTCTGACGAGAATTAAAAGTAAGAGATTCTAGTACTCTGGCGAGTGACTGCGAAGTCGAGACGAACCTGAAACAACATCTTATACCCGAGTCCTGATAGGGAGGTAGCGTCCGATTCTGATCGAGTCTGAAACCACGTGATCGGCCCCAATTTCCGATCACTTGATCGGATCAGGACATCCCTAGTAATGATAAAGTGCAAGAGATATTTAGCTGTGACCCCAAGGCAATGTGACACAGCTAACGGATCCTACAATATGCTCTTGCACAGATCCTTAAAGGAAAACCACGCTTAAGGGGCATCAGGGTTGCTGCAGCCTATTTCTTTTGACTGGGCACAGAAACAAAATTGTCTTTTCTGATGTGAATTTAACTTACTCCATAAAAAAAGCTCAAACACCTGGCTTCAATTACTGTCTTTTCAACACATTATTGCTCTAGAGGTTCACAAACTTTATCCATCAACATTATGACAACATGCTCGAAGTACAGAATTTTAGCAGCAAGAAGGCTAAAACTGCAGTTAATTCAAGATAATCCTATAGCAAAGTAATTCATCACAGGGAGTGATTTTCATAACGTTCAACAAATTGCTTCTTGTCCCTTTCAACCCACACAGTGCTTCGTAGCAGCTTGCTGAGAACAGCCTTGTAGCTCTTCAATAAAGTATGATTAAATAAATGAGATGATGATTATGTAACTTCCTGGTTGACTTTTGTGCTCTGTCTGCATAAGGGAAATAAAAAAGACAGTAACTAGCAGCTGAAAGAAGGTGCACTCACTACCAATTACTAAGAAGAAAATGAGCAATTAGCTGATCTGTGCTAGAAGCTTTAGCTGTTGAAACTTAACAAGTATTAGGCCGAGCACTTGTTATAGAACAAATTATTCAAAATGTATAGTGTAACCTTTGTTTTGCACAACAATTTCTTAAGGTTATGTATGGTTGTCAATTGTGTGTGTGTGTATGTGTTTTATTTATTTATTTTTTTTGGGGTGGCACAGACTACCTTGCTTGGCCTCCAGCTCTTCCAGAGATAGCGTGGGCTTCTTTTCTTCCGGTTGTTGGGGAGGTGGAGCCTCCCTATGTGCTTCCATTCCTACCAGGGCCTGTTCTGCCCCCTCCTGCTCCTCC
>JBBMFX010000021.1:8740896-8751796 GCA_037832545.1 Rhabdalestes septentrionalis
AGTCTGTTGAGTGGTGACAATAAATGGGTTATTCCCCGTGAATCATTTTCGTTCAGTCTCTAATCGGACAGTCTTTGATGGATCAGCACCCTTGAGCCGGCAAAGTTTTCTAGAGTTAAAAGCTTCATAATTAGTGGTGTTAAAATGCCGTTGCTGGCTTCCACCTCGAGAGATGTCCTCACGGCATGCCTTGCTTACGGCTAACTTTACGTCTTTATAGGACACTTTGAGAAACTTCCACACGCAAGAACTGGTAAGCTCCGCTCTGCTGTTGTTTACCTGTGCGCGGGCATGCACGTGTGAAAAAGTCACGCGAGCAATATCGGCCTGATCATAATCGATGGCCAATCAATCGGAGCATCACTATAGTCGAATATTAGTTTGGCAGGAGGGCATTCAATTTTTCATTTTGAGATTTGAATATTCAAAAGAAGAAGAAGAAGAAGAAAAAAAAAAAACATTTACACGTGACATTGATCCCTGCGAAACCAAGAGCGTCTAGCTGCAGACTCCAGGAGTCTGCAGCTAGACACTCTTATCCAGAAGAGTGGAGCTCCACAGGAAACACGTGACCTCCACTCTTTACAACTGGTTCTGGGTGAAACTTACACATTAACCTTCACCAAGCTGTCCATTTTTTTTGACACCAGGGACTTCCGAACTGCACAGCTAATACCTCCGGGGTGGTCAAAGAGGTTATTGGAAAGGTCTCCTGGAGGTCTATTTTACTGTGAAGTTTGAGGCGGATTGGTGCTTGCTGAGTGGATCTATGCGGTTCGGAAATCCTGGGGGTCAAAAATAATGCGACCACTTCGTGAAGGTTAACATGCAAGTTTCTCCAGTTCTGGGTGGAGCAGAGGTCTGAGCTCGGGCTCATTACAAAGGTCGCATGGAGCACTATTACGTTGTAATTTCATGTAAATCGTTGCTTGAGAGAGATTCCTGCCTTTATTGGAGATAAGAATTTATTCAGCCCCCTCCCACCGAAGCTTCGAATATTCGCTGTTTATCACTACCGAAAAAAAGGTTTTAAAAAATGGTATTCGGACCATCCCTACTGCAGACACCTACTACATACATATTAAAATTAATTTAATATGACAATGTTATAGACCATTCCAAAAGTACTAGTGAAGCACTATAGATGTGAATGCGGTATTTTTTTGTTTGTTTGTTTAAAGAGGCAACACATTGGAAATGGTGGACTAAGCCTTTAGTCTGCAAATTATCTTACGCAGATGACATTTTATGTTTTCAAGGATTCTGATCTAGCTAGCACACTAGCTACTCAAACTTCATATTTACTCACTGTATTCATCACATACACTGCTTTGTTTTCTTTATCAAATTAGAGATTTTTCTGTAGTGAAATGCCTGTCAAGTAAAGCTGTACTGCATGTGATGCCCGTGCAAGTAGCAGTACATTTGGATTATAGCAATTACTGTGCATGTCTGTAGCAAAACTAACAAGCAAGTTAGGAAAAGTTGTAGCTCAAATGTTAATTAATAATTCTAATTTAACATTACTTTCCCCCATGTTGGAATTTCACAGGTTTAGTCTTAGAACTAATTCAGTCAGATGTGAGGCCCAAAAAAAACAAAATTAGGCAATTGAAATGTTCACATTTCTGTTGACGCAGTGCTTGATTACACTTGGTGTCTAGGGTTGAGCAAAATACAAATATCATTTAGCAAAATGCAAAATTAAGCTTCAAATGCCCTGGACAGGCAGGGAAATTGCCCAAAACTGTAGAGTTGGATCTGGAATGCAACCCCGAAAGAGAAATTACAGAGAGGACCAAGTAAAAACAAATGAAAACAGACATGGCTCCTGCTCCTGCAGTACTACACCAAGAAGAACAGGCCATTTCTTCCAATTTTCTTTCTAATACTACTCAATTTCGTTCACTCTCTCCTTTACTCTTTATTTCCTTTTCTCCACCTCTATAACTCCTGATTTCCTCAGGTTAATCTTTTCCCTCCTACTTTCTTCTACTCTAATTCCATTTGGGGTGCTGTAGGCTGCGAAGCTGAGGTCTCCTAGGGAGGGCTGAAGGTAAAAGCTATATCTAGGAAGACTTATTCCCACATGTGAGTTCTGTGGATTAGACAGCAGAAAGAGGCATTGAGGGTGTGCTGGAAGATCGATCTGAGAAGAGCCCTGCTTTTAGGCTACAATGATCCTGCTGCCTCTCCTTCTACATTGATCCAGGAATCCAGGATCAGCCAAATTCTTGTCCCCTTGAGTTCCGCGGGAACAGCTACATAGGGCAACTAAACTATTATTTGACTGTGTATGACTCCTCCTACATTTTTTCTAATCAACTTTCCCTCTGAAGATCACCACAACCAATTCGACAGCTGAGAGTCTGAGAAATTTTGCATTTGCAAGAAAAGGTCTGTGACACATCTTTTGTATAAATGCATTCCCTACAACTTCTATCAACCCTCTTATGTTGTAGCCATTTGTATTCACAAATATGACTTTTGTGAATACCAGCTTTGTTGCAGTATAAACTGGCAGTCTATGGAAGTGAAGTTTTGTTAATTGCCCCCTTAACCCTCAGCACCCAAATGTTGTACCAATGCACTGGAAGCACTGTCCTTATTGGAACTGCCTGAAATTTGACAGTATCCAAAACCCAACCTTGGTCACACACCAAACTGATTTCTGATTAGTCCAAAGGGATGGAAATACCCAGTGAATATCCAGTGAAGCACAGCACAGTTTCAGATGTACAGAGCTTGGACTGTTACTGCAAGAGTAGGATACCATTGGATTTCTGCCCTGGGAAAGAAGGAGAACTGTGCTCAATACCCCATATGCCAAAATTCTCAGCCATGAACACACCAAACACTTTGACATTACTGCCTAATAGCATGAGCAACTCAGAAATGCTTCAGCTCAGAGTGTTCCTCCAAATACAAAACAAAAGCCAATGACACAATCATACACGTAAATGACTACTGACATACACATCCGTAGATTGAAATGAAGGGGGGGGGGGGGGGGGGGGATTTCTTTCCAATCCACTCCACAAAAAAACATTTCTGACTCTACTAACAGAAAATCGATTAGGACTTGTGAAGGGACACAAAGGACTTCAATTGCAGGATCTATGCGCAATTATATATGGCATATCTTCAAACATTGCAGAAGAACAAATGAACACTTCAAGAAACAGAAACAAGCTAAGACTTACCAGTTTTCTCAAATCATATGTTTACTGTAATGCTCTTTGCTTTGGCCATTGCCTCTGAGGAATACAAATGGGGCACTTAGTGCACTCAAAGTAAATGGTTTTATAAATCTGTGTCCTTCTGTGTCACTTCACTGTACGACACCACATTATAAAACCAAATATTAAGGGTTAAGTCCATCTTCCCTCTCCATTAAGAATGACTGGTGAGCTGATAGTCACTAATGAAAGGGAAATAAACCAGTAGACGGAGCGTAATGGATTTATAATGTCATATGCACCATTATGGGTATAATGCAAACACATCTTAATAATAAATAAATGCAGAAAAACACAGATCATCCAGAACACAGTTTTCTAGCTTCAATTATCCACAGTATTAAAATTCTCAATTCATTAGTAACTGTGCAACTGTGCAAAAGCTGAAATCTCCCAACCAGAAACCAACCATTGACTCATTTATTGTGCTACACAGGTGTCATTAAGGCTGGTAGCGGGTGCAAAATGGAACACATTCCACATAGTTTGACACCCCAAGTTTAGAAGCAGGCCAAAAGGAAGGTTTGCAGCATCAGCAGAAGAGTAGTCTAGCACTGCTCTACACTAGGACCTGGAATGTGACAGAGGAATTTCAGTACCAACATAATTTTGATGACTAGTTGTTTGTACTTCATTGTAGTTTACTTTCAATAATCTAATGCAGTGATTCCCAGCTTTAGTTCTGGAGAAGCCACACTGCACCAATTTGTGTGTCATTGTTCAATACATGTAACCCTTAGCTGCTACAGGGGGACCGTCACTGTAACAAATTTTTATTTTATTTTATTTTATTTTTTTACCACATCATATTTACCGGCACACTTGGAATTGCATATGTATAGTCGGGTCCATAAATATTGGCACATTGACAATTTTAATTAGTGGTGCAACGGATGATGCAACTGTTGATCCGTGATCCGAACCGAACTCTCTCCTCCATTCGGTACGCACGTGATCCGAAGATTCAAGGAAGAAAAAAAGTTTCACTGTATGGTGCGTGTCAGTGTGTCAAGCAATAGCGGTCCAAGTGGAGGAGCAGAGGAGCTCGAGAAACCTCCAGCATCACGTAGATCTCATGTATGGGAGCATTTTGGCTTCCCCCTTAAATATTTTGATGGGAAAGGGTGGTGGATAAATGGTGGAGAACCACTACAGTTTGTGGACAGTGTGGCACGAGGCAGCCGTAGGAGACTGGGCAACACGTCGGGCACGGCCGCTCATTTTAAAAGACATCTTCCTGGTGAGACAGTAGCTAAGACGAAGGCTGCGCGACAACCGCTGATATCCGCGGCATTTAAGCAGATTTTGCTGCCCAATCCGACCGGGCTAAAGCTATTACAGAAGATATTAGGGTGTTTATAGCTGCAGGCTTGAGGCTTTATTCCGTGCAAAACAAGGGGTTTAAACGAGTGGAGGCAGCTAATCTTTCAAACAGGGGAAGCTCATTGTAGGCATACATCATGAAATTTGTTATATTATTTGTACATAAATTCTGGCCTCTGTTCCTTGTTCAGAAAATGGTTTGTGAGCCTGACGTACTTCATCCACCTGGGAGCAATGTTAACGGGAGTCTTCACGCTTCAAGTCGGCTAGTTCACCTGGTCACAATCGAAGAGCTGAAAAGAGCTGCTATTTCTCCCTGATTTTTGCACCAAATCACTCATTGGCGTTTATCTACCCTGTTGTTTACCTGTGGTTTACTTTTGAGTCTCTCATCATGAGAAACATTATTGAATGGCAATATTATGCACAGCTTGCTAGTTTCCCTTCCAAGAGCTCCTTTAAAGCTATGAAACAATGAGCTAACTCAACAACGCTGTAATTACGTTTTTAATTAAAGAATTATATGTACAAATGGAAATGGTCCAAATCACCAGCAAAAAACAAAACAAAACAAAAAAAAACCACTACGTGCAACAGGTTACCTCACGACTTCTCTCGCAGATCCACTGGGACTGGGTGTGAATCTCCAAACTAAAACATCAATCAAAAAGGGTTTCCGCCCTTTAAACAGCCCCTCCAATCATCTTGCAGCAACCCAGCGCCTGATTTGGTGCATTTATCCAATCACTGTCCAGCTTTTCTGCAGCGAGACACGCCCCTCTGCCAGCATCTATAGAGCATCAGTGAAGCTGGGCTTCAGGTGGTTTAATGCTCTGTGCTGCACGGATATGAATAAAAACCTGATTCTGAAAGAGCTAGTCATGAAGTTGAACTTGATCTAAAATCAATATAAATACGACATATTTGAGCATTTATTTTCTGACATATTAGAGGAAGCACAGCTTCCCTTGTAGTCTTAGAGCAGCCCCCACTTGTTTAAACATATGATGAATGAGCTAGGGCTGGTCCAAATGCCCTTTTTTGAGCTTCGAGTATTCGGTAGAGAAAAACATTGAATATTCGAAGCTTCGGTGTGAGGGGGCTGAATGAATTCTCATCTTGTATTCGCCATCTTGTTTTCAGAAATCCATATTTTCAAAGTAGAAGTATAAACAAACAAACTGCTAAACACTGCTTTTCTTTTTTGAATTTGCCGCCAGACTCGGCAGAGTATTAGCCAGTGGAAACCGGCTAGCCAGATAGCGCCTTCACAAAAAGCCACAAAACTCGACAAATCTCGCTCAAAACTCGACAAATCTCGCTCAAAACTCGACAAATCTCGCTCAAAAACAAGATTCATTTTCTTGTTAATCTAATCTTGTATCATATGTTACTCATTCATACTGCACAGGCTACAGGGTACAACTGCTGTCTCTCACAGTGCTAGAATGTAAAATACCAATGTTTGTGCATGAATTTCACTACAGTAAATACAACTCTCATTTTCTTTGGTATAAGCATGGTAAATACAGTATAAAAATATAGAATGAAATGAAACACTGAAGAACACTCAACACGCACATGCACACACACACACAAATATAATTTCCCCCTTGGATCGTCTTGAGTGTTCTAGTGTTTTATGCTTTGTTCTTCTTAAAGTCATGTTTATTTATTACTGTAAATTACATTCATTTGTTACTGTATTTAACAAAAGCACATACCAAAGGAAATGCATGTGCATTAATTTCAGTACAGTCTATAGAGGTGTAACATTGGTATTTACATTTTAGCTTTGCTGGAACTGTACAGTATGGAAGTGGGTTTATATTTGTATATTTTCTTTAAAGATAATGAGTTTTAAATGAATTAAACTGTCTGGGAGCCTGTTTTGGGGCATATTTAGGAAAAAGACACGTTGAACCTTAAGGTTCTCTCACTGAAAAATATGATGGCTAACCAACACACAGCTGAAGTGCCCCTGGGTTTAAACCAAGATACAAAGCTGAAGGTCTCTGGTTTTAGATCAACACCAGCTATAGCCTTGGGTCAGAGAGCCCCAGCAGAGTTGCATTTCATATACTACAGCAAGAGTTAAAGACAGCAAACCAAGGTCATCGGGAAGGTTTTGTTAAACTCACTATGTGATTCAGCACCACATGCAAAGAAAGATGCTGTTTTGAGCTATACCCTGATAGTATGCATGAGCACACTACAAGTCTCAGTGTGTAAGAGATAGGATCTGTTCACATAGCAAACTAAGCTAATTATGACATGCCAGGGCACAATGATACCTTTACATATACAGTTATCACTTCAAATGGAAAAATGAAAAGAGAAGGACAGAAGGACATGCAGCAGATACAAAGGCAGCAACTGCATGCACAAAAAAGCAAGATAAAGGCTTTGGAACTGACAATACCTCTGGCAGGCTTAGGCCTTCTTTCTGCATGAAGTAGTGCTTTTTGAACTCATAATAAGTGTTGTACTGGTGCCAAGACTGCAGGAAGTCAAACCTTTGGAGTAAAAGAAACAGAGAAAAACCTTAGACTTATTAGACTTGTAAACATTATGACTATAAGTACTCCAAGCTCTTAAATAAGGCTTAGTTGGAATAAGGCCTAAAATATTTAAAACGCCAAGATCAATTGTGGCTTTATAGGATGGCCAATGTTCAAGTAATGGGCATTTGAAATCAGTAAAACAAATGTCAGTAAAACAAATGTCAAAATTACAGTTGTCTAAACCATAGGAAAACTATGACACATCCCTTGTAGCTATACCAGATAGTGTGTAGGTCAAACACCATGTTTTTAAGTAAAGAACACAGTCATTCTGGCAACAAGGCGGGAGGTGAGAATACATAAAGAAAAACACAAGTTTCAAAATCCACTATATGTAAAAGAAAGTCAAGAAAGGTGGCATTTGAACCTGGATTGTGTCAGACAAATATATCAAGCTGTAGGTGGTGCAGGCTCTGGCTACTTACCGTGGATCATTCTTAGCACGCACGCTGCTCTCAAACTTAACTCCATTTCGAGCCACATACTCAGCCAATTTGTCAATAACAGGCTGGATATCTGGTGGTGGGGGGATGATGGCTGCAGCAGGAGCTGGCTGACACATGCTAGGCTGAGGAGCATGAGAGCTAAACAGTAAAACGGAAGAAGCCATTAGATGCATGTGGCCTTTTATCAGTTCCTACCAGCAAGTATAATGGAGCACAGGGTGAAGGGGTCAGATACACACACACCTGGTGCTGGATAGACCAGTGGAGGTAGAGTGAGAGACTGCAGCGGATACAGGAGCCAGGGCTGGAGCAACAGCAGGGGCTGAAGGTACAGCAGTCACAGGGTCAGGAGGAGGTGTAGTGCCCGGGGGTGGAGGTGCTCCAGACACAGAGTGTGCAGGCATCATGCCAGTAGGCATCGAGCCATAGTAGCCACTGGCATCAATCCCAGGGGGTGGTGGGGCCAGGCAATAAGTGCCATCCGGGAGCATACAATACCCATAATACATTGCAGATATGTTAGCTGTAAAAACAGACCAACAAGAGGAATAAATGAGATGAGACAATAGCACATGCAATATTAGAAATACAAATGTGTGCCTTTAAGGCTTGGGCTCCCTTCACTGAGGACAGTTTTATGCTAGTATTACGTGAAGGATCTGCTAAGTGAGTATGAGCACACTGGGGAGGAGAGAACATGTCCACCCAGCACTAACCTTCACAGTGATCACATTTTCAGCCTCAAGTAGAAAAGGAGGAAAGCACATAAAGGAAAATCTGACATTGATACAAATTAAAAATTAAAATAATCTATGTCCAGATCATGCTTCTAGTAATTAAATTTACTCTGTCAGGAGCAGATAAAGAGCAAAGTGAGAGAGGCAGAAAAAAACATTTCTTCTGTAACTTCAGGAATGATCAGGGTTCACTTCTTATGTTGAGATTTATCTCATGTAATGGAGAGGTTTTGTGTTGAAAAACTCATTCCAAAAGCCCTAAATATGGTTAAGCAAGGTCTGAGTGCGAGAACAAGTTCTTCGTTAGTAACTTAAACAAATACAATCTGACACTGAAGGTGCTTTTGGAGTGAACACCACAGTAACACAAAATATAACACACAGCTGAGGCATAGCATCAGACTGTCAGACAGTGTGAACTAAAATTGCTAATTAAAATTTTCTGGATATTTTTCAGCTCACTGCACAAGCAGTGTACATTTAAATGAACTGTATGCACAGGAAGGTGCCTAAAACCATCAAACACTGGAAAAAACAAAAAAACACAATTAAACTCAAATAATTAATTACATCTTCACAGTGCGTTTCTGAGCCAGAGCTTTTTAACCTCACACCAGACCCTGGCCACAAGTCTTCGTCTGCTCATTCATGGCTTTTTAGCTTTCCATTTGATTGCAGCCTCACATCAAAGGCAGCTGTAACAGAGAAGCACGAGTGGGAGGATAGGAGCATCAAGCTCTGGACACGGCTGCATTTACCACACGTCTGAACCAAGTGTGCGTGTGTGTATACTGTAGCGCTACAGCTCTCTGTAATGTTGGCTGGGAACTCACAGTTTTAGTAAACAAAAATGTTGGTATATAAATCTCTATAATATGAATTCTTGAAATTTTAACATTTGAGTATAGGAGGGAAAAAGTTACAAATTTGAATAAATACTAAAAATGGGGCTGATCCGCTATGATATTTCTATTGGGTCCGATATAGACGTAAATCCGATATCGGTCGGAGAGCCCCTCTCTCTATATTCCAGCTTGTATTGGGACATTAAACTCGACACTGTGTAATAAGAGATGAGTCATCACCCCCATACCATGAATCTGCCCCTTTCATGACAAAGTGTACCAGGAGACGCTAGCAAACAGGCAAAATGGCACCAGGCAGCAGGTGCTCATTGATGTTTTCTAAAAACGCAACATATCTACAGCAGACAACTCAAAATCGAAAGTAATATCAGAGAAGACTCTTGGCTCTCCCTAAGGTGCTCTTTGGGGTTCTTTCAGGGGCTTATTTATGTTTTGTTTGGTTGTTTTTGCCCTTTCCCCCCCTCTCTATCTCCCAAAACACAACGAGGCTAAAGTTGGGCATCTCGAAACTCGGCCAGTCCACCTTAAATACAGAAGTGGTGCAATTACACTCTGCACTTGTCATGTCTCAGAATTCACATTATTTAAAAAGTATTAGTTTTGCACTTTTTTTTTTTTTTACACAATTGTTGCTGAAGCTGAAGTTTGGCATCTTGCAACATGGCCGGCCCATCATACACACTCTACCCTGTTGCGTCTCTTATTTTAAATGTATTAGTTTTGCGCTTTATTTTTTACACAATTGTTGCTGCTAGAATCAACCTAATACTTGAACTTTTAAGATTATACAGCCAACATTGTTGTGTTTTTGATATTTACAAAATTTTACAACTGTCGCTGCTACCTTTTCCTGAAACGAGATACAAATTTGGAATACCTTTAAATTCAGTGTAGTCTCTTAAGTGGTTAGTAGTTTATTTATTCTGTAATGTAACCTTACTATCAAAGAGTACAATTTCCACAAAAATAATGCTAATAGTATAGAAAAAAAATACGTATTATATCAAAATTTGTATCTGTATCAGTGGTCATGTATGGGAATCGGATCGAACGGGAAAAACCTGGATCAGCCCATCACTAATGAACAAGCTTGTAATGTGACATAAAAGACTTGAAACATACAGTTTTAATAAATTTACACAATACAAGGACATCCACAAACTGCAACTTATAACACCACGAGCCTTTATCTGGAAAAAAGCCAATGTGTAGAATATGCTTATTTATCCTACAGACAGATTTACTTCCTTGCCTTGGCATACATTTCAAAAACTATGGCCTGTTTGGTCTAGTGCTAGATTTAATTTAAAGCAGGAACACGAGAATGTTGAGTGGTCTTAACAGTCACCTTTGGAAATTCCAAAAGATAAATGAAAATGCAAATCAGATAAAATACTCAGTGTCATTCAACATCTAACTGAAATGAAAAACCCTCAACCTCATTTTTAGAGATCAACCGATATATCAATTTACTGATATTTTTCCCGATATTTAACCCTTTTAACATAATCGGTTATTGGTTTTGTAATATCGGGTTTACCAATAAACACTGCCATCAGGTGGGGGTTTAGAGAATTACGGGCATGATCATCATTGCAGCAGACATCTGAGGGGAAACTGCATGCAAAGGAAAAGAATACTTACTTGTTTTCCTATATTTAGTAAACTTTATTAAACATAACTATTAATGCACACATTAGATGTGTTACATAAATGACTGATATG
>JBBMFX010000021.1:8769275-8795390 GCA_037832545.1 Rhabdalestes septentrionalis
ATTAGGGCTGGGAATATAACACGTTAATTAGATTAATGAATCACAGAAAAAAATAACGCTTTAATATTTTTTACGCAATTAACGCTTGAAGCCCTGCCATGTGGTACTTCAATTCAAGACCAAAAATACGTCATCTTCCCAAATCACTGCTGCGTGAGCTGCCAGAGAGTGTAGTTCATTTCACTGCGTTCGAGGAAGCGTGTGAGATTTGGGGAAAAAAGCGCCAAATAAACAGTTGTCCAATCATGTCTTGTGAATGTTTTTTCCCTATTCTGACTCTGAAGGGGAATATTTTCCTTTTGGAAAAGACTCTCGCGCGTCTCCCGGTTCAACTTTGGAGCACAGCTCCACGGCCATGCGAGGCGAAAGTGAACACAAAGCACAAACACATGTTTATTTCAATTAGCCGTAGCACTTAGCTTTCTCCATCCAGACCTCCAGAGGGGTGGAGTCTCAGCGCTGTGGCCGGAGTGTGAGTGTGTGAGAGAGCTAACAACAAACTCACAACTGTCATATACTGTAATCTAATTCATAGGTTTGGTTCAGTCAGTGATAAAAATGTCATGACCATTGTAGCTAAGTTATAGACCTGTATTCAGAAATAAATGGTAAAAGACTGCTTCTTCTAAGTCTGGATGTATGTGCGATTAAATGCAATTAATTAGATTAATTAATGGCCACACCATATAATTAATTCGATCAAAAAATTGTATCGCTTGACAGCACTAACAGCAACTGAGCTCCACAATAAAAAAATTGTTCTATGTGTGTTTTAGAAAAAATGCACGACAAATTTGATGTGGATTGCGACACATTTAAATGTCTCTCAGTGTTGCTGTACTTTTTCTAGGCCCAAAAATTCTGAAAACGCACTACGGCATAATAATGTTTTTATATATTGTGAGTCGGTTTGCTTTTTCTGTTAGCTTTTTAGATACCAGTAATACTGTTGATTAGGAGTTTCACTTGCATGTTTATCATTTGTTTTGTGGCGCTATTATTATTAATTACTTTCAATTGCTGAGTGATAATCAGATAGTTTCCAGATCTGATTTTTTAAAAGTTTTTTAGGTGCATACAATGTTTCGTTTTTTGTTATGCGGACAGTTTTGACACATGGCGGAAACAAGATGTTGTCCTGAAGAATGGCTGATAGGGAATAGTACTGACCAGCTATCGGGAACACACCTTCCAACTAATGGAGACGCTCTTTGACTTTTGATGTTTTTTCATACAGAACATAAATTAACAGTTATAAAGGCTTCTGCCATTTCAGTGTCGCGCATTATTGAGCTATGGCAATGCGCTCGCATTCCACATCAGAGAATTGATGCCGCAATACGAATCCTCATGAAGCAATATGATGGATACATAAAATTGTAGAAGAATCACACAAGAAACAACAACCAAGACATAATCAACCAAGAAGAGTACCAAAACAATCTAAAGTGTCTTTTTGATATTGCCACCAGTGATGCACTGAAAACAATGAAAAACGAGGAAGATAGACAGTTTTTGATCAAGCAGCGCCAAGACAGCAGTGTTGATATACATAATAAACTGCTTCAGTTGCTAGAAATAGAGCATGATAAAAAAGTTATTGTGCTGTGTTTAATTTAGAAATTTAGAAATTGTTTGTGTTTAATTTAGAAATATGTCAAAATTATCTGGTTTATGCTGTAAATTCATATATTGGACTTAACTAGTTGTTGAGCGACCTCAAAATAATTATTTGGGTCCAAACATAGAACAAAAATCTTTGGGTCCAAACATAGAACAAAAATACAGTTGTGGAGATCATGTATGTTAATGTTCCACCTCTGCATTTAAACCCATTCACCAAGTGAAACAGGGGCCGCCATGATTTCTACACCCGTATGGAGAAGTGTGTGGAGACGGTCTCGGGGAGTGGTGTGTGGGGACGGGGAGCGGTGTGTGGGGACGGGGAGCAGCGTGTGGGGAGCGATGTGTGGAAACGATACTTACCCAGTTTACCTCAGAGGTTCCTGCAGTCTGGAGGATCAACCCATTACTTTCTGATCACAGGGCGAGTCCCGAACCACGCGAGTGTGTGACGGAGGGAGGGGAGGGGGAGTGGGGTTGGGCACATTGACTTTCTGTGTGGAGTTTGCATGTTTTCGCCATGACTACGTGGGTTTCCTTCGGGAGCTCTGGTTACATCCTACCACTAAAAACTTGCATGATTGGGGATAAGTTGATTGAGCACACTAAATTGCCCCTAGGTGTGACTGTGAGTGTGAATGTAAGTGTAAGTGTGTGGTCCTGCAACATGCTGGCGACTTTCCAGGGAGTACCCCACCTTCACCCATAGCAGTTGGGATAGGCTCCAGCATATAAGTAACCATGAGCATAGTAAATAAAAGATCAAAATGAAAAAGAAGAAAAAACTCAAGATAGCTTGACGTGAGATGCATCACAAGGCAGCAGCCAATCGGCTTTAAAACAAATAAATAATATTCTAGATTTCAAATCTCCTTCCTCTGAATGCCACGGTATTTCACCTTCACCCCCACCTTCACCCCCACCAAAAAAAAACATATATATGTATATAATTGAGCACACAAATATAGTGTAGACATAATAAATTCATTACATTTGCTGTAATAAAAATACAGAGCTTTGAGAAGAACAATTTGTAGAACAAAATGAAAAATAAAAAAACACTTTAGATAGCTCCATGCAAAATGCATCACAGGGCAGCAGAGCAGCCAATCGGCATCAAAATAAATAAATAGTTTGGCTACTATCCAACCTCCCACCTCTGAGTCCCACGGTATTTTACCATTCCAAGATGAGCTTTCTTTGTGTTCTCTAGAGAGTCCCAAAAATGTGTAGCTATATTTTATATAGAAATGTAGTTAAATTTACAGTAGTATTTATTTTACATTAGTAAATTATATTTTTCTTAACCCATATATGGTCTTCGGATCTGTGGGACCCGTTTTCAGTTTTTAGCTTAAGAAAAAATATACTAATAGTTATTTTTTCTAATTGAGATTCATTGGCCTTGGCTTATTTTCTGTGAGGAACATAAAAACATTCACATCTACCTCCGCCCCTCCCGTCCCTTCACATTTGTATTACATTCAGGGTCTTCGGGTCCACTGGACCTGGGTCTAGTGAAAGTGTAGAAATCAGAGGTCCTGTGTACCCACATTTTCTCTTCCTCCTCTCTGGGCCTGTGTGTGTGTGAGAGAGAGAGATGGAGGGAGAAGAAGAGAGTTAAGCAGGTAAATGGAACCAGTTGTTAGCCACCAGTGCTGTTCCCGCACAACGTTGCAATGTTGATGCAAAATTGGAGCACCCATATAACCAAAAAGTTTCATAATGTGAGGAACATTCTGACACTGAGAGAACGACGAGCATCAGCCAGCTCTGATGTATAAAAGAGCCTCAGGACCAGCCTGTGAGCAGCTAGCTGTCGAACCAGCCCCTCAGCCAGGTTCAAAACACAAGCGAACCTCAGAACCAGCCCACCAGCAGCCAGCACCAAGATCAGCAGGTGAGAAACGAGCCTCAGGACCAGCCAGTGAGCAGCCAGTTATAGGGCCAGACTGTCAGCAGCTTGCAAATAACAATGTATACATGTCAAAAGATGGCTCAAGAAATGACCCCCACGCCCTCACAGCTGCCAATGTGATTCTGATTATACCAGGACCTTCACTAGTAGCAGTCACTCATGCACAAGACAAGTCTTTTTTGACCCCTTTATGCCATACCCCATCAAGAGTTGGTGACATTTCTAATGTAATTCCAATAAATAAGACAGTATAGTTATGAATAACTTGCATAACTTTTTACATTTGTTAATTATTTTCCAGTTATACCTGTTTTTATCATGCATTTCCTTATTTTGCTATATTTTAATTAAAAAAAACAAAGAAAAAGGACACTTCTATGCATAAATGTGATTTAACAATGGTAAAGGGAACACATTTTTACATGTTTTTGTTTGTATTACTTGCAAATGAGATGAAGTAAACATTTGCTGAGAATTTTAACAAAAAAAATTGGAATATGTTTAATTAAAAGCCCCAAAAACCAACGGGGCCACCAGACCCAGGAGGACCCCCTGTGTAACCAAAAAATGAAGACCATATGAGGGTTAATTATTTAGCAGTAACATGCATGAAACATGATACATTGCCACAAGAAAATCAGTGATGTCCCGGCCTTGTCCACCATGTCCCCTCGTCTTCGTGCTGGTTGTTTATGTGTGGGCATGGCACTGGCATGGCACTGAGCAGCGGCGTTCCATTCAGATGACTGATTGCCGTGCCAAGCACCACACCAAAACAAAAACTATGCAGCACAAGGACAAGGGGTGTGGCGAACAAGGCCTGGACATCACAAAAGCAAAAACAAATGCAGGAGTTTCCCTGAACAATGATTAGTTTGGTTTACAGAACTAAACTGCCTGGAACTGAATCCATGGATAAGGAGTTTTACTGAATACAGTAATCCCCTACTATCAGGGAGATAAGCATGCACAGTTTCAGTCCCTCTTGGATTTTTAAACCTCCTGCCTCTGGGTACAGCTGACTGTGACGTCCTGGCCACATGTGCCACATGTTGGTTACCAAGGCGTTTGTAAACCTGAACAAAATATACCTCTGCTGCTCAGTGCCGCCCCAAACATAAAAAAACAACTCAAGGAAGAGGGGGCATGGTGAATGAGGCCCAGACATCACAGTCAGCTGTACTCAGATTCGGGAGATTTGAAATAGCCAAACTGAGATCATTATTTAGTTTTCCTTGCTGCTGATTGGCTGCTGCCCTGTGACACAGCTGCAGTCCAGAAGAACAAACCAAAGAAAACACACATGCATGAATTACAGTATAGTCTATTGAGGGGTAACATTAATATTTTACATTCTGGCACTGCAGGAGTTGAATAAGGTATGAATACGGCTTTACCTTTACATTTTTTTAATGGTTCTTGGAACATTTCTATATGTATATGTGTGTATATATTTGTAGAGCATAAGTATGTATATATGTATACATATGCATATATGTCATCTGTAGAGTCACAGAAGTAATAAATACATATATACATACATACATGCATTTATACATACATACATAAACAATCAAACAAATAAATAACTTGTTAGACAGGCAGATATATAGACAGACAGGTGAATGGGTGGGTAAATTGTTTTTTTTAAAATACCCTATATGCTAATGATTGCTGCTCTCACTGTATGGTGGTGGAGAGGTCAGCAGTGTTAAAAACAGATTCTAGCAAAAAGCAGAGGTGTTGAGAGACCCACTTAGGGGCAACTTAGAATCTCCAGTTCACCTGACATTCATGACCCTCAGAACTGTGCTAGCTAGTGGAAACTATAGTGAATATTTACAGTGTAACTCCATTTTCAACTATGAAGCCTTTGTTTTATATTTTATCAGTATTCTACAGTGCCTGTATTTATTACTCTCCATGTAGAGTACAGTAGACTCTGAATTCAGGTGTGATGTTAATTCACATAATTTATATGTAAACATTCACTGTTAGCTCCAAAACAAAAATAGCAAGGCAATGGTTTGTTTATATATGCAATATCTCACTTTTGATATATATATATACGGTATTCGGAAAGGCACAAATAACGAGTTTTTTACGAATGCTGTTCACACTGTGTGCAGTGGTGTGTTCAAGTATGACTGATTGATCGCTTTCACTTATAGATATTTCGCCTCACTCTTGTCCCCCGTCACATGCTCAAGTTCAGGAGTAGATGCGGGGTGCGGCGGACAGAGTTTGCGCACTGTCTTATTGAATTTTACTTGAATACAAATACAAATATGAATCATTTTCCGCTTTCAACAAATACAAATACATTAAAGAAAAGTGGCCTGAATACACATACGAAAAGGGCAGAACGACTGCTCTTCTGTATTTGTATTTGTTAAAATAAAAAATTATTTGTATTTGTATTTGTATTCGAGTAAAATTTGAGCTGCACATATTGTGAACAGCACAAAATTCCTCCTCTGCATTTAAACCCATTCACCAAGTGAAGCAGCAGCAGCCAGGAACATGGCGCCTGGGGAGCGGTGTGTGGGGACGGTACCGTGCTCAGGGTACCTCAGAGGTACCTAGCGAACTTTAGGATCCACCCACAACTTTCTGATCATAGGGCGAGTGCCCCAACCACATGAGAGTGTGATCTGGTGTGGGGGCAGGGTTCCCAAATACGAAAAATATACTTGTGTGTTTATCATTTGGAAGCAAGAAGACTGTGCAAAATTTATAAGCTAGAAGCTTCAAGCAAGTCATTCCAAACAATAAAAAACAAATTCACTATTATTACAACAACACAGCAAAATACTGAACAAAGAAATTATCTTCTACAGATAAGACATTCTTTGTATTTATTTTAGTGAGTGCATCCCACCACACCTGCCATGACTAATCAGATATTTTGCAAGGTCTACATGAAATTAAAGCAGATATGTTAAAACATGGTAAACACTAAATAAATAGTACATGGGTGCTCCAGGCATTCTTGTTGAGATAGTGGTGTGCTTCACTAACAGCTGGATAATACTGCCTGAACTGTATTTTTGAAGAAGTGTCTGCCACTGCCATACATCATCCTGGTTTTATTCATCTTCCCTCACCAGGGCACCTCAGCATAAACCTGTCAGTCACATCCATTTACCTCTCCTTTAGCTTTCACAGCAGAAAGGAAGACAGCACTGTGTGAAAAAAGCCTAGATATAAAAAATGCCATAGATATCATATTCCACATATTTCCCTGCATCAAATACAGAGATTGAGAGGATTATAGTTATTCAAATAATATGAAATGCAACACAGCCTGGAAATTTTGATGAAGTTGGCAGGGATATGAAGCTGAGTTTTTAATACTAAATATCTATATTAAAAATTTTTAAGGAATCCATTTACGAGAAAAGTTAATTTTCTGCAAACTACACCATTTACTCCTATTAAGCTTCATGCATGGCAATTTAATTGCAGTTTAATTAACATAAACACACATCTGCCTGTCATTCATGTTAAAGTTTTAAGCAATTGTAAGGGAATGTGTAGTGGCTGAAACAAATGCCTAGATCTATATAATGAATTTACAAATCAAATACATTCTGAAAACAAATGCAGCTTGCCGCATTATTGAAGAATAAAGTAGTCTCATGGGTTTAGGAGAGAGCAGGCCAGCCTCTCTGACAAGCTTGTCCTTTGCATCATTAGCTATCATTTACATTTATCTAAACTGGGCAGAGTTCATTCCAGCAAAGCCCTTCCCTTGGATCTTCATGGCAAGATTTCATGACGACAGACCGTCTTTTAGTTCAGACAACACATCTGTCAAACAACCTTTGGTTTGAGAACATAGGGTTTGCACACAACAGCAGTCTTGATGTATTCATGTCCCCAAGCCGTACTCAGATTTCACAACCTTAATCATTAGTCAGCATATTTCCTTTACAGCACTTTTTAGAAGGCATGTAATAGGCACATAGTTTCTAATACGTTTAGTATAGGTCTGATATCTTAAGTATAATTATAACCTTTGTAACGTAATATGCATTACTATGCTTTGCAAGTAAAACTTAATTAGTTTGTGGTAAACCCCGTCAAACACATAATGGGAACAAAAACACATTATTTTAAACAATATATTTATCCCTTAAATCTTCATTAAATGCCACCCCTCTAGTCAATAAAAATATAAAATGATACCCTTTGTAAAACTGACAACATATATATAAACTATCCCCTTTTTTCAGTTGAAAACTTCTCAAAAGTTGCTTGCATCTGAAGAGTCAGAATAGCTTGATGTGAAATGGAGCATAAATGTGTTATTTTTGGGGGGTGGGTGCTTTTTCAGATGTCTGTATTTGTCACTTTTAACATTATGCAACATTATGTAAAACCAATGCACAGAGGTTGATGTTTACCATGTGCATTTGTCCTTTCTGCATTGTCATCTGTTGTGTTTGTTGGTCCTGTGATATTTCATCTTCCAAAGGAGTGCAGTTTTCCAGCATTTCAAAATATTTAGAGTTATTGTAGCAACATAAAATAGTCAAAAATAGATGCCCCCTAACAACCAGCAACCTAGAGACTCCAAGCCAACCATGTTTGAAGCCGACATACAAACTGATATTTTATAGCTATCTACCTCATTTCTTTGTTTTTGGTGCCAAACATTATTTAATGTTTGAACTAATCATGTATTCAGGCTCCATAGAGAGCTGTTTTGTAACAGCACTCTTTCAGAGGAATATATGAAGTGTTAATTTACCTGCTTGACATATTAGGCCAGTTATTGTATTATGATTAGAATTATGCTGAGCAGTTGGACTCAAAGGTCAAATAAAGCCCCTGCAGTGAAAACCACAGAAAATGTTTCAAAATTGATTCTTTGATTTGATTTGTACATTTTTGTATTTCTTCAATTAAAACACATATAACTGCCTTGTTACATGAACAAATAAAAAGAGCAATATATTAAAACTGAAAAGCACACACATGAAAAATGCTTTGTATTTTTAATAATAAAATAGTATAACAATTTAATTGGTCAGCTTGAAAAGTCATTTAATTGGCATCTAAGCACTAAATGTACCTACAAGCTTTAATGCCACTGCCCTGCAAGCTGCCAGAAGCGTTTCACTGTTGGTGGTGTTGTTGGATGAACAGGCAAACTGTGATAAATACAGAAGTTACAGAAGAGTCTGCCATGGATTGAAATGTGCAGGCAGCTTCAGTTCACAGCAAGGCCTATAGCAGCCCTCAGGGGCTTTGTTTTATCCATAAAACACCCCCTCTGATGCTGACTCATTTAGTACATGCTGCTCTCATTCCAACTTTTCTTTTTCTTTTGTCGTGCTCTTTCCTCCTGCATTTCAGATGTATCTTGGCATTCCTTTCGGTGCCCCTTCTACCCTTAAGTTCCTTTCTATTTTTTCCTGCACTTCTACCATCGTTCCTTTTTCACCTCATGAATGGGGCCTCACCTTGTCTCCTCTACTGGAACAATGAGTCCTGACAGGCGACAGAGCTCACATTTCCCAAGGACATAAACAGTGTGACTGGACACCGGATTAAGCCATATCTGATAGCATCTCATTTGAAGAGACACTGTGATAAGGCCTTGGATGATAAATAACCACCCCATTTCGCCCTCAAACTAAGGCTGAGATGTGGCAGATTTGTTTTTTTTGACCGTCTCTCACACCCTTCATGGACCACTTAGGCATTCTGAGATCAAATCAGCCCCAAGACTCTCTTTCCCACCTCCCCCGCACTGAAGGAATTATCCCAAAATGATTGCGTTAATGCAACATCTGCTGCACAAATGAGATGGTTTATGTCAGTGTGAAAGAAAAATAAAGCAAAGGAAGCTAGCTGTAAATGCAATATCCCACAGCCTGTACAGTGACAGCTTCACAGACATGAGGTCATGTAGTTATTAGGGATTTTAAGAGAAGTGGACAGCAAAGGAAAACTTTAGATTTACAACGATGTTAAAGGCATTATGTTGTGTCTGTCTGACGTAACACATCAAAATTTTGACTTTTGGACACAGATAAATATGAAACCTTGACTTCTTAGAATGAGAAAACAGCACCAACAACTTAGTTTTGCACTGAAGATTTTGTGATTTTGTGAAGAATGTCCATAATCAAATAAACACTTCCAAGCATGGTAAATACTAAAATTAAGCAGTGTGGTTCAGTACATGGCACAGAAATAAGGAAAATAGAACAGATGGAGGAAAATCAAGAAAATAAAAAAAGAGCAGGGCCCAGAAGTTTGCAGTAAACATAGTTTCAAAGAAGGCACCCTAATGGTTAAGATGGAGTCTCACCTCACCACAGAATTAGGACACACCTGCTCTAGACAACCTGGGAAACAAAACCCTATATCAGAGTTAGCACAGTGTTGCTGTCTAATGTAAGATAAGTAATAAAATCTACAAACTCCTTCTAATCCAAACCATCAAGGACAACAAGAATCTGTCTACATAGACTTGGTTGGATCAGATCCAGTGGTAACCACATCTGTATTTTCAATTTACGTTACCTGTTTTAGAGTTAATCAATACTGATGTACTATACTACGATATTATCGTAGTAATGCTGTGCTACAATAAGTGAAACTAATACTACTGTTGAAGGCTCATCCATGCAATGCTGCTTCCCATTCTGAAAAACAGAAATTCAAGTCCACCAATTTGAAATCCAAATCCATTATGTCCTGGATGACCGAAGCTACTGAAACTAAAGGAGGCTACTTCAAATGCACAGACTGAGACATATTTGATGCAGGTGCTGACAGTCTTGATGAGCTCACTCTTTTGCAAAACTATTTTGAAAGCTAACAAAATGTATATGCCAAAGAAAGAGAAATCCAGAAAAATAGCTCCTCGTACACCATTTAACATAAAGTCTGCTACCAAAATCCCAACACCTGGCACTACCCTTACAGAAAATGTATTGAGCTTTATGGGAGATCTAAACAGTCTTCAGTTCCACATTACTTTCCCCATTCAAGTTCTCCACTCCCTCAGTTTCACACTCAGGTGGAGAGATATTCAAGCCAGTATCAAGGAGAAAGCACCAGGCCCATTCGGGATCAGTTCAGCTCTACCTAACCACTGTGCAGCCTTAATATTAATTAACATTTTCAACACCACTTTCCTCCAGTGTACAGTTTTACAGTGCTTCAAACACAACCATAAACCCAGGGCAAAAATCAAGCAAAATCTTCAGCCTCAACAACTTCAGGCCAATTGACCTATCATCTGTGGTCATTTGAGCGCATCATCCTTTCTTATCTGAAATCTAACACTATCCCTCTGGTCGATACAGATCAGTTTGCTTACTGAGTCAATGGGTCAGTTGAGGATGCTGTAAACTTAGCCCTCAGCCACACACTACTGCACCTAGAGTTCACTTCAGCCTTTAGTACAATACATCCAGGCAAGTCTCTTCAATAAACTGCTAGACATGAACACTGACCCCTGCATATGCCACAGGTTTTAGAGTGTCTTGTGGAGAAGATAACAGTGGGATAAGATAAATAGCCTTTTATCCAATCTCTGACCCTCAGTACATGCTACCCAGGGCTGTGTTCCCTCATTCTGTCTCTTCATTCTCTTACACAAAACAATTGACACTTGCCTACAGCTCACTCACCATTTAACAAAGCTTGACACCATAAGCATTTATGAGCAGAACTGCATTTAACAACTCCCTCAACACATCTAAAACCAAAGAACTCATAATAGATACTCATATTTACATTTCAGAAGCCTTCATGACCTTTTCAAATTTCTTGACATTCAAGTGGAACATCAACACTGAGCACGTTGCCAGAGATATCTGAAACAGCTAAAAAAATCAAAATAAACAAAGCCCGTTCTTCAGTTCTACACAGCCATTACTGGGCACCCACCTCATCCATAACAGTCTCGGATGGCAGCTTAGCCACACACAAACGCACAGCTCTCCCAGGCATACACATAAAAAAACTGCAGTGGATAGTCAATAAATCATCCAAGATTATTGGCATCCCTTTCTCATATGTTAAATCACAATTTAAAAATGCATTTTCAGAAGAAGATAAAAAGGAATCTCTGATCTTTGTCATCTGCACATCACCTGTCCCATCTGATGCCCTCTTGCTCCTTGCCACCAAAAATGTTTCAAAAACACTTTTCCCCCTACTTTCAAAACAGACCCTGAAAAGGAAATTGCATTTAAATTTTGTGGGTGAATTGTGTCTTGTAGAATGTGTGAACATTGAGTGACATGCTAGTTATTGCTATTAATGTGTAATGTGATGTTGAATGTCTAATGTACTGAAAGCAAATTCCACCGACCTTGGTCGTGTGACTATTAAATCAATGATGAAGATGAGGGTGATAAATGGTCAAAAGACTGTCTGAAGATGCAACAGGATATGAAATTAATGATGGAATCATGAAATTATGATATGACTCTGGTTAAATGCAACATCCCTGAGCTTTGCCTGCCTGTTCCTGTATGGACCTATACAAAGGTTTTTTTGTTCTCTTTACTTTGAGAAAAAGAGTGAGGACTTTGAGCTCATTATACTGATTTCACTTAACAACTGCATCAATGGGTGTTAATTAGTGCCTGCCATTTATTTGTCATGCTGCTAATTTACTCCACAATAGAGAGATGGGGATGAGACAAAAAGAGTGTGTTGTAGCTGACAGAGGAGAACAGTCTGCAAATGTTAAGCACATTTAGGTCCAGATTTGTGGACAAATAATTAGTCTTAGAGTGCAGATGGATGTATTGACATTAGAAATCCACCCTAAGTTCAAAAGGATAAATGTCTGTAAAGCCTCCTTTTTAATCCTCTCTATCAATGACAAAAATGAAACATACATTGCAGTTTTCATTAACTACCACAGGGCATACAACAGAAGATATTGTTATGAAGACTAGAGTATCATCACACAGGGTGGTGATAAATGAGCTTGATATAATTCAAAATAGTAATCATCTGTTCCTCAAAATTCAATTTTGGGAAAAAGGTCAAGGTGCATAAACATTGTGCATTATCAAGCCAGCCTAAATCATTATTTGTTATTTACTACCCAGGCGCCAGTATGCTACAGTGTTTATTACTGCTATTTAGTGAGTCCTGCTGTTATGTAATGGCTGATGGGACAAACAAGGGGGAATTGAGGAGCAGCAGAGGGGAAAATGAACATCCACTATCTTATGGCGTGGCTCGTGTCCAGGGACTCCAACCCACTGATTAACATCACTGACATGTAACCTAGCATTTGAAAAGCAAAAACATGTGCAGATTTCCACATTTACATAGCCTGACAATATTGATCTTGGCTGCTGTTTTATTCTGATGCAAAGGTTTATTGTATGCCTTTGGCAACAGGACCCTCAGCAGTAGGGGCACTTGTTGCCTTGGGCCATGCCCTCCAGGGGCCCTCCAGATGTGACTTTAATCATCAAGTAAAGATTATATCATCATTGGTAAAATATTATTGGCAGAATTCTGGTGGATGGCAGCTTACCTAAATTAACATATTGTAACGATCTTGAGGTGAGATTGTCGAGTAAAAGGATGGAGCACTTGTGAGAGCTATTGAACTTAAGGGAGGAATCCTCTAAAGTCTTTATGGAGAGCCTTTGACAGCAGTGGCATGTAGAGAGTGAAAGACCAGCAGCGCACAACACTAAAACCCCGCCCTAATTACACAGATGTACGATGACTCACACTCATGATAGAGTGTGAGCCTCTACACTAAAACACCCCCAACACAACCCCAAAACACAAATAAATACTCTAAATAAACACAATAAACACATTTACCCCTCAACTACACAAAATACACCCCCAAATAACACACAGAACAACATTGAACAGAAGGAGGCGGGAGCAATGCATGCTGGGAAAGCCCTCCACAGCCCAACTCTGCTACAATATGTAGCAGGATAAGTTCAAATTTCGAATTTCGAATTTGCTGTTATTTGATATTATGTATGTTTACATTTATATATTAACAAGATCAAAACTTTTTCTACTAGTACTGGCAGAATGTATCGAGGTCCGACTGGATATTGCAGAATTAAAAAATAGCCCAGATGAGTGGGGTATTTCATGGCATTTAGTACATAAAAGCAACTTTGACAAGAAGGCACAGATACATGGTGTGAATCTGCAGTTTGGTGCACATGTAAATCAGCCCATCATTGCCAATTGTCGTTTTCTCATAACAGGAGTCTGTGGCATTCTATTTTTGCCTTTTCTGTCATGCTCTTCCTTTTTTTTTGCTTTGTGCCATGTGTTTTTTGTTGTGATCCCTAGCTCCACCCTCGCCCTGCCCCAGCGATCATACTCCTGTGTTTTTGTGACCATTGTTGGTCATTTTGGTTTCGTATTATTTTAAGCAGTCTATCAGTGTTTAGATATATATATTTTTATATATCTTTACCTACACATATGTCGACCTACAGGCCCTTCATTAGTCCAATTTGACTAAACTTTTCTTTGCCATGTTTGGTTCATGCTGGCCACAACCGCTCTGGACATCTATCTTGTGCAGGCGTCTATCATCAGGAGTGTGCTGTCCGTCCCACTGTGACCTCTGTGATGGGTATTTGCTTGGAGCCTCATGTGGCTGCTGGGCCTCCTTGTACTTTCTGTGGATATTTTGTGTAGCCCCCTCCAGTCAGGTGTGTGCTGGCCCCTCGTCCTAAGATGGCCTCACTGGCATGGAAATTTTGTGTGTCCTTGTTAAAACCTGTGTTCATTCAATCCCTGGATGAGTTCCTTGGAGGCCCTTTTGCCCATCTGATCCTTGTCTGAATCCTTTGTGCATTTCTGTAAAGGCTGTTGCCCGTCTGTTCCCTATCTTGTTACTCCTAGCTGCATGAGCCAGTGCACCATCTCTATGTACCCTTGTGTGTTTGCTTCCTACTTCCTTGTTTTTCACAATAAATACAGCAAAATGAAAACAATTTCAAAATGCAGCATTTGAGTGCCATTTACGTCACCCACATGATTGAAGTGTTATAGAAGTTGCTGTATTGTTGTCATCAGTGGTTTAAGATTTGTCATATGCTCATATTGAAATTTCTAAATGAACAATATCAAAATGTCAAAGCAAAAGTATAAGTTAGGATGACTGCAGTTTTGAGGTATGCTGTGGTTGTATTTCTTCAGTTTTATTGTACACATCTAATCTAATTCATTCTGATGTTATGAGCGTAAATACATGCTTGCTTTATATAGAGGAATGTTACAATATTGTTTGGGCTAAAATTAATATCACTTCTCACACAAGGGTCTGATGAGGGTTTCCCACGTAGAGGGGGCCTTAGGGCATCTTAGGAGCTCATGGGGATCTTAATCCAGCATTGGGTACAATGTTACAAACAGAGTCTTATGGTCAGCAAATTGCTATCTTGATGCATATTCTAAGAGAAAAACACTAAAGTAGTCAAACAGGCTTTTGTGTTTAATTGTTTAAACTTAATAGTTTTCAGTTGCTCTTTCCCACTACAGCTACTGTGTTTTATTGGGTTAACTAAATAATACAAGAAAATACATATATTTTATATTATTTGCATTTTTAATTCAGCTTTCTGTTCATATTATACTTAATGCCCTATAGTAAGACACGCTAAAATAAAATAATTTTAGCAGTTTTAGTGGTAATTAGTTAAAATCATAAAGGTTATTATTAGGGATGTCCCAATCAGGTTTTTTTGCCCTCGAGTCAGAGTCATTTGATTTTGAGTATCTGCCGATACCGAGTCCCGATCCAATACTTCTTTATACTATAATAAGGCGAATGGCAGGTCACTCATTGTGATCATTTGTGCTGTCTTGGCTGTGATGTCCTGCGCCTTCGTGCAGTCACGACTCGAGGCATTTTTTCTCTCCTCCTCAAACTGTCCTGCAGCATGAGCTGACTCGTCTACGCACTCCTCCAATCACACAAAGCAGACAATGATCCCAAATTCCTTTCAATAATCACCCACAGGTGTACTTGTGACCAGATACACGGTGAGCTGCAGCGCTGGGCACCTGTCGCCTGACACGCCCCCTCATCACCACTCAAACAGTCTCTGACGCGAGTCCAGGGTAAGAGTCTCTAGTACTCTGGCGAGAGACTGCGGGGTCGAGATGAACCTGAAACAACATTGTACACCCGAGTCCTGATGGGGAGGTAACGGCTGATTCCGATCGAGTCTGAAACTACGTGATCGGGCCCAATTTCCGATCACGTGATCAGATCGGAATGTGGATGTCCAGGACCAGGGTTGGTGACCAATGCTTGAAACTTTATCTAGTTATAACATTGTATTTGTTTATAGATAAGTGTTGAATAATATAATGAAGACGTTAATAGCAAACCTTTTGAATGAATCCAGTATACAATAGATAAAAACACTAGAGCATTATGATCTCAGACTCTCGAAGGGAGACATTAAAAATCAATCACAGAAGACTTTCATTTAAAAGGTTCTAATAATCAGAACCCCTTCATGACCATCTTGCTTACACCTGTCAGTGTATTGATTACTGCCTGGCTGGAAAGGATATGTTTTCAAGCAAGGCTTTTGGTTTTAGAAAAGCTTAATAAGGCTCATGAATATCATTATCATAGGTAAAATATAAATGTGGCTGCATAATTCTGACTTCTCTACCTGTGTATTACAAGGGTTTGTAAATATTATTTCTGTAATTATGGTTTTTGAGTGGTGTTCTAACACTTCCATGTATTATAAAATAACAGAAAAGAGGCTTTAGAAATCACATAGCATCTTAACCAGGCCACATTCTATACATCACATTACTGTGGATCATGTTATCATGAGTGACAGTGATGTTTTGTCAAGTTCAATTTTAGATTTTCACGTTCAAAGCTTTAATTGGCTCATATCAGACTTTAGTACTTGGAAAACTGTTAATTATAAACCGTCTTGCAGGTTTTACCCATGTGCTTATGTTTGGTAATGTGATCATGTGTATTAATTTGATTTTTAAAATATTCATTGATTTTGTCCCCTTGGAAGTAGTATTGTCAAAAAGGCCCACTAAATTATTTACTCTTCGCAACTGCTAAGTTTTATCAGTTGTTTGCCTCACATTATTCATTGAGCACAAGTTATATTCTATTATAGGTCCTGTGAAAAATGAATAAGTAGATTAAAAACCCTAAGTATAATGAACGTTACTGCACTGGCTGTCAACTGTGCTTAGTAATGTGAAAACACAAATATTCAAAATAAAAAAAAGACAAAGAGTAAAAACGGAGATGGAGATGGCACAATGATCCGTTTGCTGTTCCAGTGCTGAAATCAATTGTAAAATCTCTTATCAGATGGTGATAAACATTACTAATCCATTATTTATGGTGATTTAATATATACTACTAAACTTTAACCTGTGATTTTGACAATTTTAATTAAGAATAGCCCCCTTGCTCCCATCCATATATCAATTTCTGAGCTGCTATTCTTAACCAGTGTGGCAGGGAAAAAACTCACAGGTAACAGATATCATTCCCTGTAGGCAAGTGTACGCTATTGCAGGTCAGATATTTTACAGGATTAAACCTCTTTTTTCTTTGATACACAGTCCACCGTGTTTGTTAATATCAAACCATTACTGATACCTGGTGTCATATCTTAAGAGAGGCCTTTTTCTTTGGTAGAATAAAATTAATTATGTATAGAAACAACAAAAAACAACAAAGCTCAGAGGACTGGCAAGTCTATAGTCAGTTATACTAACTGATACAGACACTGCTATTTCTTATAGAACTACTACTATCACTACTGCTGATAATAATGAAACACCACACAATGTGAAAAAAGAAAAGCAAGAACACTTTCACAGTCTCAGGGGATATACCCTCTATTGGCATTCAGATATTAGAAGGAGGAGGAAGAAATAACATTATGTGATAAATACTGGGTTGAACTAGAGGAAAGACATGTTTACTTCTGTTAAGGAAGCAAGAAACGGCTAAAAAGAGGAAGTAAATGTACAAAAACAAAATAAAGTAATAGTGCATATGACATACAAAGTTGATGCTGTTTTTTATCTAAGAGAATAAACTACAGGCAACGTGGTTTGCAAATTCCAAGCTGCATAGAAGATGCTCTTTTTAAAACATGCTAGTTTTCAGAGCAGTCGCTCAAGTGATGTCTGTTGTTTATAACCCATATGTCTATTGATTTTATGTTAAATCTTCTCCTTTTCTGTGATCACACAGCCATTTTAATGGTTGGAAGAAGCCAACAAAAAACCAAAAAAACATGTGCCTCTGAAACCCCACTTTCTCCACAGATTCAGATCCCCAGTCAGGATAGTAGGGGTGAACCCTAATACGGTATTCGGAAATGCACAAATAACACGTTTTTACAAATACTTTTACAAATATTTGTCTTTGGGAACAAGAAAAATTTAAATCAATTAGCTGTGTTTCCTCATGAGATTGCAGCGCGTGAGATAGAGATAGAGAAAGTGACATTCAGGAGTCGGGAGCTGTGGCACACAGCAACAGAAGACTTGGCTGAGTGAAAACAGACTTAACTGCATCATTATTTTTGTTGAATAGATTTTGAAAAGACGTACCCTAACTGGGTTCCAGAGGCAGTTTATAACTCTTTCGGAAGGCGAAGCTTGATCGGGAGATTATTATTACGGTGCATTATTGATGTCTGCAGTGGGGTTCTCTCTTGTTCACTCTGTTTATGTAGCTCTGTTAGCTCGATCATTTATGGAGATTTTCCACTGACTGGTACCAGTTCAGTTCTGTTCAACTCTACTCACTTTTTTGCTTTTCCATTACTTACAAATGGTACCTGGAGGTGTGGGTATGATAAAAAAAGAACCCATTTCCCAAGCCCCACCCCAAACCAGCAACAGACTATGCCTCTATCCCCGGTCACGCCCCGCCGATGTAATCTCAGGGAGTATTGAGCTCATGAGCAGAGAATAAAGAATGAATGTTTTATTAAATAAAAATACTCAAGAATTACTGAATACATTATATGGATTCTTCACATGCTCATTAAATGTCTTGGAATGACCCAATCACCAAATTAAAAATGGTAGCTACAAGCATTAACACGATCATTAGTTCACCCAGGAGTTTGAAATAATGAAAAGTGTTGTGTTCCATCCAGGCATACATCTGACATCTGTTCCTATCAAGTGTGCTAGGCTCAGAGGCATAATATGGCTAATGTATTCTGAGGAATGAGAGAGAAACAAACAAATTAAAGAGCCAGTTGGTGACATTATTTAGTGTGACACAAACAATTTGTGCAACAGATTGTGTGACCCAAAGCAAAGTCAGAACCAGCCCCACATCAAAATACTAATTACTAAGTGACAGCAGGCTCAAGCATGCCATTTAGAAGGATGATTGAGAAAGGGATTCTCTGAGGGAAGAGAAAAGGAAGTGAGCAAACCAGTATAGCAGCCTTATGCCATATCCCAGAGAATGAATATCATCATAAAGCATGAAGAAATGTGTAAAGGGTCTAAACAACAGATGATTAAGATCAAATTCTTTAAAAAATTTTATTAAATAGTTTTAGGTACAGTCTTAGGAAAACAACTTCAATTTATACAAAAACTTTACTGTACAGGAAGGTGTCATAGCTGTATCTATCCTCCCTGCTTTCCCAGGCATGTTGTTTTCTCCAATTTATATGATCAGTAACATATGCTCTGCATTTCAAACCCTCTATTACACTCATCCTGACCCAGAATGTAGTGTCTGTTTACCTCTGTGTCTTCAGCTGGAATAGCGAGACCTTTTCAACACTGAAGACACTCACTGAATTATGCGGCTAGACCTGTATAACACCATAAGATTTGTACTTTTTTTTCTATGCTGTCCAAGCAGAATAATAAAAAAAGTTAAGCTAGCATGTAAAGAGAATATTTTTATATTTTTCCTGTCACTGAACAATTTCACGGAAAAAAAACAATTTCTATCTTTATTTAAGCCTTGTCTAAAAATTCCACTACAGGTTTTGATTACAGTCCGCAGTCTAGCAACACTTGTGCAAGAGCAGACCCCAGGTTAATGCAATGTACCTGGCATCTCAAACTGTTATTGTGAGTGAGGTTATGACTAACTTCAAGGATTGTGACAGTTGTCAGCAAATATGGTTCTGTGTTGCTCTTCAGTACATCATGAAGCACTGATGACTTTTTCTGGCTCAGAGTTTGCCATTAAGTTGCCCTCTGTGCAGTGCTGTAAGTTTAAGAGCCTTTCGAGCAGCATCTTCTGGGATGCTGTGTGGGCCATGCACCTGCTCAACATCATTCTCTGGGATTCTGGGTGAGAACAGGGACCTGCTCCACAACATCCTCTAGAACATAACTCCACATTTCTCAACAAAGCTAAACCACTGCCAAAGTGATGTAAAAGCAGCAAGAGATTTGAATCTTCTCCTCATAGCTAGGTCATTGCTTTTGTCTCCAGAAAACCAAAACTTCCTGCTGAAGGACACACATATCAGAAAGTGTATGCTGAGCCAAAACAGAAAACACTTCTTGAAATACCTGGATCTTCTCTGATTGCAGCACTTGCTGGAGTGATTTTGGGAGTAGTTCAATTGTAGCATGGCTGTCAAATCTTGTCGACCAGGTGAATGCTGATGATAAATGCATCTACATCACTGTTGCATTAACTTCTATACCAATACTTAAGCTCAAAGTCAAAGGGTGCCAGTTGGGCTGCACAACGATATTTAGCTGTCGACAGATGACTGAGTAGATTAATATCAGTATAAATATAATCCTGCACTTATGATCCAAGAGGGACTCTCTAAAATTCTCACTCACAGCCCACTTAATTGCCAAAAACTCCAACTTCATCAACCTATCGTTCAACATGTTGAGCTCAGTAGGCCTCACGCTCTTACCTGCCCCTGAGAGAGCACTAATCCCAACCCAACATGACTGGCATCAACTTCTAAGAGGAAAGGCAGAGAAAAGCAAGCAATGGTGATGTGGTAAGCTTAGCCTATAATGTCTCAAAGTTTCTATGGCATTACCCTGTCCGATTAATTCCCAACATCTGCCTGCTAGACTTAACACCCAACTCTACCTCCAGTCAGTGCAGTGGGGCGGCAAGCTTAGGAAAACCATCCACAAAATGCCGGTAATAACTGGTAAACTCCAGAAAGGACAACCATGACAAAGTTATAAGGGACTTCCAGTTGGTGACTGCATCTACCTTAGTGGGATCTGTAGAGACCCCCTTGTTAAAACCAGATAGCACACTTCCTGCTGAAAGAAAGCATATTTGGTAAGTTTGGCCTTGAGGCCCTCCTGTTGTAGCTAACCCAGTACCACATACAACCACTTCAAGTGCTGTGACACTGTGGAGGAGAAAACCACAATGTCATCAAGATGTCAAGACTGGTCATGTTGGTCACCAAAGATCCTCTACAGTAGCTTCTGGAAGAACCAGGGGCATTACAAAAGCCAAAAGGCATCCGGTTCCATTAAAAACCAAAAGAGTATGCCATTTTGGGTTGATCCTTCTCAGTAACAGGGACCTGGTAATAGTCATTGTTGAGATCCAGGGTGGAAAACGACTGAACACCAGTCAATGAATCCAAAGTCCCCTCAATGCATGGCAGAGGGAATGCATCCTTCTGAGTTTGATGTCAAGCTGCTTGTACTGAACACAGCAAAATGCCATCTTTCTTTTTCTTTAGCACAATGGGGGAGGCAAAGGGACTGCTACACTCTTGAATTTCCTGTGCCAGCAGTTAATTGATGTGCTCCTTAACAACCTAATATTCAGACGGAGGGATACACCTGTAACGCTGCATTACAGGAACCTCATCTAACAGAGGAATATAATGTGAATTCAAATTAGTACATCCAAGATCAGTGTCATGGGCACTAGATCTGGCTCTTCACTGAGCAACAATGTCAAATCTAGGTCCTCAATCTAATCCTGCACATAAGGAGAAGTTAAGTGTGTCATAATGTGGCAAGGTGGGTGGGCACCTCAGTGACCAAGTCAGGAAGGCTTATTACATTAACCTGGCCCATTGTGCCCACAATCCACCCGAACCAGGGTTGGAGAAGCTAACAAGCTCGTCAGCAACCAGAGTCAAGTAGGTCAAACAACACCGTGGCCCCAGAATATTGCTCTGAACAGGTAATTGCTCATATTCATCATACCATCTGAAATGTGATAGGCCTTCTGCCTTGGACAGTTCAAACAGAGCCAGCCCATGCTGCACAAAGAATTCTTGGTAACACTTATGAAGCACATTCATGCCCAAAACACCAGGGACCTGAGAAGACACATTGCCATGAAGATCTTTTACTACCAGAACCACACATCCTTTGCATCAATTTAGCACAAAGCTCTACACTTAGCTCTAGGTAGCCAATGTAGGGAATGGCCAATGCAATGTAGGGAATGGCCAATGGCAGCACTGAAGGTGCTCCACTTGGGTCAAAATGCTGATGGAAAACATCTCCATGATTGTAGAAACCATAGAACCAGTATCAACTAGACAGAACTCTTAACACCCTCCATATCCACATCAAGAAGGGGGCAAGGGGAAATCAATTTTGAAACATCAAGTACGCGACTAACAGATGTTTCAAAACTAGTAACTGAGTCGATAGAAACCCCACCCAAGTTATGGCTCTGCTTCTCTGTGGTTTCTAGTTTCCTGAAGTCGGAATAAAATGAGGCTCTATGCTCAATGGTGGATGTACCTGTGAAGTAGACTATTTGTGAGAGGAAACACTGCAAGGGAGTTTGGAGGGCTGCTGGTAATACCTACATATTACGCGGACCCTATGAAGTGAACCACTACAATGGTGAGAAATAATGCTCTGAGTTAACTGATTAAGCTGCTCTTTTTGCAGTTTCAGTAGTCCTCATTTCATTCAGCTCTGAACCTTAGGGCAGGGGGGCGGCACCACAAGTAATCTTTATTCTGCTACATAAACATGCATTCATCCATTCAACCACTTAAAAATTAAACTGTTGCCTGAAATTTTCTTTGATTTCGAGCCTTTACAATCAGTGGACATTCTTTAAAAAATATTCTTTGTACATTTCATTATGTAGGTCCTTTATGGAATAATCCATTGGAAGGATTATTATGGAAATCTTGCTCCAAAGAACCCCTCTTTTTTGCATCACTGTTTTTGAGAGTATACATCCCTATTGCATGGATTGAATGTTGCTTACTGATTTATTATATACTGATTTATTATATTGCCTACTAGTTGATTGCACTATGCTTAAGCCTTGGTGTGATTGTATGGAATTTGGGGAGCTCACTTCCTCTAGCTAAGATGATTGAGTTTGACTTTGAAATATGATAAAAATATATTTTCACTAATGGAAACTAATGAACAAGATGACTGCCCTATGAGTAAAGACATTAATTTCCATAAGTTTTCAGCCTGGCCTGGTGCCAGGGAGAGTGGGCCATATTACTGTGATATGATTGGAGTGACTGGGAGAATATAGGAAGCCAGCATATCCCTCATTACACTTCTGAACACTTCTCAAGTATGATCAATTTACTTTGTACAGCAGTTCCATCAAACGAATGCAAGGCATAGATAAATAAAACCCAGCTGCACAGATGAAGATATTGTCTTAGGGGCACACAGATTAATTAGGTTAAAGGGAATTTTGTGAATATCAAATGTTTATCCATCAGCCATGCTATGGTGTTCAAGAACAAATGAAGTTTCTTGTCACATGCTGATGTGTGAAAGGACATGGAGTGTCTACCAGCAGGAGTAGGATTGAACTCTGTGCGCCAGGCTCACTCCACATCAGACTGAATAAAAGGCTCCCTCCATCTATCTGATGGAGCTGAATGGTAAAGAATTAACTGCTCAACACATACTGACCGCAGTCCCACTGCCCACACAAATTGACCAATATATAATTAGCTAAGAGTGCAATCCTTGTGCTACAGAAAGAATCTGCTCATATTTCTCAGAAGCTGACCTTGTAGGAATAACAATTTAGGGTTATCTCTGTTCTCTCTCCTGCAAATAGGAATACAATCCTGAATTCCCTCTACTTCATTTGAATAACTCACTCATGGTTTAAATGACTAGCAGAAGTGCTGAAGACGACTTACCTTAGAGAATAATAGCTTGTATGAGGCTCTAATAGTTCAGGGGAGAGCTAATATTGCAGCACATTAAGCTTGCAGGATTCTTGCAAATATTTAGAAATACATTGCTTATAGGTGGGTTCCAAATAGTTTGAACTACTGTAAATACCATCATGTCTGACAGTGGCTAAAAATGTGATATGAGGGTAAATCTGTATAGAAAAATATCAACAACTTGACACTGTGTGTCTACATGGAAAGTCCTGTTGAGCCAAAGTTGGCAGTGTAATATGGCTGTGTAAATTGCTCTTTCTCTGGTAAAGGTCAGCAGAAAAGGTCAATCTGTTCTATTTTAAAAATGAATAAAAATTGATCATCAAAGTTAGCTTGTTGCAAAAGAAATAAGGAGAGATACATTTAAGTGATGTCAAACTTATTTTGACCTAATTTATTTAGCCATTTTCCTCTAAATAGGTATAGACATTAGAGCATTAGAATCCTGTCTGTGTCCCCTGCTCAAGCCTAGGCTTTTGTAAATGAGATTAGATTGGATGACTTAAATGGATCCGTTTATGTGAATCTAAAACTTTCTCATTGCTAAATAATTTTTGTTTAAGCACCAAGCAGCCCCTCTGGCCCCAACAGATTAGCAGCTCTCCTTTATGTAAAGACAATTAATATTCATAACTGAATTTCATACTTTATTTAACCCGCACTGGCAAGGCAGGGTGTTTGTGTAATAATGACGGGCACCCAGGAGGCCTATTAATCCAGTGACTAATTCTGAAAAATCCACTTTCCCCATAGACATGCTCAAATTCTTAGCTTAGTACATGTGTGTGCGTATGTGTGTGTGTGTGTGTATGCATGTGCACTAATGCGAAGAACTAGAAAGTAGTTGCCAGCTCTTCCTTTCATTTTAAACAATTAATAACCCTGAATGATTTTCATAAGTGAATAGAAGATGTTTGCTAAAATGCTTAATATTTCTTGGTTTTTGACAGCACTCATGGGGTAAAAAGTGTGACTTGACACCTAATCTTTGCTTCGACAGCCCCAGCCTGTTCAAAATGTTTTGTTGTATTCCAAATCCGATATTCAGAATGAGTTTGCTGAAGAATTGCTCTTTATTCTATCAGTGTAAAGCAACGTTGTGGAAGATTTCTAGTTAATAACCCATCACCTCTCAATACTCTAGTCATTTAGAGCTCACAAGAAATCAATGTACTAGCTTCCTTGTTCATTTGCTTACAAGTAGTAACCTAATCTGATATTACAAATCAGACCGAAAATGTGTAAATAAACATGACATGATAAAATGACTGAAGCTCAAACAAGCAACCATCACTAGTTTTTCTGCACTTGAAGGGACATTTTTTCAGAATGTTTCTGCACATTTCTTCCATTGAGAAGTGGATCTTTGCTCTGCCCTATTGTCGTCATGTTCAGTTGTGTTTTGGCTTCCTAACTTCCCCAGGTGATTCCCATCTCAGGTCATTATAAATACTCTTGTGTTTTTTGTCTACCTTTTTCTGTGGGACAGTGGACAGAACTGTTGCCTCATAGCAAGGTTTGGGGTTTGATTTCTAGCTGGGGTGGCTGAGGATCCTTTCTGTGTGAAGTCTGCATTTTAGTCCTGTTCCTGAAGGGTTTCTGTCAGGTGTTCTAATATTTTTTCACAGTCCAAACATGTGCGCATGTGTGTGTGTGTGTGTGTTTGTGTGTGTGTGTGTGTGTGTGTGTGTGTTTGTGTGTGTGTTTAGTGTCTTCCCTGTGATGAACTAGTGACTTGTCCAAGGTGTTTCTTTGACTTTTGTCCTATGATTGCTGGCATTGGCTGCAGCACCCCCCATGACCCTGGATAAGAATAAGCACTCTTCTAATAGATCTTGCTCTACACCCCTAACATTACACATAAATTGTTCAAAGCCTTAAATAAGTGAACTATTTTCTCCTGCATAATTGTTTCAAATAGTTGTATAGTTCTGGGTTAATTTTGCCAGTAATTCTGCCACATCATCGCTGTGCCAAAGAAGTTGTCAGTGTCTTGCCTAAATCGTCCTGGTACACTCACATCAAATCATTATGAAGTGCTCCGAAGGGTCATCAGGAGGCACAGCAGTGCCCCCAGGAGTTTATATATCATCCCAACTCATCAAATGATGATGCCATCACCAGCACTCTTTACCTGGGCCCCACCAACCTGGAGAGAAATACTTTGATGTGAGAATGATGACTTTATATGCGCATTTATGAGCATTCAGCATGATCATTTCTCAGCATCTGACTGGGGATTTAACACTGCTGGGGCTGGAATTCCGGGGTCTGATGTGAGGAGCTCATGTAAAACTTTAACACTAACACCATCACTGTGACGACCACCTCGGTCTCGGCTCGTCGATTCCGTTCCCCATCCCCAGAATATTAGCTTTTCCTTCGTTTCTTTTCTTTTCCCCCCGTTTT
>JBBMFX010000021.1:8802714-8816424 GCA_037832545.1 Rhabdalestes septentrionalis
ATGTAAGAAACAAGGGGCAGAATTAATATCTTATTGCACTACAGGCAATGCTATTCCCCACTTATTTTATTATCTACACATACCAAAAAATGAAGGATAAATAAAAGCTTCTGTCAGGGGATTGAACTATGCTAAATAATATGTACATAATATATTGTTAACTGGTGTCTTTAGGCAGCAGCTGATATGCATTCTTGGACTGATCTGAATATGTCTTTGGAAGTGTGAAATAAGATTATACTAAATAAATTTGTGGAACAGGCCCTTTACCTCTAGCTTTCTGTCTCTCTCACTCACATGCGCACGCCCACATGCTTTGAAATGATAGATAATTCTTAGTAGATTTATTTTATTTCATTAAATTCTATTTCAAATATTTCAATATTGCAATGTGGTTACTGGTTTCCACTGTTCTACACAACAACATGTTTAAAAGAATTGGAATTGATATTGTGATTCAAGCCTTGACTGTTTAGAAAAGAAAAGAAAATTACACGTATTCAAAAGAAAATCACCCATGGTTGCTGTACACCTAATGGAACTAGAAGAGGCAGCAGACATAAGTAGGCTTAGGCTACACATAAATGTACTTTTGTTATGTACTTGAGGCATTTGAGTTATTTACAACATCAAACTATATCGTAAATCACTCTTGCAGTCAGCAACAACAAGGGTAGAGAGTTATCCAAAGAATTTACACAAAGATGCACACCCAAAGAAGGCAGGCCAAGGACAGAACTCAAAGAGGGTGAGTAAAAAATACATAGTCCCAGGATGCTGTGGGAATGACTCAACAAGTTTTCATTAACCAAACACGTATCAAGTAAAATTACACCTTTTTTCATTTCATTGAAAGTTTCACTTAGTTCCATGCATTTGTTAAGTAGCACTAAGAATAGAACACAGGTTAACACCAACAACAAAGTGATATTGTCAGCCAAATAAAGAATCTATAGTTTATAAGACTGTTTCAATGAATTTATTACAGTACCCAGTGAAAAAGAAAAATACTGTGGGGCTCAGGAGTACAGAGATTTTGTTAATTTGGGAAAGTAAAACTGTGGTCATTTGAGACCTGTGGGGGGGCACAATATCATCCTAAATTATTATTTTTCAAGTGGATAAAGCGACTATACTTTTATAGACATCGATCACCAACATTAAATTACTGATAAGTGAAGTGAATAACACTGATTACCTTTTTACAATGTCACCCGTGTCATCAAGTTTCAGTCAGCATGTTCGTGAAACAATCAGTTCTTGATCTGAAAATGTTAATACATAAAAAGGGCAAAGTGTCCATGCTTACCCCTTGTCCACTGCCTTTAAGTAATTCCTGATGGAAGTGGCCTCTTTCAGCAGTATAATTCACCATGTCTTTCTAAAAAAACAATGATTTTGACCAGTACAAGATTGGGGAGGTGGATTTCATGTTACTGTTGGTGCAAATGATGAAACCACATCAGATACATCATCAGATAAATTATAAGTTATAATGTAAGTGAATGAATGCATACCATAAGCAGATGAATATGTATTAACTCAAAAATAACTTCATGATCTCTTTCTTTCACAGTACTCTTCACTCAGCCTCATGTTTTGTGCCTGACATGTCTACATACATTTCTTATTGCTAGAGTGATTCTACCCACACAAGCTAAATTGAAAGCTGGGAAAGGAGGTTATATTGTACAAAGCCTTGTTTAATTTCATTCTATCATTGAGACATTTTCACATATCAAACAAATGCCTGCAAATGTGTACATGAGATTTGATGGAACATTTAGAACATTATTTATGTCGATTTTTTTAACCTCACTGTACTCTCTCCTGACTTAGATATTTCTATTACTCGTTTCTGTACTTTTCTATTTACCTGTGCTTATCTCTTACAGCAGTCAAACTGGCATTTTTAAAAAGCATTTTCCCATCTCTCTAATCCCACCCATTAATTCTCAGACTATGTCCTCTTCATTCTCAGCCAAAGTATGTAATTGTTGATCAACTTTGACATATCATCTGGGGTTTGCATTTGCTTGTGACACTGTCATTTGTCATGACGTCAGGCAACATTAATGAGGGAGTAAGGGAGAATATTTGTTACAGATGAACTGTGGGGCAATACTGCTTCCATTCAGCACTGTTTTCCATGATGGGCAAAATATGATTATAAAAAATTGTTTCATTAAATGAAATCTGAGTGGCTTAGTCATGTAGAATATTCAATTCAACTGTATACATAAATTAAATTATGTATTGATGTGGTGAGCTGTGATGAAGTTGGATGAGAGGCAGGATGGTGGTAAAAACAGCTTTATTTTATTTTGTTGTCAGCTTAGCAGGTAATTGTTACAGCACAGCCAGACTTATTATAGATAAAGATGATAAGGTAAGATAAGATAAGATAAGATAAGATAAGATAAGGGTTAACTAGGAAGCAAACAAACAACATGAGATTCAGCTTGGAACTCAACTACAGACATTCACTCTGAGACATTGCAAATCTCAGGTCTATATAAGAGATTAATCAAGGAGACAGGAACAGGCTGTAGCCAGGGCCAACCTGGGGCTGGTGGAAACCAGTGCAGGGGAAATGGTAATTTCTCATGCTGAGAACCATGAAAAATCCAGTCCCAACAATGTCAATCCATGACACAAGTACAGCGACCACATTAAAACATTAAAACTGACAGATAATCTGAACAAATTTGATATTTTGTTGCAAATGCTGGTGGTTATTTGGGCAGTGAGTGAACCATCAGTTCTTTAAGTTAAGTGTTGGAAACAAGAAAATTGAGCAAATACAAGGGTCAGAGCAACTTTGAAAAGAGCCAAATTATGGTGACTAAATGACTGGGTCAGAGCATCTCCAAAACAACTAATCTTCTGGGGTATTTCCATTTCCCATGGTTAGAATTTTTTAAAAATCTGGCACAAATAAGGCACAGCTGGTGAACTGGTGTCAGGTACTTGGGGGTTAAGGCTTATTGATGCACATTGAGTGAAGGTTAGCTTATAAAACTTGTCCAAACCATGGACGCCATAACTTGCAGGATTAAAGCATCTGCCCGTAATGTCTTGGTGTCAGATACCACAGCACACCTTCAGTGCTATTGTGGACTCCATGCCTTAATTGTTCAGAGCTGATTTGGTGGCACAATGGGAAACCTGTGTGATTTCAGTGAAAGTTTGGTGAGAAAACTGCATTTCACTCATCCAGTAAATTTTTACTGCAGTGAACAAAATTCATTTTTCTCAGCATTTATGATAACAGTTTGTCACAGTTGGTGATAACAGGGGCTGCAAAATGTACCAAACATAAGATGCAATATTTTTAATTGCTGTGCTAGAATTTAATGTGCTTCAGAGTGCAAGCAAAATTATGTACCTGAGCCCAGTGAAGTGCTGAAAAAGTTTATTAAGGCATGTTGTGACATTATACCCATGATATGCTATGTTGAGTCAGAGGTAGGTCTGAAGTACAGTCATAATTTAACAGCATCATCTGTGGGAGTTGCTTTTGTATGTCAGCTGCACCAACTGCACACTTTCAAAAACAATTATTTTTGTCCTAGGTTTTAGGAGGTGTGGTGTCATCCCTCTATAATGACTATCTCTTCTGCAGTTTTTATTGTGTAGTGAATTTTTAAAGTGCTTCCAGTGGTGTCCAATTACAGTTCTGATGAAATTACTATGCATGTTCTGCTTTGTGTGCTTGAGAACTTCTGATTTACTTTATTAGCAAACACACACAAAAAGGATGAGTTGAAACCATGGCCTTGACTCATTAGCAAGGGGGATCCATACTGATGATTTTGTCTAATTTCAGATATTGCATCTTTTATTAAGGTTGATCACTAGATGAAGAGCAAGAAAAAATCAAAATCCACTTTTTTCTATCGATGTTCATAGAATATTTATTTTACTGGGTTCATGGAGGTGTCGTATCTCATGAGATGAATAACATGTCAAAATTTTCAATGTTCTTCTGCTACATATATAATAAACCTCTGGACAGTAAACCTCCAGTAGGATCTACCCTTACCAAGGCAGAGAATAATCGGAACATTACATAGACTCTTTCTGAACTTATCTGGCATAAATACAAATCTGTGGTCCAGCTCAGCCTGTATTTTCAACTGACAGAATCCACCACATTTCAAAATCCCTTTCATATTAAAACATTCTCTCTCAGAGTGTTCAGCAGTATCTGGTATTCATCTCCTATCGGGGCATTCCTCCATATTGATCAGTTTGCAACACTAGGTCTCAGTGAACACCAGCAAAGGAGTAACTAAGAGATTCTATCATCTCTGTAGAGAGCTAGGAGGTGCTGCTTACATCTGGAGTTAAGTTTTTCAAGGCTTGATCCCTTCTATCTCAGACTGGGATATTCGGAATGAAAAAGTGAGAAAAACAAGATTCCACTGTATGTTAGATTGCATTATAAAGCTCCAGGTAGAACCTCAGAGCAGTTCCTTTGCTTGCTGTTATAGCTAGAACATTAGAAAATTAAATATGTAATAATATGTTGCACAGTATTAATAAATATATTGTTATATATTGTAACGATTTTGAGCTGAGATCGTTGAGGGAGGCAAGGAACACTCGGGAGAGTAAGTGAACTCCAAGGGGGGGAACCCCGCAGCCTTTATTTTAGAGCTTTTCACAGCAGGAGCATGCAAAGTGTTAAAACATGCCACCAGCTTACTGAACAGACAAAACCCCACCCCAGGTATACAGATCCTCAGTGACGGCGCTGCCGGCGCGGACTACCCCCAGCGTCACTGTCCACAGGAGTTGGAGGGCCAGGGGACACGGGCTCATCCTCAGCCTGGGCCCCTTCCTCAGTCTGTCCGTGGGGCCGATACGGTGCGAGGCAGTCATGGTGGAGCACCACCACGTGTGGCCTATGGTGCAGCCGGACCCGGTACACTACCTCACCCAGTCTACCCAGGACCTCACACGGCCCCTCCCAATGAGACATGAGTTTGGGTGACAGCCCCCTCCTCCGCCCTGGGCTGTACACCCATACCTTCTCACCCACCGGAAAGTCTCAGCCACGAGCCCGCACGTCATAAGCCCGCCATTGTTTCGCGCCAGCCTCGGCCAATGCCTGGCGAGCCAGTTCATGAGCCACCCGCAACTGCTCATGCAGGTGCCGATAATACTCCATGCCCGGTTTCCCAGGCCTGGGTGGGGCCCCAAACACTAAGTCCACCAGAGTCCTTAGCTCACACCCGAACATCACTCCTGGACTGTTGTGCGGTAGGACCAGTGTACCAGCGGCAGGTGGCTGACCCAGTCCCTCTGGTGGTCGCTGGTGAGGACTGCAAGCTGAGTGGCCAGGGTCCGGTTGAACCTCTCTACCAGCCCGTCACTCTGTGGATGGAGACGAGTCGTCCGGGTCTTGTGGACCCCCAGCCGGCTGCAGACCTCGCTGAATACCTCTGCTGCAGCAAATCCAGCCCCACAATGCAGTAATCCTCGACGGGCCCTTCCAGAAAGGGATGCTCCACCTGATGCCCCCGATCGTCACATGCGCAGTCCTTGGCCCGCGAATGGCCACGCTCTGTCCCGTCACAGTGGTAATCCGAGCGGGTGGCCCAGACCCACCTTGGCAGTCCTTCTGGTGCACAGTTCCTCTGCGAAGAATGGACACTGTGGACCCATGTCCACACATGCCCGACAGTCCATGCCATCAACTGTACAGTCCATGAACAGACCAGCATGGCCCGGGCGCATGCTCAATCCAGCCCAACGGGCACAAAAGGCGGAAGTGGGCAGTGGTTTCCCCTCACCGCTGCCCCGTTTCAGTTTAACTGCTGCTGGGGTATGATGTCCGTATGACAAAACCTTGCGAGGTGTCCCGGCTCACCGTGTAGACGCGGCATGCTGTCGCTTCCTGCCCAGGATGTGCTTGGTGCGCTCCGCTCTCTAGACGGCCTCCATCAGTGTGTTGGGTGCCACGAGCCGCACGTGCTCACGGAGCCACTCCGACTGGAGTCCACACAGGAAGGCTTGGAGCGCCAACTCCTCCTGGACCTCTGCCGGGAAGTCTGGGTACCACCGTCGTGCTAGCTGGCACAGGTCTACAGAGAAACCCCCAGGAGCTGTGTATCTCTCCGCTGCTGGCTCACAATTTGAACCCCGCAGCCTTTATTTTAGAGCTTTTCACAGCAGGATCATGCAAAGGCTTAAAACATGCATCACCACCAGCTTACTGAACAGACAAAACCCCATCCTCAGGTACACAGATCCTCCGTGATTCTTTAACACAACAAATAACCCCCCAAACAACCCCAAGACTCACATAAACACCCCCAAACACACACAATCACACATTCCACCCCCAAACTGGAAACTTTGCAGGAGAAGGCAAATATGTTATATACTTAGAATGTAACTTAATGTACTAAAGATATGTAACACAGTTCCCTCAGTTGATGTTTTAATGACCATGGTGGACAACAATTACAAACAAATAAGTCCAAATTCACCCGTAGGTGTTCAGACTTTGAAAGCAGCATTTGACAAAATATTATATGACACAATCCAGACAATAATATTTTAACATAGGATAACGGTGATAATTTATTATAATTTTTGCTGTGATCCTTGCCACAAAAAAGATTTAGGTCAGTCATTGAGGCCAAGTCCTGTTCTCCGGTGGACACCAAACATGCTCTCACCCTCTTCAGGAAAGTATAAAAAGGTCATTTTGCCACATCACTGTTTTCTTAATCTCTTTAGAATAGCAGACTGGATCCTAAACCAATGAACTTTCAAATGATTTGATATTGTATTGAGCTGTAGGGTGCAACCCTGCTTTAATATTTGTCTTATGCATTTGTGAATGGAATGCACTTAGTAGTTTGTGAAATAGTAGTTCTTCTGTTTTTCCATACATATCACAGGAATGCATGGGCACCACAGACACTGAATGGTCACTACCAATCACATCTTTCAATCAATTTAACTGGTGTCTTTCTGTTAACTCTAAGTGTAAATGCTACTTTAGTTAATGTTGAAACATAGCTAGGCGAGCAGAACTTTGTGACTGAAGCTTGCATCATCCATGTTGAAAGTTACCTAGATATGTTCCCTTGCCCTTAACATCCAAAACTGAGGTTATATTGACCTACTCAATAATTTTTTATCTACCTCAGTGATACGGAGGGAAGGTGTACCTGGGGGTACATTTTTAAAGAAAAAATAAATCACATTTTTTTGTTTCTACATAAAAATAACCTTATCCCAGTTGATCCGATCAGCTTTGGAATACATTGTAAGACATATAAAAGCATACATATACAAACACCTGATACAAAACTTATTATCCATTAGCAAACATTGAAATACACTACATGGACATTTACTAAGTCATTTAGTAAGTACAACCTGCCTGACAGACAGATATGCAGCTTTTTTTAAATAAACAAATATATACTTAAATAAATGAGCAAATATGTGAACTGAGTAGTAAGAAAGAATGAAATTAACAAAAATTATTTTGTATGTTTTTATTTTATTATAATGATTTTAGTAATATGTGAGAGACGTATTTGTCAATGGTTGTCAGTGGCATGGAAGGTTTGTTCTTATATCACAAATAGGGCAGGGATCTTCATTCATTGTCTTAATAAAAATCAATGTGGACAGTGCCCATTGCCAAAAGTGCAACAGGCGTTTTGCATGTAAATGCAGAAACACTTGCAATTTGACTAAACAATCATCAGCATCAAAAGTGCTCCACATTCAGATGTAGAGGTGCAGAGTTTTTGACAGCACGTTGTTGCCCCAGGTATTGTTTTAGTGAAAGTGACCATTCTGTCATACGTGAACACACCACAGCACAAAATGTGAACAGCAAGATATTTTTCCTCTTTGTTTTACCCGCTCAACACAAACATAAGTGGGCAGCCAGGAACACAGCAGTACCTTACTTAAGGGTACCACACAGGTGCTTAGCAGTCTTGGGAATCTAAATCACGACTTTCTCATTGCAGGTCGAACACCATAACCTCTCGAATATCAGCTGCCCCACCATAAACTCAGATGACAAAACATAATCTGAAGTATTATTCAAAAATTCCTAATTTTATTCTTCAAAAACTACCAATAATAATACTGAACCACTAACCAGTATTGGTAAGAGTAATAGTACAATTATAATCTTAACAATACCCAACCCAAAAACAGAGAATATTTTTTCATTATATGTTGTCCATAAATATGAAATCTGTTCACTTGATGCCTCGAGGCATTGAATAGATTTGCTCAAATTCAGCACTAGCACCTTTAATGTAACATAGACCCAAGCCATGGTGTTAGCTATGTCTAATACTAAGTTTCTGTTTGGAGACCTTGGCAGGGGTTATACAAACATACAGTTAAGTAGATTTTAAAATATTAACAACACATAATTTTGCATTATATATGTATTTAACAATCTCTAGCGAATGTTTTAAATTTGAGTTGTGTGTCTGCCTGTGCAATTTCAGGCTGACTGAGTGGTAAACCTCTCTCTGTAGGGGTTGTTATGTTGGTGAGTCTGTGTCTATCTAGGGTGTCTGGCAATTAGATTAGGCTGCAGTTGCATGTGTCATTGCAATTTGTGTGAGAACAGTTATGGGGGAGAAGTCTAGCAATCTCACAACTGAGCAAAAAAGTTGGCTGAGAAAGATAACTTTAATAACGTCCATCCTCATGCAATTGGCTCAATGCTAAGTGCTGCCATTTTTTCCCTGAAGAATGGCATCCAATTATTTGTCCTAATTCAATAGGCTTCCACTACAACAGCTTTTCAATTTGCTCAGAGACTTGGTTCACACAGGGCTATAGAAGAAGTGTAACTATGTTATCATTATCTGAGTTAAACTCAAATACACCTTTGTGTTTCAAGTTCAGTTTGCATTCAATAAGAGAACATTCAATGGGAGAACATTTCCTTTAAATGCCCATAGTCCTCTGTAATGGCTCATAGATGATGCATTTTTCAAAACACAAGAGTGGCTAGTAAATATAGAGGCAGATCTTTAATGAGCCCTTGCCTCATATATATTTGTGCCTTCTACATATGATGCCTACCACTGGTGTTCATTTAAAAGAGGAAGAGAGTGAGAGAGAGAGAGAATGCAAGCATAACATTCTGACAGAAAGCAAAATATATTGTGTCACTGTTGCAGAAGCGAAATGAAAGTTTCATGCCTGATTTACCATTATTAAATCCATTATCTGGATAATGGTGGATATATTCATTAAGTAGATTTAATGTGCTCACCCGTGACGCATTAGTAATTTATTTACAGTACATACCTTCTGAAAAAACATTGAATATTTGAATGTGTTTGCAAACGTTTCTGTGTGTTGGGAATGTAATAAATGAAGCTATACAGACGCATTTTAGTGGGGCATCAAGATCTACTGAGAGAACAACTGAATAATTGATGAATAAACACATTAATGTGAGGAGGTTTTTCGAGCATACTTTGACTCTCTTTAATATTCTTTATTGGATCAGTGCACAAATTGCTCAATGTTATTGCTGAATTCATTTGGACTGGCAGAGGCTCTGTTTGCTGATTATTATGCACTTTTCTTCAAAATGCATTAAGATTTGCTCAGTAAAATGAGAGGGAAGAGTATCACTCAGAACTGATCTGAAATTAAATTTAGTTTTCCAATACTTACATCAACAACTGCTGAGGCTTAACATTGATATTGAACTGTTTAAAGCTATAGGCAGAGTGGGTTTAGTGAGTTTTCCTTCAGTTCATTGGGCAATAAAATAAATATGTCCCAATATAATGTTATTGTCTCTTTTACATTTTTGAAATGTTTGTTTATGTTGTGTGTTTGTGTGTGTATGAGATGATATGTGAGTATGGAGGACTAAAGGTATTTGCACACTCATTTAACAAAATAAACACAATGGACATCAAGCAAAACAAAACAATGAATAATGAACTGTACAATAAATAGAAACACTGGGTAATGCAAAACAGATTACCACAGGAGAGCCAACAAAGTAGACATTGTAGATGTTAATGTTGGTCCAGGCTGGATAACCCCTTAAAAGCAATGTTTATAAGAAAGGCAGCTGGGATAAAGTGGAGTTAAAAAATAAATAGAATAAAAGGTGAATGCTGCATGGGGAATGACATCATATACACACATGCATACAAGAATGGGGCCGAATCCAAATATGGTATTCGGAAAGGCACAAATAACGTGTTTTTTACAAATACAGTATTCGAACAAATACTGCTTCACTTGGTGAATGGGTTAAATGCTGAGGATTAATTTCATCCTGTTCACGCTGTGTGCAGTTGTGTGTTCACACATGACCAATTGATCACTTTCACTTTTAGATATTCTGAATAATGTCCAGTTGACATGGACATTGTAATGAAGAGATTGCACTGAGTAGCTGTGGGGAGTCTTGCTCACCAGGAGGTCCCATTCCCCAGGTAAGCTGGGACATATACGGAAAAATGAAAATGACACAGCAACACAAGAAAGATGATGGTGAAAACTAAATTGCAGATTGAGTGCTGCCTAAGAGAGTGGAAGACAAGGAGCAAGTGAAACCACCTGGGATTGTGAGAGAAACAAAACAGCAGAGTAATAATCGGGGGGTCCAAGCTCTGTTTGGTAATTTGGACAGCCAGGAGAAGGGGTGCTGGAGGCTAGGCTGTGACACATACTAACTCACAGCCATCATCAGGAAATGCTTTGAAAGGCTTGTCATGAGACACATGTAATCACATATATCCTCAGTACTGGAACGCAGTGGTTTGCATATAATCATAACTGGTTAGGGACCAATACTACCCTTCACCTTGCCCTCACCAATCTAGACAAAAAGGACCCTTGTGTGAGCACAGGTCAGTATTCAGCACCATCATTCCTCAGCATCTGATCAGAAAGCTGAAACTGCAAGGCATTAACACCCTCCTCTGAAACTGGAGCTTGGATTTCCTGATTGGGAGTCAGTCAACGTCAGGAGAAACATCTACAGCACCACCACACTCAGCACAGTTTTCATCATGGTCCTTTAGTTTAATTGTGTACTGTATATATGGCAAAAATTGACCAACCTGACCTATTTCAGTTCAGTATTAAAAGAGAAATTATATGTAATTAAATAGTGTTCAAATTCTTTATCATTGTTATATCTCCAAGGTTACATGCAAAGGGATGTGATTTACCAAATAGACAGATCTACCAATGGTCCTCTGTTCCTATATTTATTTCTCTCATTCACTTCAGAAACGTTCTCAAACAGACTGATAGGGCTTCATGAACTTTCCTCCGCTTTAGTCGAGACATTCCACTGTCTATCTTGATTATGAAATCATCTACTTCAGCCCCTGTCCTGCAGAATCCTGACTTCTGTCTGCCCTTCATTCCTCAAAAATGGGCCAGAGGGCCATGCTTTGACAGGTCTTCAATGAGGAAAAGCAGACAGTGATCTATGTTAGCAGGGTCGTACCAGCAAATACTGCACAAGCAGTGACCATGGGCCCCTGTAAGCTCAAGCTTCACAACAACCTACAACCTCAGGGGCCCTCCCACCACTTGGGGCCCTGGTAATTTAGTTCCACTTTTCACCAAACTACGACGCCCCTGTATGTAAGTAGGAAATTGATGCATGCAAACCATGTTATGCTGTTGTATGTTGTTACTTGCAAAGCCCTGGTGATCTGTTGGGCTGTAGACAGGCTGAAGTACTTCAAGCTTACCACGAACCAATAAACCCTTCAGAGGATATCCAAATAAAAACTAAAATTGCATAAATCATTGTTTTTTTCTCTGCAGGAATACACATTTACAGTGCAGCATCAAGCAGGATCCAGCCACGGAAATGCAGAATGCACATTTTCCAGGGGGAGAGGGTGAGATATGATGGTGGGCTGCTAGCACATATGTGGAGGGATGGAGCACCTGCAGCATATTGCCAGCTACCCTCAATAAGGTACAGGTAACCTATATTACAACTGGAATACTACAGAGGTAAGAAGGTGATTGGGAAAAAAATGAACACTTGGACTCCTCGTTCCTCTGTTGATTCAAGTCCTGAGGACTGCTTCTGCTTACAACCAAGCTGCTGGACACCTTGATGCCCACCAACTCCCTTTACCTCCTCACCCTTCTGAGCACCAACCACCAACTGCACCCTGCATCACTGTCTTTTCTGCTGATTTCAAGTTTGTAAATAAAGAGCCCCAATGAGTTGAGCACCTCACCTCCGTTGTCATCTCTCTGTGTTGGTCCTGCAATTTTTTTTTATGTCAGCATGCATTAGTTAAAATAAATAAGACAAAAAGTATATTCCAATCAGACTTTTTAAAGTGTTAGTTCTATATATATTTTATAGATTCTGTTCTATACAATCATGTGTAAAAATATTAGTCTTCTTTCTCATACATTATGTGACGACGGGTGACCGCTAGGGGTCACCCTAAGTCCCTTTTGTTTCGTTTTATTATTGTGTGGGTTTGGCCTCCCGATCATGCCAGCGTCTAATTAGAGTATTAGGGAAAACAGCTGCTGGAGTGATCGGGAGGAGATTGTGTCTGTGTTTTGGTTGGGTGGTTTGGTTTGGAGTTTGAGTATTTGTCGGTCATTAGTGTCTAGTGTCGGTCATTAGTCTATAGTCGGTGACTATAAGTTGGTGATCTCGTGTTTTCAGTATCCATTTTATGTTGGCCCGCATGCCCATTTCATTTATGTTTTGGTTAATAAAGAAGGAAAACAAAGTCATCATGCCTGGCTTCTCGTCCATTGAAGCAGCGCGACGTGACACATTAGTGCACAATATCTATTTATTTCTTAAATGTGTTGATTTAACATATATGTTCCAGGCTTAATATATAATCACACATCAGCATTTTCCAAGTCCATGAACATGTTTCATGTTTTTGAGATTAGACTGTAATTATTATTTTGGCACACCTCAAAATTTTATTTACTGTATTTATTGTATTTTTAAAAAGCCATTTCTCTCTGTATCTTTAAATGGGAGAACATCAGTAATGGGCTAGAGGTTCTCTGCTTGATTTGATGCAGGGAACTCTGTTAGGAATATGAATGCAAATTGGATTACGATGGTGCTATGATAGAAATACTATTTACAAGGTTTAACTGCTGAGGATGTAGGCTATAATTGAACAGCATCCAAAACAACACTGAGACTAAGGTGAAAAGTAATTAATAGCCACTTCACCTGTCCCTTCAAAACACTGGCCTTAACACTGCACTGTCTCTGCTGAGTCATTTTCTCGGTTAAAAGGACACGAGTTGAGTGTGGACTTTAAAGTGTGTGGGAGTTTCTGACAGCCACCACCCAAGAGAGACTCTCCCATTAGGGCGGACAAAAAAGTAAAGCAGGCTCTTATCAGGAAATAAAGTGGAAAGAGGCCAGAGTGAAGGGGTCTGCTAACAACTGGATTTGATATTTCCCCCCATCTTAATCGACAACACAATGGTGAAAGGGGGTTTGACGGCTGAATGAGACAGGATTATCCCATTTTTCATTTAAATTTTTTCTCCAGATTTGTGACACTGCAGCTCTCTGCTCTTTCTTAGAATGTCACTGATACACACATGGACAAAATTGTTGGTACCACTGAAATATTTCTAGAAAATCATGTATTTCTCACAGAAAACTATTGAATTAGCACATGATTTGCTATCCACATGTGT
>JBBMFX010000021.1:8839893-8850160 GCA_037832545.1 Rhabdalestes septentrionalis
CTTTTTTAAGTCCCTGTTGGGCTAATGATCAGACAGCCAAATAGATTTGTCCATATAGGCTAGTGTTGGTATTTCACTCTTATGTAATGTTCCAATTTATTAAACTCCTTTACTCTTGGTCTCAGCATTGTAAACTTTTAGCTGAACTTAAAATTGTTGCCCATGTTTGTGTGTCAGGTTGGTTTCTTTTTGACTAGGCAAATAGTGCTTTAAATAAAACATAATGCCCACACAGCACAGATAATATCACAGTTCTTGCGGGAAATTTGTTTCCACTCCCCCATGTAATGTGAGCTATCAGTGGTATGATTATGATGAGGGTTATGGCCCTAAAGCAAAGGGAGGTGTTTTAAAGTTTTATAAAACAGCTAAAAGCGTCTGGGGGCAAACTGCCAAATAACACAGATGCACACAAAATGTCATTGAAAACATATCATGTTCACTTTTAGTTGATCAATTTTCCCTTAAAATTAAGAAAAATCCTTTGATATGAAGCAAAATATCAGTTATTTATTGAGATATTAAACGTTGAATGGGCTGAAACCAATCCCTCAACATAAAGGAGGGCAACCTGCCTGCATTTGCACAGGCTTGTGCTGCACTAGTACATTTGATTTTCCCCAGAAACTCTGGAGGTGTAACTCATGTCACAATATCAGTAATTTTTGCTCCCTCTCACACAGGCAAAATTAAACACATTGGCTAAAGGAGTTCAGTTCAACCTAGACGATTAGTAGTCTTTGTCAAATAAATCAGAGCCAAGTCCTAGGATGGAAATCCCCAATCAAGTTTTTAATCTCTTAAATATTAACCCAGCAGTTTTTAACATTCTGAATAATTGGTCAAGGTCAAGAGCTGTGGTGGACATTCCTAATTAGGCTGTAATTGCCTGAATATTCACTCAGCATCGTTGGTTAAAAACAACTCAGAGGATGGTTCAGTGTATGCAGATGAAAATCAAGTCTCTCTGTGCCTTATTTCCCAATTGATCATCTGTTTGTTAGTCTGACTTTGTTATGTACTTCACCAAAATCTTTTATTTTGTCGGGAACCAGGATTTACTGGGAAGGCCAGGTATTCGGGAAGGATTTTCATGGTCTCCCTACAGGGTTTGTGCTTTTTTGCTTTTAACAGTTCTCATTTGCACACTTAAAGAACTAGCTAGGTTTCATGCTGTTAGTCATGTGCCTCTCCTTGCTCTCCACCCAGTGTTGTGATTAAGCCTGTATTAAAAATACATTTTGTTAATCAATAGAAAAAATATAACTTTATATTCTAAAATGATGAAATGCATCTTTTCTCCAATTAGCAGCCTCTTGACATCTGATATTATTAGTTTTCTTTGTGTTGTTCAGTATACTTTTGATGTTGATTTTTCCTAAATAGTGGTACATAGTTCCTAGAAAGTTCATAATTCATAGTTTAAGAACAAAAGTCAAACATCTCAGGTTAACCTTAATGCATAACTTCTGTTTTCTTCTTTTGCAGGATTGTCTCGGATGAGGCAAATAGGATATCCGAGCAAGGAAACTGACAAACATATTTTGCCCATTTTGGGCAGTTCCTAACCACTTTACCAACTTGATTTTGCAAACAAAATGTGCAGTATTATCCATTATCCACAGTACATTATTTAGTCATTTACATGTTAGACCTGCATATTAATCACCAATAGAATTTTTTCACAAGTAAATGCAAGGGACAGAAACACAATGTACCAAGTAGTACCTGGAGGAGCAGGGGGCACTATTACAGATGGAGTGCCTATTAAGAAAATAAACAAAGAGAGCCGTCCATTAGTAGGTGCTGGAGTTCTAGGTCTAGTACTGGTTATAGCTGCAGTGACAGCATGGTGTTATTATATTGCCTCACTCCGCAAAGCTGACCTGCTGGAGACAGAGTTACTGGACCTCAACAAGGATGGATTTCTCATCCGCAACCAAGCTGGGGGAATCGTGTTCAAGATGGCTTTCAGGTTGGTGATGAAGTAAAATGAAAAATGACATATACTGTACTTTAAGGCAATATTTGTATACTTGCATATTATAATCAAGGCCTTTATCAACTAGAGTACAAAGGATAAGCATGTTAAGATTGTGGCAACATATGGTGGTGCAAAAAAAACCCCAATAAATGTTCAGTATTGAAATTATTGTTATATAATATTCTACTATTATAATATATTTAAAAATATTAATATCGTCATATTTGTGCGAACGGGAGTGTAAAAAGGGAAGAGTTGAGTGAAACAAATTTAGGGCTGGGTTCGAAAATTCGATTCACCGATCAATATCGATTCTCGTTCCAAAAATACGATATCGATTCAAAAATTCGCGGATCGATCTTTTCCTGTCGCCACTACTGCTCGCGACCATGCAAGCAAAGCTATAAAACACTCACTCCACTCACGTAGAGCAGCCGGGCGGGTGGTAGCTCAGTGGTTAGACCACCCATCCTGCAATCAGAGAGTGGGGGTTCGATCCCCAAGACCGACAGCAACCCCTGAGGTACTGAGTGCGGTACCGTCCTCACACGCCACGTGCCGAGTGACGGGCCGCTGCTTTACTCAATGAACGGTTAAATGCAGAGGAGGAATTTGGCGCTGTTCACACTGTGTACAGTGGTGTTCATGTAGATCACTTTCACTTTTCCTCCAGAAAAATCTCTTAATACCTGAAGAGTAAGAGAGTCTGATCAGTCAAGCAGAATTTCCTAGACTGTATTTGCCGTGGTTGCTGAGGTAGTGTTGATAGTTTTAACCAGTTGTTGTCGTTGGTGTTTTAATTTTTTTATTCAACCAATTTTATGGTTACAGTTTTTCAGCCATTTTTGTGGTAATCATTTCATTGTCAAGTAGACATTTTCAAAACAGGGCTACTGTCATTGTTTTAAATGTAAGAAATTAATTAAGCACTGGAAGCACTTCTTCTGTTATTCATGTCCTTCATGTGCAGCAGTTGTTTTATTTTAAATAGACAATATTATAATGTTGGAGTGTATGAATTATAAAATAAACACTAACTGGAAAAGTTTACTGTCCATGGGTAATATTGCAGTACAGTCCGTCAATATAGGGTTATCCTCCACCAAGCCAAACTAATATTAACACAAAGAAATCTGTAAATGAATCGACCTTGTGAATCGGAATCAGATCGATTCAGGAAATCGGCAACAAAACCCAGCCCTAACCAAATCAATATGAGGGCAAAAAATGAAAGCCTCCTTACATACAGTTAACATTTACATTGATGGTATCACACAAGTGAATGATGAAGAAGAATGTGATAATATTCATTATGAATTTCAGATCTGGAACACTTGATCTGGATTCATGTTCTAAGGATGGTGTGATCCTACGCTGTTCACACTCCAGCAACGGGAAGGTGAATTTCTTCATCATGACGGTCAAGCCTAAAGAGACGGTGATATGTTACCGTGTGCGCTGGGAGGAGCTAGAATCGGACCGGCCTGTGGAACACGCCATGGCGTACAATGAGTCGCACTGGTACGGAGGTGCTGAAAGTGCTGTGCAGCACTGGCCTATTTCCATCTCAGGCCAGCAGGCGCCTAAGCCCTTTGTCACCAGTGATGTTTACTCCAACCGCCACGACTTTGGCGGCATTCTGGAGCGCTACTGGATCTCATCCAATGCAACTGCTATCAAGATCAATGACTCTGTACCCTTCCACCTGGGCTGGAATGACACGGAGAAGACTCTGTACTTCCAGGCACGATATCAGAACAGCCCATACAAGCCCCTGCCAGGGATGCCACCGTATGCTGAACTTAGCTACCGTGTCTGTGTAGGACCGGATGTGACCTCTATCCATAAGGTCATGGTTCGCAGATACTTTCCGAAACCCAACGAGGTTCCCTTAGAGGTCATGTTCCGCTATCCTATATGGTCCACCTGGGCTTTACATAAAACAGACATTAACCAGGAGAAGCTTTTAAGTTATGCAGCAAACATCCGTAAACATGGTTTTAACTGTAGTCACATAGAACTAGATGACCGCTATACCAGTCGGTATGGCGAGTTTGAATTTGACCCTGATAAATTTCCCAATGCCTCTGGCATGTTCCAGAAGCTGAAAGCAGATGGCTTTCTGGTGTCTTTATGGATACATCCCTTTGTAAACTACGACTCCGCTAACTTTGGGTTGTGTGTGCAGAAGGGCCTTTTTGTGATGGAGCCGACTGGGCAGCTTCCTGCCCTGGTCCGCTGGTGGAACGGCATTGGTGGTATATTAGACTTTACTAACCCAGAAGCTCGGAACTGGTTCACCTCTCATCTTCGAGCTCTTCGCTCCAAATATGGCATATCCACTTTCAAGCTGGATGCTGGGGAGACCAACTACCTTCCTTGGCAGTTCAGAACGCGAGCTCACCTCCCAGACCCTAGCACCTTTACCCGCCGCTACACTGAAATGGCCATTCCCTTCAATGAGCGTGCAGAGCTTCGCTCAGGGTATGGTTCCCAAAATATCTCCTGCTTTTTCCGTCTCATTGATCGCGACTCTGTTTGGGGTTATGAACTTGGCCTCAAATCCATCATTCCAACTGTTCTTACCATCAGCATCTTGGGCTACCAGTTCATCTTACCTGATATGATTGGAGGCAATGCATATCCCAACCGGACATATGGGAATGGCAAACTCCCAGACCGTGAGCTTTATATCCGCTGGCTGGAGCTTTCTGCATTCATGCCGTCCATGCAGTTCTCCATCCCTCCATGGGAATATGACCCTGAGGTGGTGTCCATTGCCCAACGTTTCACTGCTCTTCATGAGACACTGGTGGCCCCCAGAGTTTTGGAGCTAGCAGGGGAGGTGCTAAATACTGGTGACCCTATCATTCGTCCTTTATGGTGGATAGCCACCAGCGATGAGACAGCCTATAGAGTGGACTCACAGTTTCTAATAGGAGATGATTTGATGGTGGCACCAGTGCTGGAACCAGGCAAGCAAGAGAGGGATATTTATCTGCCAGCAGGTCATTGGAGGAGCTATAAGGGAGAACACTATGAAAATAAAGAGCCCCTGCATCTCACTGATTACTCTGTGGATCTTGATGAGATTGCATATTTCCTTTGGATTCAGTGATTCTGTTTGAGGACAGACCTTTCATTTTGTTTTTTCAGGGAAATAAGCATTTGCATCTTTACATGTGCTGGGCCGAGTTGTCTATTGTTGTAAAGATAATTGCATGAAGACAAAATGCTTCCATAATATAGGAGCAAAACCTTGTATTTCTTTGATGTGTTATTTAAGCTGAGAACATCGTAGTGCAACAAATGCCTATTAGGTTCGCTTTTTACCATATTTAGCTCCAGTTTTGGCTGTTACATATACAAATAACATATGCGTAGGCTTAACCATGTGCCTTACATTTTTGAATGTACACACCAGATGCCATTATAATGAGCTTCCATCCTAAAGATTTGCTAAAATTGTAGGGCAACTTTGGCTGCATTATTTTTTTTTATTTGGGTCGATGCCAATAGTTATTATTACAATAATATATACGTGATATTACTGTATGATATAAAACGACGTCAGTATGAATTCTGATCTTCTGTATTTAATAAATCTAAGTCATAACATGGACGGTTTATCTTCTGTGAAATGGAACAATATGACATCTTTAAATTTAAGGAGAATGACACAATTCACAACCATAAGCTAATTTATGTGTTATTAAGAATAAGCTAATCATTGTATCCGTCCAAAAGTTTGGTTATACCATAATATAGAGCTATGTCAATCTAAGAGACATTTAAAATATTCAGTATGTCTGTCAGTGTGCGCTAGCACCCTTCGCTTTTTGGAAAAGGGAAAAAAATTTTAGATTTTGAGTCAGTTATGCAAAAGGAACACTCTGTATTTGGCCAGAATGTATTTTAGATGGTACTTTGTTAGTGGTTTGCTAAAATGAACAGCTCTGATTTTAAGTGCAACACTGTTTTGACCTTGCTTCCTAAAACTGACAAACATGCCACAAACATATCACATGCTGTCATGACAGATCATAGCGATTAATATGAGTGTCATATTAAAATTACCAAATAAAATCATTGTATACTGTCATTTTTGATGCCATGGCCTCAAATTAATGTATGGCATAAACTGTTATGACACCAAGCATTAGTATGTGTCATTACAGAAATGTAAATTGCAACTTGACACTTACATTAAAAGGGCATCATCTGCATTTGACATTTAACATCTATCATGGCATGTATGTCAGTGAAATGTAGCAGGGTTTAAATGAAGTGTTTCCATTTTAGCAACTTTTTTTTTGCATAGGTCTCATACTGCACCTAGACTGTGAGCAATAACTATCTATTCTAATATAACTTCAATTGAAAGATTTAAGTAGTGAAGATATTAAGTGTTCATAAGCTGCCTTTTCAAGTCAGGAGTGAGTGGCTTTTGCAGGGATCTCAGCTACATGTTGCTACTTGAAAATACTGTTACTCTTTAACTTTGTCTCCCTTTGGTTGTTGCCATATAGGCATGGATGCCAAAAGTTAAATATCTGTCCTCATTTGTCATTATTCAGTCATGTATGTAATTTCATATTCATGTTGTACATGAAAATTTGGATTGTATGCTTGTTTTAAGTTTTTTGTTTGTTTGTTTTTGCATGAATCATTGCATGATTCCACATTTTTGTATGTTTTCCAATGATGACAATGCTTTTTGCTTAATCAGTTAATCTGCATCAGATTGTGTTTCTGCATTATGTGTCATTTCTCATTGTTGTTTATTCTGTATGCTCTTTCAGCACACCAGCAGTCAGTCCACTGCCAGGCCTTTGCTAGTCCACAATCTCTGAGCTTATTTTTAGCATTTTCCACACTACTTCAAAACCAGTCATGCTTTGGGCTTTTTAATGCTATTTGGTGATGCTTGTTTCATTGTACAGTAGTAAATCAGCACTGATTCTTCAAGACGTTGGTTCATGCTATAAGGGATACTATTGTAGTGTAGATAATGGCATTAGACTAAAAATGTTTCCTTCAAGATGTTGTTTAATGGACTGCTGTTGTAACACTGGATTGCTGTTAGGTATATATAGCTCAGCGTATTCGCACTGCTATCCAGTATGTGTCTGGGTTGCCACCTTGTTATTCAAAAACCAACAAATACACATTAAAGGGCCAGTATCTTTATTGTATTTTCATTAAAGTCCACTTATGTGGTTTTATGTAACAAAAAAGGTCCTAGGTGATTTTTATATTACCATATTTCATCATCTTATTACATAAAATCTGGCAGTAATTGTTACTGTGACTTTCAGACTTATATATACACATATGATCCAGTTACTGAAAAAAGCAGTCTGGGCTTACACATCATATAAAATGTAGGTGTAAATGGGTAGAGATGAACTTTATCAAGCCAAATAAGGGATATATGTATTTTTTGGTTTTTTATGACTTACAAAAAATTATAAAATAATGGTTTTGCAGGTGATTTTCAATATATTAAATTCCCAGACTGGGGAGTATATGCTACAATTGGAAATTTTAACAGTGTAGGGTTAAGGTTAAAAACCCTTTTTATTTCAATACAGAAAGAACAATAGAATATTCCAAGATACAGGCCCTTTAAAAGTAGCTTCAAATAGATGCATCCCATTTCAAATTAGCTTCAGATTTCAATGCATTACTATTATATCATGTCCTTTCGGTACAGTAGAGCTTTGTTTGAGAGAAAAGTACATTTTATTTGCACAAAAAATTTAGTCCTGTGCTCTGCGTGACATTGATTTTGTATTTATTATGTGCATAAGCCATGCAATCCTTTAGAAGGCATATCTTTTTAGATGCACTCTGGATAAACGCTTGCTGTACTGGAATTCAGGGCTAGAAATAGATAGACATTTCTGCATTGCAAAACAAGTCCATGAAGCTCAAACCAAACAGCCTGTGTTCACAGGCTGTGTACCATGCTTGTCTTGCTAACAGTGACATGACACTGCGCCCCTATTTATCTGATGGGAGATTGTAGAATGCTGATGTTTGGAAAAGTTAGTGAAGCAAAAACACAGTTTACAGCTTTACAGCTTTGAACTGATACAGCATAATATTTAGGGCTGTTGCAAAATAGAACAAGCTTGGAATTTGTGTCTGACAAATGTTCATCTGCCTTTTGCAGTGCAAGTTGCCTAATTTAGCACAAGTAAAACTACAGAAAATACACCATAAAAGTGTTTTCAGAGACACCGAAAAGATGTAAAGATGTTCTAACGCTCCACAGGGTACTTTTTGATTGCATTATTACATCTAGTGATCTAATGATGAAGCTGTTTAAATTAAGAGCGCTTGCAGCTGTCTGTTTACGTACAATTGAGTTGTCCTATGCAATTGCGTTAATTTCCACTAGGGGACAGTATTGTTAAGGCAAGGCATGAGCAATTTCTTCCCTTAACTCTTTTACCTTTTCTGTTCATTTCTGGCTCCTCTTCTAACAATATGTAATTCACTGCATTGACACAGAACAATAAGCTCTTTTTATGCTATTAACAGTATTAAACTCATCCAAAAATGATATATACTTTTAAGCCAGCATTAACTGAAGTTGTTTGTATCCTGGTCACTCAGTATTATTCAGTGTGATGGACTGATGTGTTCACTGCAGTCATGCAGCGCATCAGATTTGATGTTTTAGTAGTTTGAACTGTTGTTTCCAGCAGGATCTCAAGCCCTGAACTCCTGTTTTGTTAAAAGCTCATTTTAACCATGTTTCAGCTTGGTGGTAAATAAAAGAAAATGTTTCTGAGTGCAGAATGTTTGAATGCACAGATTATTAATAAATTAAAAATAAATTCATGTCTCAAGCCTGTATGAACCAGAAACACAGTTTATTGCAGTTTTAATGTGTGCCCCAAATGTAGTCGATCAGATAAAGACACATTTAAAGGCTAATGGGTCTAACAAGTGATTAAATCTTATCTGAGCAGCTCAGCATCATGCAAACCACATGCACTTGCCTCAGAGGATGTTGTTACACTTTAGTAATTATCATTTGTACATTAGCATAATGTTTGTACATGAGTTTCATTAAAATAGCAGAAAGCCTTGCTGTACATAGAGAACCATGTGTGCATTTCTGTTTCTAATTTTATTTTTCTTCAACGTTTGAACACAGCAGATACAATTTACACTTTAATGATAAGCTAAGATAAGATATTTTATTATAATCCTCATGTGCAGCAGAAAAGGCAATGCAATAACATACAGTAAATTTAAAGAGTGCATGAAATTGGAGTTACAGAAACATTACCAGAGTGCAAGGTGTGAAATTAATATGCATTATGAGTGAACAAATAGAAATTCTCCTAATGCAATAAAAATATTTTTACATTAACCCGCATTAGACAAATTTTTTTCTGCACAGACTCCTTTTGTGTGCTTGTTGGCTTTTCTTTAGTGTGTTTATTGTAGTCCTTTTTTTTATGAGCCTTTTTTTTTTTTTTTTTACCAATGAAAATGTTAAATTCTCACTCCAAATTTCAAATGTGGGTATATGAGTATTTCCAAATATCTGACACCACTCACAGAATTTGCCATTTGGTCTGCTTCCACTGCAGGTAATTCTGCTCCCTTTCAGTCTGTATGCAAAATGCAGAAGCAGATGTAATTGAATTTTCAGAAACAGGTGTAATCGAGATGGTGAACTTGTAAACAGTTAGTCCAACACCAGTGTTTGAGCTAGCTGAGTGAGGCTCTGCTAACAATTTCTTAAGTGCTTGCCAGCAACATGTGTGCTGTCTGTAACTACTGTGATGAGAAAATTGTGTGAGGTAATTCATTTGGTGGAAATTATACTCATAAATTCAAAGTATTTGCTGTCTCATCACATTACATAGGTTTACTTAACAAGCTAGCTGAATCACCTCTTAAGCGGGTTTCAGACCGAATGCGGCATGTGCTGCGTTTTGCTCCGAAACCCATTATTTCCTATGGGTTGCGCGGTGCAAGAGTGCCGTTGCGTTGAGCCGAGCTTGGCGCAAGTGCGGCACAGCGTGGCACCCCGCGCCTCTCGGCGGGCTGGTGGGCGCACCGCGGTCATAGTTGAAATTTGTTGAACTTTGACCGCGGTGCCCCGAGACGCACTTTCGCCCGACCAATAGAATCAAAGCATCAAAGTGGGCTAGTGGTCTGTTCCTTCAAAACCACACACACACACACACACACACACACACAGCAGGTATGGAGATGTCGTGTGCATCAGCAACAACATTTATTATTATTGCTGTT
>JBBMFX010000021.1:8922284-8936773 GCA_037832545.1 Rhabdalestes septentrionalis
CCCCCCCCTCCCCCTCTCACTCCATCTTCTCCAATCTCACAGAAGAGTTACCTTAGCACAATGTGTAAAACCTTTAGGCTGATTATTAGAGAGAAGTGTCAGAAATATACAGCTTCCTTCGTATGGGGAGGCATGACCACAGACAGAGTGCTGTTGAACCCGTCTACTGCACAAAGTATTGCCATTCATGAGGATATAACTGATCAAACATCTGTAGTATTCTGATCCATGGAATTAAATTATTTGCTTTTAATGTCTTGGAATCAGAGACCACAGCACACATACGGACGACTTGTGGAGTCAATGTAGAGATGGGTCAGAGTTGTTTTGTTGGGAAAAGGAGAACCAAAACAAAAATATTTGGCTGGTGGTGTAAATATCACGGCTGAAGGATATTGAGATTAAGCATAGCCATTAAACTTTGAGCTTCTTTGAGTTTTCATTGTTGTCTTTAAAGAACCCTTGAACAACCCCCTTTTTTTAAACTTCAGGTTTCAGTCAGCGATACAACATGTGTGCAAGTATGTACTCTTATTAAGCTCGAAGGGACGAGGACAAACCACAGTGACTTATGGCTGAAAACAGCAAGGGATCAGAGTGGATGTTTAGGTGACATTATTAAATATTTGCAGTGAAATGCCATTAGAGAATGCCTTCTCGTATTTTGCAGATAATTCTATCTCCTTCCCAATGACCTCCCCATGGAGCAATCTACACTGAGAGATAGAGTGTGAGCGTACTTTCCCTTCTCTCACAGCCTGGGGAGATAATGAAATAACTTATGTAGATGTGCCTTTTTCCTGAAGACAGCCAAGTAATGACCCTGGGCTCTGATTCCACCGGTGAGGAGGATTCTGGGTAGCAGCATTTCATTAAAGCTGGGTCTGATAGACTGTAGGCAAGAGCAGAGGCACATTAAATGGAAACTGTTATTTCCTGGGAAAACATAAAAGCATAAAGGTGGGGGAAGGCCAAGACAATACTCTTTGGGATGTTGCATGTTATTTTCATGGATAACTCGCAGCCTGGCATGCTGCATTTACATTAGAAGTTCAATCAGATACACCTGCTGATGCTGCTAATTCCCTAGCAACATCCTAGCAACCATTTCTCAGAGGACAGAAATTGTTAGTTTATTTTGATTAGCAGTAATGCAGCCTTTTATCACTTTACATATATACTGCTTTTATGGTTATATATTGTGTATTTGTGTGTTCTGCAGTGGCTCTCTGTAATTCGGAATATTTTAAGAGTGCTGAATTTGCTTTAGACCATCAGCAAAAAGGTAGTTTTGTGAACTTATTTCAGCTTTTTTTTTACATGGGTTTATACTCAAGGTTGTTTATAATCATGTCCAAATGCAATTAACAGTTGTTCTTGCTTGTGGATTATGGTCATTCTTCAGTCACTGTTCACATATTGACACGAATTTACAGTTTAGCACAAAACAATTGCAGATTGTTTCTACAAGTACAGTCCCAGATGTGGATTATAAAAAAAATTATATACAAAAGAAAGGGCAAAACTTTTCATGTTAAATGTGGAACAACTCTGTAACATATGACACAGAAAAAACTACTGTATAGTCAGTGTCACTGATTAAAAATATTATAGATATAGGTTTGAGGTATGTCTGACATTTATGTGTTCTAAATAAACAACAAAAAATAGTGTAAATATGTTCTTGTCATGTAATTGCCCTCTAGCTTATAAATAATGTATTTTGATGAGTCAATTAAACAATGAAAACAAATCAGTAAAATATATTAAACCTGTCACATCTTTATCACAAATCAAAATCTCATTCTTAAATTCACTGCAAATGGACAACTAGTTGACTCCTGTTACAAGAACACCAGACAATAAAATAATACACATTTCTAGTTAGCCCTGACAAAAGTTTAGGTTGGTAGGAGGCCATTGTAAGTACAGAATGAGTCTTTGGAGGAAGAGAGATTGAGAAGAAGCAAAAGAATAGAAACCGACTTAAATGATATGGGATCACTCTCAGTAAATATGGAGCTCTCTGAGCATAGATTGGGCAGCCCTTTAAGTCAATCCATTATGCATGAGGCCAAAAGAGAGACGTGATCCAGCACAAAGAACAGAGGAGAAAATCATTCCACCATGTGTAAAGGCAGAATCTAATCTACCGTCCATTAGTCCACACCAAGTCCTCTGCATAGAGCAGGACAGCCGCATGCTCTGAAAACAATTATGGAAATGAAACAGGCCAAATAGATGGGCCATATTACAGAAATGACAATGGAAGAAAAGAATACACAAAGACATGTCTTGTTGAAGAAAAATCACCCTTTCATACATTCTTACTGTCATTGGCTCATTTATTTATTACAAAATGTGCCTAAAGGGTTTTAAGCCTGAAGAACTATGTCAAACTATACTGCATTTCTGCAGAGAAAATGCAAAGTGGGCTTGCTCAAATCCAGAACACAACATTAGAGTTAGCATTAACATCAACTTTAGCATTAGCACAGCATTAATATTAGCATTTGTGTCATCTCCCGGCACGATGAGGGTATTTTCTTTTTCTTTTCTTTTCGTGTGTTTGCATTGTTTATTGTTTCCTTATTATTTTTCAATGGTGTTCGATTTAATTTAGGAAGAAAGAAATGGGCACTGGTAGAGAAAAATTTCAAGGGGCTCCGCCCTTGGACAGCAATGGGCCAGCTCCTGGTTAGTGAGCTGGGAAGCTGGGGACTTTAAAGATGGCAGCCAGCAGTGTTTGGTGTGCTGGTTTGTGGGGGGGTAAAAGAAACTGTATCAAGGGAATTTTCAAGGAGCTTCACGTGAGTAGATTTTCCATATCCGTGCAGCGAGCATGCCGGGAGGGGGACTGGCAGTGTCTATCCGGCCTCTGTTACTGCAGTCATGGCCACTTTCTTTGTTTCAGGTGCTGGTCAGTGGTCGGACAGGATGTGAGGGTCGAGCGTGGAGTGACAGAAAGAAGTGAAGGCAGGCAGAGAGATGAGTGAGTAGCATTTATACACCTGTTTACTGTAGACGGCTCAAAGGGAATTAGCTTCTGCTATCTGGGTGTCTGTGTCTTGCCCTATGTGGGTGGAGTTGGGGTAGAGAATCTGAGGAGTAAGACTTGTTTTGCCTATAGACACGGAGCAGTGTGGGGGGTGGGGCGGACGGCAATGGAGTGTGTGGGCTGATTAGCTGGCAGCGAGGAGGAATAGCCATGTGGCCACAAGGGCTGGAGTCTGAAGCGAGTTCACTGCTGGCGAGTTCACCCTAATGTGAGTTCACAGTAATGGTGAGTACAGTAGAATGGGAATGGTCGTAGGTTGAATTTTTTGTTGATTTTCTTTTGTTTCTTTTGTGTTAATAGCCTCACAATGGCAGTGTGGAGGCCCAGGACTTTGTGCATCTTCTGTGTGGGTTTATTTCTGGGGTCTGCAGTGTGGGTGGTGTGATGTGTATGCCCTTGTTATATTCAATCCCATGTGTGTGTGTATGGGTATGGCTATGTGTGCGAGGAATAGTGTGGGTCTACTCTAAGTGCAGTTAGTGTGGTGCAGATGGAAAGGCCTATTTTTGTTTACTTGAAAAATCTGTGTCTTTCCCCTAAAATTGCTGTGAGCTGGGTGCTGTACAGGAGAGAGCTATTACAACAGGATGGGCTATGGTTACGCTCTCTATCTTTCCTGTAATTGCTCAGAAAAATGTATGAAAATGAGACTCATTTATTGCTTGTGATCCAGGAGGTCCTAAAATGGTAAATTCAAACTTAAAAAAGAATTAAGAACTGTGTGGGTCCTGTTACCCTAGGACACCACACAATTTTATTTTGCCTAATTGGCAGGATGTTCTTGGGTACGTCAATAAATGAGGAACCAATTGCCTGGCTAAGCTGAGGTCTGAATTTTTTACTTGTCAGCAGCAGCCACCTGAGCAGAGTATGGGGTTAGTCATCCTTCCTCTCTGTGAGTCTAATTCCAAGTGGTGGCAATAAGAGCCCAGCAGAGAAGGGGACAGTTATGTTACCAGCTAGTGCAGGAAACTGGTTGCAGCCTGGAAGAATGGCCTGGGAATAAAGAACTGCAGTGGCTCATTCAACGATTCAGCTGGCTCACTTTCAAAGAGGCCTGCAAAGAGGTCAAAGAGATGGAGCAGGAAGATAGTGAGTGTAAGGAGCTGAAGAGAGCAGGGGCTCACTGTACTTTGGTGCCTCCACCAGAGGCCACTCTGTGAGCCCATCCAGGGGCTGCATGAAACCCTGTTGGCGGAATTGACACCTTGAATGAGGGAGCTAGATGGGGGAGTGTCCAATATACTACCCCCACACCACCAGTGCAGCCAAGGGTTATCAAGGTCATCGGTAATTTTATTTAGCCACAGTCTGCTCACGCACTGTGTTGGGGCACCAGAGTTGAGGGTGCAGAAGAGCTGCCATAATTGACTGTCTACTTTCTGCCATTACTAAGCAAATTTCCCACTTGTGAGTCTAATACAATTTTATCTTATCATATATTAAGTGCTTAATGCCCAATGGGGGCTCACATCTATCATTGTTTAGTACAGCATTCCTAGGAGCAGACTGGTGGGCATTGGATCAGGCATTTGCAGGGTGCTGGCTTCTCAAGGCGGTGGAGGAGTAGGCACCACGTGGGCAGGCATCTCACCTGAGGGCATTCAGGCTGATGGTGCTGCATCCCGCAACAGAAGAAGTGATATGGGTGGATGTGACCCAAGATCAGCTCAAAGAGAGAGAACGAGTGCTGGTGAAGGATTATCGAGGGGGACAGAAGGAGTGGTGTATGGACTGGACTATGGCGTGCAGGAAAGGTGTACCCCATGGAGCTTCCCTTTCGTTGACCCCTGGCTGGACTAAAAATTATTGGACCTGGACCTGGTGCTCCGCCCTACTTCTGGGGTGGATGGGTTGGTAGGTAGTGGAAGTGGAAGTATGGACTGTGGACTGTGGCTGGAAGTGCTGAGCAGGCTGGACAAGAAGGTAAAGAAGTTGAAGACTAATGAACAAAGAATGAATCACAAGCCAGGCTGGGAGCACCAGAATGCTGTTGCCTTGTCCTGACGACCTGGGGGTCCCAAGCGGACCCACACTGCGAACCCCAGAAATAAACCCACACTGAATATGCACAATTGACAAAACACACACACACACACAATCAAACTTATACAGTCGGAAGGTAGCCCCCCTGCTCATTCATTGATTCTACTCCATGAGGTCCTAAAAGGGTAAAATCAATCTTAAAGTAAAAGCCACATAAATAAGAAGGCTGGGCCCCTCCAAGGGTTATTGTTTGAGTTGCATCACAAGCCAGGTCGGGAGCACCAGAACGCTGACACCCAACAAACTCAAAGTAAAAGCCACAAAAAAATAACTAAGAACAATGTGGGTTTGTTACCCTAGCCAACCATATTAGCATAGCATTAACACTAGCATAGGCATTAGTTTTAGCATTATTGTTAACATTAGCATAGCATTGGCATTACCATTATACTAGAATCCATCAGCTTTTTGTATGTGTGTCCTAACACAGATTTATATGACAATTCTGTCCCAATACTTTTTACCATATTGTTCCGTTTAAACATGTGTGTCTTTGGGGCCTCGGCCCAAGGTGTCATAAGACGTTTCATAAGGTTTGGTCGCTGTATGGAACTGAAAGTTACTTCATCTGAAACTGCATTCATTTCAATGGGGTTAAAGTGAATAAAGGAGAATGGGGTAAAAAGAGATGAGTGAAAGACTGCAAGTCATCACTGACCGCGTTTGTGTCAGGGATGTTGACCTTTGGTGGGTTTTGGACGAAGCGTGGCCAAGCAGAACTATCTGAAATTTCAGCGTGCCAATACTTTTGCCACTTTTTTTGCGGGAAGAATGGGAATAATGAATGAATGACAAGACAAAGCAAAAAGCTATGAACAAGCCTGCTATTCCAGATTGGGCCTTACATTTCGGAGTTGGAATGATCTCAAAAGCCCTGGCAGCAGTATCGGGCCAAAAATGGGTGAATGGAATGAAGAAGATAAAGATCAACTTAAGAACAATAGTGTACTTGCTCTGCAAGCACACTAATAAAAGAGATGATAATCATTATGAAAGATTTGGAGGATACAAGGTAGCTTTAGCAGCGTAATCACAAGGGGTGTGCGGAAGTACTCAAAATGTTTGAACATTTTGTTTGAATATTAAAAACACTGTTACATCACATTATGGGAAATCTATAGAAAATATATGTCTGGTAGTAATTCCATGCAAAGACAAAGACAGTAACAGTGAATGTAATGCAAAATGTGCATAGAGAATTGCACACAGCTTAATGCTGAATCAATTAAGATTTGACAAAGATATGTCTTTTAACTCTATTAATTTTTTTAAATAGTCTGTTCTTTTCTCTAAGGGCTGCTGAGTTAATATCTAATTCCTAAAGAAACAGGATGTTTTGCTTATTTAATCATGTGAAAATTTCATGACAGATTCCTTGGAATAAAAGAATTATTTCTCACAATGAAATAATTTTTCCTTCTGCTGTAAAAGTCTTATCACTCATATTGAATACAACAAAGTGATAGGATTGTTTGATGTTCTCTATAGAATCCAACACAGTGATAGGATTTTTTGATGTTCTGCTAATATCAAGCAAGCAAACAGACCACTTGGAACATTTGAGAGCTTAAGGGTCCAAAGATTTGTGCATTATTCTTCCATAAATTCCACATCAAATCCCAAAATGTTCCTACCTGGAGCCATTTTAGTGTGGACTTTGCTGAGTCCAATTGAAGTTAACATAATAATTGTAGTGCTATTTTGAGTCAGGCTTACTTATACACCAGTAGCTAATAACAGTCTAAGCCATAAACAGACCAACAATAGGTACTAATTTGCTCTATTCATCACATGTACACTTTCCTTTACTATCTGTCCAGGTGAACATTGTGGCTGTAGAACAGATATAAATACACATGTTCAGTTAGCAAGGCATTTTGCAGCCCTATATCATTTTAAATAATCATTATGTAATGGAGTCCTTTGTTTCGCACTAAACAATATTAGGATTAGCTATAAGAGTGCTTTTTACCAATTAGCTTGCCCTTCCGATGGTAGGTCTTAAAGATGAAAAAGTGAGCTCTCAAGCTGAGAGGTGGGTGAAATTGTGTTTTAAAAGGCAAATAACAGATTCAGGATTCAGAGAAATGAAAGTCAATAAACAAGTGATGGTGCCTGATGCTCTTTCTAAATGGCCAACAGGCAGCAATAAAAGGTGGGTCCATGGATCAAAGATTTCTGCAAGAGTGGGGAGAGAGGCCATTCTTGTCCATTCATATGTAATATAGGAATAACTTTACAATGGTGATGTTTACACTTTCCTGTCTCCACTTTTTGTGTATGGGAGGATGCTTTAACTGACAACATACAAAAAACAAATAATAATATTTTAGTGCACTTAATTTTGGGGGAAAACCCCCCAAAACTTAAAACCCTGTCATGAAACATTTTATAATAATTTAGCTATCATAAACAAACAAAAGACAAAAATTATGTGCAATGGCATTGCATTGGTTTGAGCACTGGAGCTGAACAGGGTTCTTTTAAAAATAAACATTAATATAATATAATTATTCCTAAATAAGTAAACAATGGGTTTATATATGGTTTCATTTGACACAGTTACCTAGTAGGATCCATCTATCCATCCATTTTCTACCCCTTTATCCTGCACTCGGGTGGGGGGTGGGGTGGGGGTGGGGGGTCTGGAGCATATCCCAGCTGCTACCGGCGAAGGTGGAGTACACCCTGAACAGTCGCCAGCACGTCGCAGGGCCACCTAGTAAGATATTTCAACATTTTGTTAACAAGTGTGACAGTTGTTTCTGTTGAGTTTGACAGTGAAACATAAATATTCAATATGCTGATCAGATCTGCATAAAGACCTTTCCATGTTTACTTTATCTAAATGTCATGATTGTTAAAAAGCTTTACATTAATCTGCCTTCAATTTTCCCAGTGTCTGATTCAGGTAAGCAACTTTAATTTAACTTATTAAACACTAACGACCACAAACACAGATAATTAGATAATGTTAACAGAAAAGTTTGCTTCTGTTACCCACTCCCATTTGTAGTAGGTGCATGTGGGTGGGGGTGTTATAAGCAATATGTATCACTATTTGTAATACCAATACATTTGCTTAATAAAGGAGTTGTATGTCAGTCGCACAAATATGATGCAAATAATTACATATAAATAAGCAAATATATCAGTGTAATTTAGTTTTAATGGTAAATTTCTCTGTTAGTGACTGAATTGATTTGTTATATCATTGTTTTTTAAATTGTAGTTTGTACTAAGTGGACATTTTATAGTACAAAAAATACATGGCCAGTATGTTCTGACACACAACGATTCTAACAGTGACGGTGCAGAATAGCTTGCAGCAGACATACTATTTGTTTAAGTAATCTAGGATCCCATTTGTTACCACTGGACTGTTGGGTCGGAACTGCCTCGTAAATACTAATCGGTGTAATTAGACGTCTGCTTTCCAGACTTCAGTGACAAAAGGAGAGGTTCCAGGTGTTGCACATTACTCATGTTAGTCCCGATCTTAATGGGCACATTCTCAATCTGCAATGGAAATGACTTAACATTGAGAAACTCGCAGAGCAACATGAACCTGCAGAGTGCACACACTGCAGAGCTCTGTTGCTGATTATATTAGCTCTGGGCATTACATTTGCTTCCTATTCTTTGTGTTCCAAAAAAAAAAGTAAGTCATGTGCTCTACGTTATTTACAATTCAATAACACACACCCACAGCTGGGACACTTTGCTTCTGGTTGTTTGGGTTTTTGTCTGCTCATAAAACTCCAAAGAGTAAAGTTATGAATAAAACAAAGCAAGTAAATAAGACTTATATAGAAATAAAAGTCACAGCATGTGTGGCTGCTCAAGGAGTAGGACCTGCAGGTATTTAGATCATTGTTATTGAGAGAGAACATTTACGGTGCTTCTGAAGGGGCCTCCTGCTGGACTACAGGCTGCTTTCCAACTCTAACAGGGTTGTTCAAATCCTACTTTAAATATATGTATTTTATAGGGAACATTATATTAAAGAATTCACTGTAGAAACAGAACTGTAGCCGTAGCATCTTGCCCTAAGTTCGCTTTATGTTTTGGCTCTAAAATGCACTTTCAAAAGTAATATCCTTAAAGGGCTTAAAGGCATTCCGACAATTTTGACCATGTCAACTTTACTTCTCCTTTTTCAATGAAAAAAAGTAAATTTTTACCATTTTACCTTATTTAAATTGGGGCAGTGTACATTTTAAGAGGCATAAACACTCCCTTCTAAAGTGTCAGATTTTAGATTTAGATGATTATGAGTGCAAGCTTTATTTGTGTCAGTGTATGATTAGATTAATACTCATTAGAGACTATCTATGTCAGACCCACCACTGTCCCGCCCCTGGGTGCCAGGCTGCAGCAGCATCCACAGCAATTAAAAACAGGAAACTGTCACCCATCAATGCGTCTTTGTGCTGGGCCCTAGAGGCATCAAATCATATTATTTTTTAGTCTTCACCCAGACTCCAGCCCATCCCCTTCACTTCCATACTCAATTCTATATTTTCTCTAGCACCAGCCTGTACCAAACAAGTCAACACATGAATGCACAATGGTGCAGATTAGGGGTGTGCAGAGCGGCCGCTATTTGTATCTGTATTTGTATTTGTTAAAAGGGAAAATTATTCGTATTTGTATTTGTTTTCGGGTAAAATTCATAATGCAGCGCGCAAACAACGTCAGAATCTCCTCCTGAACTTGAGCATGTGATGGGGGTGGGTGGGGGGGGTGGTGGGTGCGGAATATCTGAAAGTGATCAATCGGTCACACGTGAACACACCACTGCACACAGCACGAAATGAAGCAGTGGGCAGCCATGAATTCTGCATCCGTGTGGAGATGTGTGTGGAGACGGTCTTGGGGAGCAGTTTTTGGGGAGCAGTGTGTGGGGACGGGGAGCAGCGAGTGGGGAGAGGTGTGTGGGGAGTGTACCGGGGAGCGGTGTGTGGGGAGCAGTGAGGAGGAAGTGTACTGGGGAGCAGTGTGTGGGGAGCAGTGAGAAGGGAGTGTGTGGGAACAGTACTTACTCAGGGTACCTCAGAGGTTCCTAGCAGTCTATTCGTAAAAAAACACGTTAATTGTGCTAATCCGAATACCGTATTTCTATTTGTCTCCACCCCTTGTGCAGATACAGTGATATTTGATTTAATTTTTTTGTTTCAAAACCAGCCTGGTCAAAGTTCAATTAAGTGATTTCTCTTAAAATGAATACATTAGATACACACATTTGTAAGCAGGACTGAGTGCAGTGAGGGTAATTGTTTCTTCTTTACTATGGTATTTATGGTCATCTCAGCTTGTCACAGTGGTGCAGTGGGTCTGACTTTTCTGGTATTGATTCCTTGCTGGCCTAGACAGGGGTCCTTTCTGTGTGTCGTTTACATGTTCTGTTTAGGTTTCTGCCAGGTTTGGCAAAACTGATATACATAAACATAGGAGATCCTAAATTTGCCCCAGCTGTGTTTTCCTGTGTGTCTGCAATGGACTGGCAACCAGAATATTTTTTCAACATTTTGCCTTTTTACCACTGAGTACTCCCAGTGACCCAGGTAAGTGCCTTACACAATAGATGGTTGTCTCATCAAGAATTTGGATGATTTTAGAACTTTGGAAACACGACTAGTCTTCTAGTGTCTGAAGTCACTGTTAATATATTCCTTATGTTTATTGAAAAAGAGTGAAAATACACAGGACTGTTTTGGCAGGGTCATGAAATGTGGCAGTTGTGCTATGTATGAGATTAACTGCTTAAAAATAATCTCAAATCAATTCTCAAGGATACATTGCAATTAGCTTTTTTGTTTGTCATATTGTTAAATGTTTTTTGAATGTTAAGTGAATTGTGTTTCAAGATACAGAGAAAATAAGTAGGCAAGCCGTAGTATTCTGAAGCTTGCATGGCTATGCACTGGTGAGCTCTAGTGTTAGTGTATGCTCAATAACTCATCTGATGGGATGATTCAGAGAGCCTGCTCAAGGACCATGACCGAAGGATTCCCCTTAGTTAGATATGAATAATAAAACACATTTTTTTTTAATACCCCTACAACTTGCATTCATACTCCTGATTATTAAAGTCAGCTTAAGGACTTTGTGTAGTATCATTTGTGCACTTGTTTATATATCACAGCAGGTCTAAATATGTCCAAATAGTATTTAAAAACATAATATATAGTTGTATTCCCCCCATTTAAAATCAATTATTTGGACATCAAAATACCATTAGAATTGAAACATGCACATCATTTATATACAAGTGGTAGAGCAGAACTGGGACAATTTGTATAGAGAGGTAGCTTAGGTTTTAAAAAAATATTCCTAATGAGTTTTCTTAAAATTAATGATCACACTACCTAAAAAAATTAATTATGGCTAACTGCACTGGCACTCCACTACACATCATTATAACTAGGTTTTATCCAAAGCTTTTATGTGCTCTTTTGGTCATTTATTAGCTGTTGGAAATGATGATGGATGTGGTGATGCTGTTAATGATGAAAAGCTGCTCAAAAGAAATGTCTCTCTCCTCCCAACTTAAGAAAGTAGTTTGAACAAAGGAGACAAAAGTTTTCTTCCCATTCTGAGTCTGCTTTAATTGCATGTGTGGTGGGGCTTGAGCTGGCTCAGCTTGCAAGAACTGCGCTATGATCTGCCCTTAAAATAGCACCTCAGATGTTTCTCACCCAGTGGTTGCTGTGTTGTTGTCTTGTATCTCGTCAGGTCTCATCGCTCCGCTGCTTAATTAACAGAGGTGTGAGGATTTTCTTCGTGGCTTTTTCCTTTGCACTTATTCCTTCTCTTCATGCATTTCTCTCTCTTTAACATATTCTCTCATTCTCCTTCGTTCCCTCTCTTCCTCTTTCTCTCACTGTCACCCCTTTCCTCTCTCCTTTTCTTTGTCTTTGTTTCTGTCTGCCTCTCGCTTGTTCTTTGTCTATCTGCCTCTCTGTCCTTATTATTTTTCCATGTTGATTTCTATGCTCTCTCTCTCTGTTTCTCTTTCATACTTCTCTCTATTTCTCCATCTACATCCGCTTTGTTGTTTTTTTCTAGTTTCACCTTGTTTGAAAGCAAAGGAGAGAGTGAGATGAGTCACACACACACACACACACACACACACACACACACACACACACACACACACACACACACACACACACATATCTCCAGGAGTCACAACCATTGCAAGTCCAACAAGTTCAAATGTAGCTTCTGCAAACTGGAAGTTGAAGCGCTACTTTCCCTCGCTGAGGTTAAAGGCTAAAATGTTTGTGACGTGCAGCTTCTGCCCAGGAGAAAAGCGTCTCTCTGCACCGGGGATTAGTGTACAATGTTTTATATTTATTTTAAGTAATGCTATAATTACTTTGCCTGGTAATTAGTTACTTTTATAATGATGTAACTCAGTTACTAATGCAGTTACTATATGTGAGAAGTAACTAGTAACTATAACTAATTACTTATGGGCTGCTGATCGCCTGGTCACGATCCAGACAGATTTACATTATGTAACACTTCAATATAAGAGGTAACAGTCCCAATAACATGAACAAAGCAGTTTTCTGAATTGCCTTCACATTGTACCTAACACACACACACACACACACACTATACAAGGTGAGAAATGTCCATTCATAAAGAAATTGTGTTTATTTTATTTTTGTTTTCACATGAAGGGTTCTAAGTGCTAAAATAGTAAGATCATCATGTACACACGACTAAACACACTGCATTATTTCAGAAGTGTGTGTGTGGATCTGGTACCTGCTGCCGGTGCTGCCAGTCGGTTCTCCGCCCGGTTCTGCCTGTGAGGGAGCAGCTGCAGCTTCAGACTCTCACAGGGACTCAGGAGCTTCTGGACCGAGCTCTCGGACCGGCACGGCTCTACACACCCACCTGTAACACACACACACACACACACACACACACACACACACACACACACACAGAGTCACAAGTGAATATCAACCCTGTTCTGGGGTGTGTGTGTGTATGAACCTGTGTAGTGGTGGTATGGGTGTGTGTGTGTTACCTATGTAGAGTTGAGATTAGGGATGCTCCGATCAGAATTTTTGCCACCGATACCAAGTATCGATGTTTTGTCTAGGTGATCGGCAGATACCGATGCCCATTCTGATCCTTCAAGTTTATATAACTGATATGTAAGCTCCCTGGTGGGGGTGGGGGGTTTTGTGTGCATTAATGCCTTTGTTCTACCTGTGTAGTGATGAAGTGGTGATAGGGGTGTGTGTGTATGTGTGTTCTAAATATGTAGTGATGAAGTGGTGGTGGGTGTGTGTGTAAGTATGAATGTGTGTGTTCTACCTTTGTAGTGATAAGGTGGTGGTGTGTATATATATATATACGTGTGTGTGTGTGTGTGTTGACCTGAGTACTGCAGTAAAATGCTCTCCTGTGCTCTCTGCGCCCCCAACAGGATCTTGGAGGTTCTGCAGGAGCCCAGCGCCGGGAGAACCTGGGCGAAACACGGGGGAGTTTCCAGCATGTGCTCCCATTTCAGAGTAGGAACACACGGCATTCTCTCATCCAGGAGATACACCGAGAACTGCAGGGAGGGAGGGTGGGAGAGGGGGAGGGAGGGAGAGAGGGAGGGAGAGAGGGAGAGGGAAATGCACCATTAATTGTATCTCTGTGTAGTGAGGATATGGAAGTGTGTGTGTGTGTGTGTGTGTGTGTGTGTGTACATGTGTAGAGATTAGGTGGTGGTAAGCGTGCCTCTGGTTCAGGTATTTAGATAAAAACACTCGTTCTCCTCTCCGGCAGTTGGAGGTTTTCCCGATCCGGAACAGTGTGTTTGAGCCGTTCCTGCTCTGGAGAAACAAGATCTTCAGTCTGGAATCCTTCACGGAGCAGGAAACCATTTAGAAACACACTCAACCATTCAGGACCGGTACTGCATCACCCAGAGAGAAAGAATGAGTAAAAGCAGAAACCCAATCATTTGTAGCGCATACAGAATATCGGACACTGAATCAGATCTGACGGTACTAAACTATTTGTAGGAAATACAGAGCAGTTGGTAGCGGAGATTTGAAATGTAGTGGACATGCCTGGCTCCCCATACAGAAATATTCACATTCACCATTAACTATAATAAAATGTATAAGATCTACCCTGCTGTCCGTAAGCTCCGCCCCCGTCCAGTCGGCGAACACCATCACCCTGGGGTGAGCCGAGAACTCGGCCCAGCGCCACGCAGACTTGGCGTTGAAGTACAGGTTTGACTGTTCGTCCCGGAACTTCTGCATCCTGAAGAGAAAAACTTCATCACAACGAGGTACATCTCCCCAACATCATTCCATCACCTCCCCAACATCTCCCCAACATCATTCCATCACCTCCCCAA
>JBBMFX010000021.1:9002716-9022232 GCA_037832545.1 Rhabdalestes septentrionalis
TTTAGATTAGAGTGTAGTGTGAGTTAAGCTGGAAATGCAGACAATAAATAATGTTGCCAATTGCCAAATTTGTGTGTGTTTTGTTACATTTTTATCAAATTTTGACAAATTTAAGTACGTTTGGATTAAACATCTGCTAAATACATAGATAGAAACATCAGATGGACTGAGTAAACATAATAGACATACCATGCAAATTCCTTTAAATGTTTATATAGTCGCCTCTCATCTCTCTCCAAAAGCTCTTGATATCTCATCTCCTCCCATTGCACCACCTGCATTGTTTGATCTGGAGATTTAACAGTAACTGCCTTTAATGCCGTACCAACCACACAGAAACACCTGTCCCAATACTTTTGGCCATATAGTTAACGTAAAAAAGGAGCGTATCTCAATACTTTCGACCATATCATTTTGCAGGACAGCTGTTACCCAATATGAGACCTCAGGCCACGAGTAAGTAAATGTATATAAACTACAACATAAGACATTTATAACATGTATAAACAATCTACGGCTGCCAATCGGCTAAAAACTGCTAACATTTACCCGTGCGAACTCTCGGTATACTCGCAGACTCAGACAAATGATCCATATCTGTCGTCAGGGTGTGACAGGCTAAACAAGTAATCACTAAATACATCAGTAAAATAATTTAATTAATGTTACTTACATTTTTACGAACCGGTTGCCTCCGCTTGTACTTGCAGTCCATTTCTGTCTGCCATTATTCCCCTCTGAAAGTTTGTCGAAAGTCCCTCCCCTTCCGCTACGTAGTCAATATGGCATCTGTATAGTGCGTTTAGTGTCCATGCTCTGCGCACTGCGTTTTCTGGCCAAACTTAGGGCAGCATCCGGATACCTTCAGTGCACAGTCCGAGGTGTTGAGGGAGTACTGCAGGGGAGAGAGTACACACCCTTGTGGTGCTCCAGTATTGGTGGTGATGCTGTCTGAGATGCACCTACCCACTCGCACTACCTGAGATCTACCCTTGAGGAAGTCCAGCACCTGGGCACAAACACGACTGTTGAGTCGTAGGTCTCTCAGCTTTGTGTATAGTCTACTTGGCACTATGGTGTTGAAAGCTGAGCTGTAGTCTACAAACAGCAGTCTCATATAGTTACCCAGTCTCTGGTCCACGTGGCTGAGAGTGGTATGCAGGATGTGGGAGATGGCATCCTAAGTAGATCTATTGGGTCGGTATGCGAATTGGAGCGGGTCTGTGGTGCTTGGGATGGAGGAGGAGATTATGTTTTTGACCAGCCTCTCAAACACCTTCATTACTTCCGAGGTCAGTGCGACTGGATGGTAGTCGTTCAGGCATGAGGGCCCTTTTTTTCATTTTCAGCACATGCCCCTCAAATGGTCTGTGCACGGCCCTGATCCCTATAATGACATTTGTCACCCCAAATAACATGTCAGCCCACCAGAAAAATGCACAGTACACCAGATGGTCAGTCTGACCCTGAATGGAACAGTAGTCATCAGTAGTTATATGAGGCTACCTGTAGGAAGGATGCCAAAGACACCTGGCACAGACCCCATCCATAACCCTTCACTAGTTTGAGAGTTATGACGGGCTACTTACCTGAGACAAATCTTATCCCCAAAAACGAATAAATCTGGGAATTGTCATCAAACTAACGGGAGAAGATGGATATCAGGTGCCCGATAACATAGCTGATGTCAGAAGGTAAAGCCGGAGTCGATGACCTAGGCAGATCCTCACATATGAGAACCTTGGTCAACCCACACTGACAACACAAACTAGAGTTAACTCAGTAAACCTGAACACACATGTTCCTGCATTCACCTTACCTCACATTACTCAATCCTTACAAACACTTGTCGCTTATACAACACCAACACCCCAAATAAATCCATATCCTACCCTTTACCCCCTTTTATGTGCATAATTTACACCTTTACTCCACCATCTTGAAGTATTAGCAGAGGAGGTTCAGTTAAAGTGAGAAATATTGATTAGTAATCGTGAGACCCATTCCTTTCTACCGGGGAATGTGTGAAGTAGGGTTGCACCGATACTGATACCAGTATTGGGTATCAAGCCAATACTTCTTTAAAATACTCATTCTTGTATTAATACATTAATTGGCAATACCATGCACTGATACCACTGAACAATATTCCATTTCACTACATCAACTGATCACACTGGGCAGATGTGATGTGTAGTCCTGCCTGACTTCAGTGTTTAAGGGGAGACATTGACATGGCATTTGATATTTTGACCTCAAGCAATGAGTTTTTTTTCAATAGACGTAGTAAGCAATGTCAGCAATTTGGAAATATTTTAAGATAAAAGACAACAACAGGATTAAGAGACTGTAAGATCTGTACTGATGCAGGGTCGAGAGGCAAAAAGGAAAGTACATTGTTTAACACTAGCAATTTGATTAAACATCTGAAGACAGATCACAGTGCTAAGTACACAGAGTTGCTAATTCTAGTGCAAGACCACAGCAACCAGCCTTAACGCATATCTATGTGTACATGATACTTTCTTTAAGGGTGTTTTCACATATAGTCCTCTTTAGAAGAACTGTGGACCACAGAAAGGGGACTTTTTATTTTCACACTGTTAGTTAATGTGAAAGGGACACAGCTTTTCTTAAAACCAGAGTGAATGGTTTATTTTTGCCTTAGAAGAGACTTCTGTTAATACTTTTAGTATGAACTATAATATTTAGTCTTATCATAGGCTTTCTATAATCTGTAGAAGAGAAAATATAACCTCTAAATTACTTGCACTTGCATGGACACTATTCTAAGAAATACTGCTATTGATACAAGGCATTGGCAAGTAGACAAATAAAAATACTCATATGTAAACCAGTGGTATTGTTGACTCCCTAGTGTGATGTCCACAAAAGTGTCACATTTGTATGTATTTGTAAATTTTTTATTATCAGGCTTTTGGTTCTGGACTGGAATCCATTGCTTTTGGTGGGAAAATATGCGGTATTTATTCCAGGCCAGCGGGGGCAGTATTGATTAGCAAGTTCCTCTGCACCATTGTGAATTTCTTCATTTCAAAAACAGAGACATGCTGTTGTCCTGCCTCATCGTTTGTCTTCTGTATCTCAGGAAATTTTCTGTTAACCCATTATATTATCTCTGTTATTTTGCCTTGTCTGTTTGCCTACATATTCTTTTGATATAATCATCTTTACTCCTGTTTGTCCTTCTCCTCCATATACACCCACAGCAGTCATGACAGATGATGAAGTGATATAAAATTTTTAACTTTTTATTAAGGTGCAAATGTAAAATTAGTTACATTGCTACATTATGTCTGTGTGCCCTCTCTGGTCAATTCAAGAACTTATTGAAAGGGACTTATTTCCTCATGCACATTCTCTTTTCTTTGTTTCCCATACTTTCCTGCACTATTCTTTGGCAGTCTTTTCAGCCTTTTCTAATTCTCCATCTGCTTCCCTCCGAGGCCTGTGATGGGTTTCATTACTGTACTCAATCTCAGGCCACGGACAGCCTCCCCCTGGTGTGCAGCACCACCATATAATCCTTTTAATTAAAGCCCCTGCTCTTCGCCTGGGTTGGCCCATGCCTGGCGCTTGTGACCTCTTACCTTTTGTTCGCCTGATACTCACCCATTCATTTCGTGTCAAGCCAGGCTTTTGCCATTTGAAAAAAGGTGAAGACACCTTTGTTTCTCTGTCTTTATATAGCTTCATTCTCCAGAGCAATATTCCAAAGAGGATGTACTTGTGCCTCTGCATATGTGTGTGTGTTCGATTCAGTACACATGAGGGCTTTGTAGGTGGGTGGCCATTGATCCAACACTGTGGTCATCAGAGGTAAATGCAATCAGGGACTTAAAAAGCCCTTGATAGTATGTGATTGGGCGTCGATAAGAACAGAAAGTGAGGCATGTTCACTTTTGTTTCAGCATGCTATAGTGAACGCCATCGATTTTGCATTATTCCAAAAACATCTGGCCAAGAATGGATCTCCAGAGCTGGGTAAGAGTAAAAGAAAGGGGTAAGAAAGATGAGAGAATGAGATGTGTGCATCCCATCTCAAGATATTGTAACAGAGTTGGATGGGGAGGGCTCACCCATCATGCACTGCTCACAGCGTTGAGGGGAAACCGTCGCCCGCTTCAGTCTCCTTTCCCCACCCTGTTGGTTCAAGCGCACGCCTGGGACATGCAGGATTATACCTGGACTGTTCAGTTGACAGTGTAGTGTGCAGGGCCTTGGTGGACACGGGCTCCACTATTTCACTGATTCGCAATGGACTTGTGCGTGAAAAAGGTCTCCCGAGGCGGGCCTGGGTCAAACGCAAGCACGGACTGGAGAATCACCACGGTCACGGGGCAGCGTGTGGTCATGCAGGAACAGAGAACTGTGTGTGTGGCGATAGGCGGCTGTGCATTTGAACACCCATTCCTGGAGGGACCCATCCAGGATAAATGCATTGTGGGGCTGGACCTGTTGCAGCATCTGGGGGTGGTTGTGGATGTGGTCGGGTTGACCGTGCAGGTTGGGGCCAACCACCTTCCGCTCCATAGAGGGTACCGCAATGGGCCGAGCGTTTCGGTTGCCGAGGGGGCAGGTGTGCAGCCAGGAGCCGAGGTCAGGGGTGTGTCACAGCCAGGTCCATCACCAAACCAGCAGTCAACCAGTTATTCAAGCGTAGTTGCTTAAACGGATCTCAGAGGCAGAAACTTCGTCAGCTTTTAGTCGCTTGTGGGAGTTTAACTTGCTCAAAATGGTTCTGAGGGCAGGAAGAAATTTGATTGGTTCAGAGAAATAACCAAACAAATCGTAGAGGGGCGGGTCTAAAAGAACGGAGGAGGCAAGATCCAGAGCCATAGGTGAATCTGTTACTTTTTAGCATAATTGATGTATTATTTCCTATTTAATACTGTACAACAGCTTTGTCACAATTCTGTATTGTTAAAAGCCCTATATAAATAACGGTCACATGACTTGACTATATATTCCCAATATATGATACAAATATTTAACCACACCTACACTCAGATGTGTTAGATTTGTGTTACCACAGATAATACATAGAATGACACAGCACACAAGGAAGACAATATGCAGTTGAAAATGTTTAAATTACCATGGTGAACAGATGCATCCATGATCTGTGGAGGCAGGCATCAACCAAACAACAGAGAAAAAGAAACAATTAAGAAAAAGCACTGAAGTATCAATACGAAAAGTGAGAGTAGCTCACCAGTAAATGTGTGTTGACAAAGAATGTTTTATCAAAACTAATTAAGTCAAGTTTTCAAAACTAGTGTTTTTGAAGAGGAATAGTGAACTGCAAAAAGTGAGAAGAAAACTGAAAACTAAAGCTGGTGTTCTGGATGCCTTACAGTTGATTTTTTGCCAATTTTATTCAAAAAAAATTACAATCTATTAAAGTTTATTTACATACATATTTATTTATATATAGTTTATTATAAGAAAAGAGAAATGTTACCTCATCAGGTACTCCACAAGGGATTCAAAGCTTTCGACGTAAACTGGATATGGTCCGATGCTTCCAATGTTGGTACAGCAACCATGCAGTCTTCCTGGCTTCATGATTTGTAAAACTGGATGGGTAAAACATTGTATTGTTATTCATTAATTAATTTACTTTTTAACTGTACCTTGTAGTATATATTGATGTGTTTGTTTGTCGGTGTTTATACTGTACATAAATCTTACATAATAAAAACTTTATGCAAAGCACAGGCCTATACATGCATCAAAGAACTGTGGTGTTATCACTGTAGGACACCTTTTTTCTTTTTACTTTTATTATTTTGTACCATATACATGGTACAAAAAATAAATAATTGAACTAATAAACTTCAAACTTACCATTCATTAGTCCAAAAAATGGCCTTTCAAGTCATGGAGCTGTAAAATAAATAAAACATACATATTTTATTTATAGGCTATGAAGTTTGATATCTGTTTGTGTGATTATAATAAAACACAATTCAATACACTAAAATATAAAAGTGATGTGTTTTGCTTTTAATAAATAAACATAACAATGAAATGAATTACATAGAGTACTCCTGCCCTGAGAGCAGTGTGTAGTTCACTAAAAATAACAGCCATAAAAAGCAACTGAGTACTCCTGCCCTGAGAGCAGCATGTAGTTCACTAAAAATAACAGCCATACATATTAACTGAGTATTCCTGCCCTGAGAGCAGCACGTAGTTCAAAAAAATTACCGGCAAACAAAGTAACTGAGTATTCCTGCCCTGAGAGCAGCACATAGTTCACAAAAAATAACAGCCATACAAAATAACTGTAATAACAAAGTAACCTAATTACTGCTCTTCGTTCCCTGAGACCTTCAGAACCCTGGACCACTAAATAAGAGATCATGATAATGTAGAAAAATAGCCAGTTAAAATATCAAAGCTGACCTCAAGTGATGGCTGTTGACAAAATAAAAAATATAATAACTCCCTTTAGACAGCTTGCTCTGAGTTTCAAAAGTAACGTGCACCAGCATATGTGGTTATAAAATATGAAAATATAAGTCATGCATCACATGCAATCGTCATAACATCAGCATTTCCATGGTTGGCTTTTTAAGCTAATGCTAACCAGCTCTTAGCAAAATAATAATAACATGCTCATTGCCTCAAACTAGTTTATGAAAAGTAAGTCCTGTTAACCAAATAAATGTTAAACAGTCTTACCTTTGGAATAAGTGCAGTGAAAAATCTTCGCCAGATTCCTTCACCAATACTGCTGCAGAGGTCCTTTTTCCGCCTATTGCTTAGCTTCTTGGTCCCGCCTCCTCCGTTCTTTTAGACCCACCCCCTCTACAATTTAATTTGTAATTTCTTTCTGCCCTCAGAAACTTTTTGAGTAAAACTCCCATGAGCCTTTTAGACGAGTTTGTCAACATTTGTGCGGCTGACGAAAAGGACTGCACTCACACTAATTGCAAGAAGAAAATTTCGGATGGGAACCTCAGGCAGGTGTTTCAGTGGCTGTTGGCTGATCTGCGGCCCACTTGGGTGGAGATCTCGGACACTGACCCTTTACTGAAGTCGCTGGCCTCCCAATGAGACAGTCTAGTTGTGCAGGACGGGCTGCTGTATCGTTGCTGGGTGCGTCCTGATCCGCATGGCACCGTACTCCAATTAGTGGTCCCTAGGTCCTTGCGGGGTGTAGTGTTGGGGCTGATGCACCGGGCTGCAGGCGCGGGATACTACGGGTCCGCAAAGACTCTCAACCGTCTGCGTGCACGGTTCTACTGGCCCGGCTGCCACACCGATGTGAATCTTTACGTGAAACTTTTTGTGCACCGCTGCAATACCAGCACCACGCAGAAAGGGCCCGTGCAATGCTCTAGAGCCCCCTTGCTGGAGAGGGTCACAGTGGACGTCCTGGGCCCGTTTCCAGCCACTGAGCAGGAAAAAGTGGCCGGAAACCTTTGTGGTCCTGGACCAGAGTGCGGCATCGACGGCGGGGGTTCTGGTGGACAAAATTTTTGCCCGCTTTGGAGTTCTGGAGGAGCTGCACAGTGACCCACAGAGCAATGGGCTGCTCTCCCCCAGAAATGCTATTGTTGTTGTTCTGTGTGTTAGTTGGGGCTGGGTATTGTGTGTAGTTGGGGGGTAAATGTGTTTATTATGTGTATTTTGGAGTGTTTATGTGTGTTTTAAGTAGTGTTGGGCTTGTTTTTGAGTAGAGGTACACAGTCTACCATTAGCGTGAATCATGGTAGATCTGTATACCTGGGGCTGGGTTTGTCTGTTTGTTAAAGCTTGCTGTGCTGCATGTTCACACCCTTTACAAGCCCCTGCTGTTTATAGCTCTCAATAAAGGTTGTGGTGGATTCCTCCCTTGAGTTCGCCAGCTCTCGTGAATGCTCCATCCTTTTCCTCGACCTCAAGATTATTGCAATATTTTATACCATTTCTCTCTTACACCAACATCCATTTTCAATTCTTCTGGTGAAACCCTCCCTATACACATGGCTGCTTCAGGTCCAGCAGGAGCCAGCTGCTTGTTCAACAGATTCCTCACATTCACTGATTGATAAGAAACTCTTTAACCTGCGCTGCCTTGCCCTTGACCCAGCTCCATGCACTATTCATTTAGGTTTTAAAGTCACATTGGGCTGTCTGGATTATCCGCCACTGGATCTGCCGGTTATTAATCTCCCTCTGGAGTGCTTGTTTTATGTATGCAACCCCAGTGTCAGTGTGAGGGGTCTTTGCCTTCCACAGACAGGGTATTTATTCATCCGCATACACTTTCAACCACATCTTGGCTTTGAAGTGGACACAGAGAGCAGGTGGCCCAACCATAAGGAAAACATTTCACATGCAGTGTTAGACAGATCCGCTTCCACTCCAAAGTTTGGAATCTTTGTTTCAAGTTGACCTACTCATGATATGAAAGGTGCTTTTTTGTAATAAATATTGCTATAATGATATTTCATTTTAGAAATTTCAACAAGTGTTTGAATACTTGTTATAAACAGTATCATATTTACATTTAATAATTAATGTAAATTTTGTATTTTCATTTATTTGATAGAATGTTTACATAGATTAAACATTTTATTGTAAAAAATATTGTTACATTTACAACACATTCATATATCCTTCTTTATGATGACCAAAAATGCTACAACTGGACTGTAATGTTCACACATTAACAAAGCACAGCACAGGATTTACCTTTTGAATATAGTTCTGTATTTGTTCAAAAAATAAAAAAACTTCCATTCTGTTAATTTTATTTCACAATAGGTTATTATTCCTGCCACTCCCCCAGACATGATGCCCACCCACACATGATGTTCTGGTCACACCTCTGAGTACACATGGGTTGTCTGTTGCCCAGTGGTTTCACAATTTGTAGAGTGCAGCAGAATGTAACTCAGAAAAAAAAAGAAAGAGGTCAGGAAGGGGCATAAAAAATTTGCGCTGACCTTCATGGCCATTCACAAATCACGTGCATGACATTGTGTTCCATTGTGCTCTGATCGATTTACCAGACAGTAGGTTATTCACCATGGCTGCAGCAGGTCAATGTTGCAATAGAAGGAATAGTCCCTTTCAATCTGTTCAAATATATCGTGCCTGAATTCACCTATTTAGAGCTGTCTCCTCACAAGGACCAATTAATATCATGTTGATGCTCTCCTGGGAGAAATTCAGGAAAAAAAATATGATGGAAAACCAGCACAGTCTAGCTAAACTTCTTTTTCATCTCTGGGGCTAGATTTCATCCCAGCAATCAAGGGGTGAATTTCCCATCCGGCATTTTTCATTTCCGTTGATCTGCAGTTCATATATTGTAGATGCGGCACACTTTTGCAGTTTAATGCATTGGAGATGACAGATCTGCCTCCTTGACCCCTTTGGCTGCGTTTGAATAAAGACGTGATCCAAAACGTTGCCCTCTTCTCTGACCACAGACATATAGGCAGACGGCTGCTGGAATAAAAACTAATCAAATACAACAAGTCGACTCAAAGAGAAAAAGAGAGGTATGGGGGAGGATGAAGAGAGCTAGAGATTCGATGAAGGATAAAAATACCCTCCCAAATTTTCTTTTTTCCTTTTTATCATTTTTAAGTGCAATCATGAAAAAATAAATGATTTCCAGGCTTCCCTGAAATGCAAAATGAACCATAAATATTTGCAGATATAAATGTTTTTGCCATCTGGTTTAAATGTACTGTGAGGAGCTGTGATTTATCTGCTCACTATAAATCAAAGGCCTTCAGGTCGTTTGCATTAATGTATGTTAGGTAGTATTTGACCTTATTCAGTGGAAGAGATGGATGGGCCCCCTGCAGAGTGGTACACTCACCATTCAACACACTCGTGATCCTACAGAGTATGTGTGCAGGCAATGGGATACTTGAGAATAATACACTTATAGATGGAGACAGCAGAAGCCAGGCCTTCTTAGAAGGTCAAAAAGTTTTTAAATGCTAACATGTTTTCTGAAGGGATAGGTCCGAGTTCATTATTTACGGCTCAACTGAGGTTTAAAATGCAAATAAATTTTTCTTTCATTATGACCACTGCATTCCCAGTAATTAATGCAATATGGCACATTTTATAGTTTCACCTCATGGATCATAATGTGAGTAGCAGAATCCCGGATGGCTGGATGCTCTCTAATTTATTGGGATTTCCTGAATGCTGCACTGTATTTCATTCATTTGGGAGATGCTTGAGTCTGTTCATGCATTATTCAAGGTGCATGGTGCATGTGCTTGCATTCAATTATATATGTGACAAATAAGTCCTGTGGGTGAATGTATCCATTTATTTATCTGTATTCTTAACTCTGTCTGAGGCCTGGGCATAAATGTTTCATGCATTTATTCTGCAGTGCAGTGCAAGGACGCTGCATTAACCTTGATCAATATTCAGCCCATGATTCATATTAACAATGAAAATTTTTGAACACAGATATTTTAATTTCCATAGGTAGATTAGAAAGGGAAAGTTTACTTCTATAAATGTTTAAGACCCAAAGTTTTAGAAGCTCTGGGATTTGTGTGGTATTTTCAGGACAAGAGTTACCTTGTGACATCTCAATGCTGGCCACATGCTGAATCTCACTCAAAGCCGTTGCTTCTCCTTGAATGCAGGATTACTCACCTAATCTGGAGCTAGTGATCTAGAGGCTGTTACATGCTCTGCTTGGAATTGCAGGTCTGCTAAATTTAATTGATTTTTCAAAGTAAGTAAACTAAATGCTCTGAACCCAGACCAGACACACAGCCAAGGGCATCCAGAGTGGACCAGGTGACAGGATCTGGGACAGGTGGTCACTTGCCTTGTGGCTCACTGCCAGCCCACTCAAAATATGAGATTTTAACTGGAGCAAATTTGACCATGCTTCACCCACAAAAGGGGTTTCTTTTATAGCAACTGTGGGCAGGCTGAATTAGCTTTACTAGACATTTGAGAAAATATAATATAATCTAATGATTTTACTACATAATGGAAAGTAACTTGTCAAACTTAAAGGGAACATATTTTTCAATTTATAAAATTATTTGTTGTTTAATGTATCAAAACAATTGTAATGCATTTTAAATGAGCATTTTCAACCGCCCTTTTGCCCACACATTAAAAAGACTGTTTTTGTAAAGCAGTGGTTACACTATAAATTAAAGTGTTTCTGATGCTTACTTTTAATAGAGCCATTGCTTGCCTCCTTGCATATAACCACATGGCAAAACACTTTGACTTGCAATAGCTGAAATTAAAATGTATTGAAAATTGCACTGATCTTCAAATGCATAACCAATGATAGTAAGCCTTTGTAGTCAGTTTAAAGTTTTCTTGAATCATTACATATTCATTTAAACACAGAGTTTAGGGCATTTATTCATGATAATTATACACGGAAATCCTCACAATAACCTGGAAACCGCAAATATTCTCCGTAATTTTTTTGATTTGGGCATTATGGATTTTTTTAGCATTCATTTCTAATTTATTAAGAAAAATATTATTTACTAATTTTGTTACATAAATATTATAGTTTATTCAGCTACATTAGCATTTAAATTATAACTATATATTTTTTTCTGAACTGTTCAGAGAAACACAAAAACGTGCATCTTGGGTTGATGAAAAAACGCTGTACTCAGAGGCAAGAGTTTTGAAAGTAGCCAATCCGAGAACTTTATTATTTCTCCTTGCTGCTGATTGTGTCTGCGGCAACTGCCGACCGTTTTTTCCCAGTGGAGCATCTCAAGTGTTTCTCGTGTATTCCGCTTTGTTCTTTTTAAATACCTGTATTTTCATTACTGTAAATTATATTTTAAAAGACAGTTGAGCTCAGTCGCTCTGCAGTGTCTGCTTTAACCGGTGGGTCTTTACAACATGACTTCTCCTGAAGAACCCTGAATAAGCCCAACGAACTGTAAATGATTTAACTGTAAAAATTATTGATATATTTTACAGTATTTGTGTCACGGCGTGAGCCGCGGGTGAAGGAAAGGATTGAGGGGAGGAGGCTGAACAGCGGTGATACTTGTTTATTTGGATTTCAATTCCAGACACGGAGCCCAAACGAGACTCGTGGAGTGGCTCGTGCTCCTCAAAATAAAACAGAGTGAGAAAAGTCTAACTAAAGAATCCTCTGGCGAAATCCAAGCTCAGAACTGAAACTAAGAAACAAAAGAAAAGCAGGTGAATGGGTTCAGCGGGTCGTCGGAGGAGCACGAGCCTAAAGGGGAAAAACAAACAGAGAGACATGTCAACATCAAGAAAACAGGCAGGTGTTGAACAAAAAACAAACTCAAAGAAAAGCGGGATCGGCTGGGGTTTAAATAAAGGTGAGAGAGGGCGGAGACGAAAAACGCTAAGGGACCGAAAAGAGGAAGGGTCAAAAGTAAAGGGACGAACTAAACTAATAGTCAGGGGACTGGGAACAGGAAGGCCAGACCGAGGATGGGGTGGTCGTCACAATTTGTATTACAAAAAATTAAATAATTTATAACTGTATTTACCTGTTTATACCAAAGAAAATGCCCATGTATGAATTACAGAGGCGGACAAGTGCCTAGTTTCATTACTTAAATGAAAATACAGATACTACTATTCAAATGTTACTCCAATACAAGTGAAAGTCAAACAATCAAATTTTACTTATTATAAATTATTTAAGTACTTGCTTCCAGAAATTAAATGTACATCTTTTTCCTCATTGTTGATTTATTGCCACCACACTTACAATACCTAATGCATCAAACCTGTTTGTAGAGGATGTAGTATAAGGAATAAGGTATAATGTTACGGCATGAAACACAACCCAGTGTGATAAATAAAATACGTTTTTTTCATTAATTTTACATTACACACCTGCATAAAAGGTATGTGTATGTACAAAGTTGACAACTGAATAAGGTTGACAACTGAACTGCTGTAAATGAGATATTTTCTTTTAGGCAAACATGGTGTACTTAAAAATGATACCAATAATTTATCTTTGTGTAAAAATTTACTGTAAATATGGCCGTGGATGTGGTATCAGAGATGTTCACAAGTCATTTTTACCAAGTCTAAATCTAGTATATGTCTTTAGCCCCAAGTCTAAGTCCATGATGTGCCATTTGTAAAAACAGTTTAACAAATGTAACACAATTTCCACACACTTATCACACATTTAAAAAAAAAAACCTAAATGTTGTGCTCTAAATGTTTAGAAGATGCTAATTGGCCATGGCCCATGATTACATTTGGCTGTTACTTAGCCAGGGTCTGGACTGTGTGCTGTGATATTCCCTCACCAACATGGAGGATTTACCTTAAACCTGAAATTTAAATACAAAAAACACACCTCACAGTCTAAATACAAAACTTCACAGTTAGATAGGGCTCAGTGACAGTTTTCCAACATACTACATAATAGCCCCCTGGCAACCCCCTGGTGAGCTGAAACGCCCTGACAAAATTAATGGGACACATGGGCGAGCTGAACGTTGTTTGCTTAGGAGTAATATGAATAAACGTTGAGAGATATGAATAAACGTTTACATTTATGGCATTTAGCAGATGCCTTTATCCAAAGCGACTTCTATTCCCTAACTTCAGGGGACAGACTCCCTGGAGCAACTTGGGTTAAGGGTCTAGCTCAGGAACCCAGTGTTTGTGCTGAAGGTAGGACTCGAACACATGACCTTATGGTCCAGAGGCAAGTATCCTACCCACTGTCTTTAATTGTGCAAGTGCAGTGTGACACGAGTCCGATTCTCAGACTTGAGTCCCCAACTCTGATTCTCGTGCCACTGATTGACCACCATTAAAATATACTAGCATTGCAGTATTACAGCATACAGAAGTGATGTAACACTACTGGTGATTTCTGATAGGCTGTCATCTGCTAAAAAAACAATCACGTTTTAGAAAATGACACAATAACATCCACTTTCAGAATTGAAAGTAATGAGTAACGCGAATCTTGATAGATATGTAGTGAAGTGAAAGTAAGGTTTTGTCTTTCAAGCATAGTGAAGTGAAACTTCAAAACGTACAGATACTCAAAAACTGTACTTAAGTACAATACTCAAGTAAATGCACCTTGTCACCGTCCACCTGAATTACAGTGCACTGTGTACAAGGGGAATAACGGGATTTACATACTAGCACGGCAGGAGTTTGGTGTAAACTATACAGTATGAATACAGGTTTACCTTTAAATTTTCGATAAGAGTAATGTAATAAAATAAAACGTTATTTTAAATTAAATTAAAATGTTTTGGGAGCATAATTGGGGGCATATTGGGATTAAACATTAATTTATAGGTATTTTTTTAACACAACAATACAGTTTTTCACTAGATGTGGGTGCTCTTGGAACGTAACCCCCACAAGAAGTGTGGGATTACTATATGTGTAAATTTGTCAATTGTTGTGACATCATAAAAACAGTTAATACAAAACACTTAGTTGCCATATGTGAATTGAGTAGAGAGTGAAAGGTAATTTGGAACTTCAACATTGTTTATATTTTAGAACAATAAAATGTTTTTCATTAAGAAAATTCAGTGATATACAAGATATGAACTTTTAAACAATTATTTATGAACTCACCATGACCTTACACATACAAACTATATATAATTTAAAATGAACTCCTTTAAAAATATATATATATATATATTGAAAACAAAATTATCGCCAGGGTTCAGTAAGGCTTGTCCAACCCAACAATTGCAATGGATGAACACATTTGTAGGCAGTGTATGAATAGCTCATCCAAATATATCACAAGATTTGTGAACAGTATGAGTTCATATGGTGGGTCCATGAGAGGGATTGCTGGTATTAACTGTCTACAGGAAGCTATGGTCATAATCTCACTCATTGGCAGTGGAAGCACTGTATCAATGCTAATATGTTATATGCTGTCTAAACCATGGTTGTAATTACAATGCTCTGTTTGAAAGGGGGAGTTCAACATTCTTTGCGATAAACTTCATTGTAATGGATAACTTTGTGTGTCTTGTGTGAATTGTGCAGGGGAATGCTGTGTAGAGGCAATGCTCTAGTCCAGCACTTCTAAGAAGGGAGTGAGTGTGCCAGAGTGTGCCAAAATTCGGTGCTGAAAGCTGAAATTAGGCTGCTGTGTATAGCATATAGTACTGTTGTGTGTCTCCACAAATGAGACAAATGAAAGTCTGATGAGTCCCTGTGGCCTGGTGAGAGAAAGGCAGCAGCAAGAGCGCTTCTGGTTGTCCCCTAATTGGACCCAGCTGGGACTTATTTTCATAACCATGGGTGTATTCAAGGACTTGCTGTACTGAGCGTACACAAAGACATTCAAACCAGCTTGTGGGCAAGCATCATGGGAATATGCTTATTTCAGGCCCATTTTGCTTAGTAGAATGTTGATGATTTGAAGGTTGAACATTGAAAATCTTTAGTCTTTGTCCATAATGGTCTATGTGTTCTTAAAAACAGACAATATGGTACAATCAATACCATCCTCTCTCTCAGAGAAGAGATTTGTTACGTTTTTACTTCACACAGAAAAGTACATTAAAAAAAATAAATTTATATTAACAAATTAACATGTAATGGGTTGAAAATTGAGAAAAAATTACGAGGGTCTGTTTAAAGCAAAAGTGAACTAAGGAAAACATGCTCAAATTGGAAACTTGTTTTAGGGAAAACTCTTGGCTACCATGAATTTATTTTGTTTGGTAGTTTGAACAACAGTTATGAGATTGAGTGATGGATGTTATGCCACACAAACATACACAATCGTATTTTTGAAGTTTATTTTTTTGGTATTATAAGTAGTATGTTTTGTTACAAGATATGCAAACCTTTTGAACTAAAAAAAAAAAAAAATCCATTCAATTGTTACTGACCACAACACTTCTGAAATTAAAAGTCATAACTTAATTACATAAATAAAGTGTACCAGGTTGTATCTAACAAACAAGAAGACATTAAAAAAAATACTCATATGAAGAATTTGTTTTGACAAGTTTAAACAGTGTTTAAGAAACAGTCGAAGTAGTTTAAGGATTTATTATTCTTTTTATTCATTTATGAAAAAAAACATTTCTCTGGACAAAAATGAACAATCTGGGGCTAAACATGGGCAGACGCTTTAACTTATTAGGGTGAATACCCCTCAGGGCTTTTCTAATGATAATTTTTCAGTACTTTTTCAGCAAAGTTTGAATGCTACACAGTGACTATAGCCTATAGCCTGCAGAGCCTGCAGAGCAATCTAGATTGAAATGTATATCCAAAGTTAGTCAAATTTGCTAGGATTATGAACTGCCATTGTATCTTATCAACATTATTCAATTGTTGATTAACAAACAGTTGGACTCCCATTAAGTGATTTGACCCTAACTTCCTATTCAACTGTCTAAACAATGCCCAACATACATTTGGAGCCATTTCCCTTACCGTCACAAACCTTAAAGCTTATATGCTCTAACAAAACCAGTAAGCCCATAATTGTTTTTTACAATTATCTGAACATATTAAGCAATTTAACAGTATTTAACAATTTTAAACTCACCGTGAGGAAATCCATTAAAACATTAATAATTTCACTATAATGTAATTTACATTACTTACATTTTTTATCTTTTAAGTCATCAAACTGCAAGTGTTACCAGTGGAACATTCTAAGAAATACATTCACAGCATATCCGCAGAATCATCAAGATTATTCTATGCAATATTAAATATTACATTTACATTTTTATACTGAATTTGAATGTTAATATGATCTTTAAAGTAACTTTCAGATGGCAGTGTTATGCAGAGATGTAATAGAAAATGTAGTGGTTAATTCTTAAATAAAGGAAATTAGGAGACTGTGGAAATATACATCCTGGAAAACAAAAGATTTTTCAGGACGACCCAGTGGCGTAACTATAGTAGGTTCAGCAGGTGCAGTCGCACACGGGCCTGTGATCTCTCGGGGCCCGTCACTACCCCAGACCTGCCTCCTTTAAAAAAATCAGAATCTGAATATTCCAGTTAGGAGGACATGGCTGAGCCCTGCTGCACACAGTGGCCAAGAATGCACCGGCATAATGCACACCGGCCCAACACACACACACACACACACACTCACACACTCAGTCACTACCCCAGACCTGCCTCCTTAAAAAAAAAAAACCCTCAGCAATTAAAAATCCAACCATCAAATTAAAATGTGCGTATCTGCAGCGGTTTACAGAAAGCTCCAGTAAAGAGGGAGCAGAGCGGGGCAGAGCGGGGCAGAGCGGAGACGCGCGGCTGCCGTGAAGCACCTTCAGCCACAAGATGCGAAATCTCGGGCTGTTTCATTTTGCTGCAGAAATTACAGCAGCACGCACGTAGAACAGTATTTTATATTTATAATTGCAATCTAAATAAACTACCTACATGCTTCTGGTTCCTTACAGAGAGGATTGCAGTCACCCTTAATGTGTTGCATGTATCAGAGCTAAAACATCCTCGGGATAAATTTGAAACAGTGTAAGGACCCGGATCTTTTTGTCGCAACTGGGACCATGACTATGTTGTTACGCCACTGGGATGACCCCACTCAACCACCACCATCCCGTTATCTCTAAATAACCTAACATGCAAGGTTTTATTCACTGAGGTGTTTAATCCAGGTAACCAGTTTTGTCAAGGAATTGCTGCCTGAAGTGATTAGTGATTTTAGGACCAAGTGATTTGTGATTTGTGGACCAAGGTCCCCTCACCTGTCTAAAGTAAACATTGATGGATAGGGGACAAAAAGGGGAAGTAATTGTTAGCCCTGGATGCTAAGAAGAATTACAAGAAACCAGATGATGAAGAGAAATATGCATGCTGGCAGTGCTTACTAATTAGCATGGAACACCAGGATTATGACTGATAGAAAATGCATTGAGTGCCACAGCATAATTTCTGATGTGCGACAGTTTGCAACTTTAAGGCTTTCCTTGTGGGACATGGTTTTAAATATATAAAATTTACTTCTGCATGAATTACTGTTCTAAGCAGGGCCACTCTGCAAATGAATATTAGCATTAAAACACTGGTGGCTGGGACAGAAAGTAGTCATTAACAAGTTATTCTCTCAGCTGTTAGAAAGCTTTTGTCACCAACTGCCAAGCTTTAACAGCACCACCACCTTAAGCCCTGGGGAGTGGGCTGACCTCCTGTGTGCACCATCAACATACAGGTAATTGAGTAGGGTTTTAAGTCGAGTGGAGTTTTAAGTCGGCCTGGGGAGATTTAGACGCTCGATACTTTGTCACTTGGCCTTTATGGGAACCTGCTACATTGCTAAGTGGCTAAGTGCATGAAAGAGTCTGGATGAGGACTGATGGAAGGCCCCTGCTGTCATTCTGAGCCAGTAATGTGTGGAGGCCTGCCTCTCCTAACCTGTTCTTCTGAAATATATGTTTAGATCTGGATCGATCGGCTGCCAGTCATCACAACCTGCCCTGCAACAAAAGGCCAAATATGAAGCTCAAGATAGAATTGACCTTGTTGTTGGCCTCAAACTTTGGAATTTCCAGTGCAGACCAGAATGCTTTTGCAATTCACAGAGTCATAAAAGTCAAGTAGAACTTTGATTGGGAAGCTGTGCTCCTACAGAGTTATTAATTTAGCTTTCATTTCATTATAATTTTGTCTAGCTATGACATTCAATTTTCGTGGGATTTGCTATTTGCCATATCATGCTGTATATCCACATCCATATATACTGTATATAAAGTATTTGTCAAAAGTTTTAGAACACTCCAATTATGTTTTATTGAAATTCAAGCTCATTGTTCAATGTCTCGTTGTTCATTCTGCAGATAGTTCTTCCCATAAGTGTACAGTACTTATCGGTCGTTTTGCTTTCACTCTTCTCTTCTCATCCTTAAGCAGTTAGATGTGGTTTAAGTCTGGAAACTTCTGCCCCCTCCATGTTTTCCAGGTTTCCGTGTTGTGTTTTCTAAGGTAGATTTGCCAGAGCATGGACTTAGGTTTTGGGACACGATATTGCTGTAAGATGAACCCAAACATCTCATCACAGGGGCAACTCCCTAACCACTAGGCCAGCAGCTGCCATAGACTCAACTAATAAAAAGTCATGGAAATGTCATGGAAAAATTTCACAATAAATCTTTGCAATTCACAAAATCCCCCAAAATATTTTTGGGTAGATGGTTGCAGAGTGGTTAGTGCATATGCCCTGCAAAAAATGCCAAGCAATACTGAGGTAGCCAGAGCAAGGTACCATCCCCATACAATGTTCCCCGCATGCTGTGTTTCTGGCTGCCTGCTGCTTCTCTTGATGTATAGATTAAATGCAGAGAAAAATTCTGTGCTGTTTGCACTGTGGTGTGTTTAAGTGACTCACTGGAGTTCTACATTAAGTAATTGTCTATCACAAATTGCTGTTCCGAGGAACACATTAACACTCTGAACGTCCTCTGGCCATTTTTGGCCACTTCACTCCCTTTTTTGTTTACCATTTTAGCTGTGTTAATGCAAATGGAATGAA
>JBBMFX010000021.1:9080510-9103230 GCA_037832545.1 Rhabdalestes septentrionalis
AGTGTTTTCTAGATCTCTCTCTCTCTCTCTCTCTCTCTCTCTCTCTCTCTCTCTCTCTCTCTCTCTCTCTCTCAGTTGCTTCCTTACTTTTCCTTGCTCCTTTGGTTGCTTTCTATGGCCTTTGAAAGCAAAGAGAGTCCTGTGCTGGGCGCTGGCAACTTAAATTATTATGTATTACCTCTATCTTTATGATCATGTGAAGTTTTTTCCAAATACAAAAGGGTCTCACATGACACCTGCTTTCAGTCACATTGTTTGTGTGGCCATTAGGCAAATTAACAAGGATTTATTGTCATATACAGTGAATTTGAATTTAGTGAATTTAGTCAAAACTCTTGACTACTGACAGACAACACTGACTGACAGACAACTGATGCATTACTAAAAACATATATATTATTAATTATTCGCATTTACAGTGCAGATTGAAACAATATTAGCTAAACACACAAATCTATATGTATTTAAGGAAAGTATTTTAGGTAGTGGGCAGGGGGAATATCCTAAAATTGTGAGACATTACATGAGGATAGCTTTTTTGTTTGTTTTAGATATCATTATGAATCGTTTTAAGTTGATGACTGATTTTTTTAAACATTTATTTACAATATAATGTTCAATAAGCAAATGCATAATATATGCAATAAAACACAATCCACTTAAACGTGAATACATTTGTAATGTCGGATCACCCTTTTTGGTTTGGTTTGGGTTGGATTCTTGAGTTTGTTTGGCCTCCTAGTCACACCAGCCTCTAATTAGAGAATTAGAATAAGCAACTGCTGGGGTTTTATATTTAAGGGGTGTCAGTTCTGTCTTTATTTGCGGGTTATTGTCGTTATACATAATACTTCCTTTTGATGTATGTATTCGGGCCCTCATGCCTTTTGTGTGTGTTTGAAAATGAAAAAACGAGAGAAAGGACATGGAGATAAAGGGAAGCACCTGTCTTCATTGGGGACAAAGGGGAAGACATAACATAATTAACCTGCTGACCAAACAAGAGCCAAGAGCTGGCAGAAGAGCAGTCCCTCCCAAAAGAACTGGTCGTGGGGGACGGGACTCTGGCCTATGTGTGGGAATTGGTGTATGAGTGGCGTGGAGTGAGGTGAGTGAGACCCAGCGCTGTTGGGACCCAGCAGGGAAGTGTCGGTTTTCAACCACGGAGAGTCGGTGGACGACGAGGCGGACCAGGGATTCTGGTGGGACGTGTGGGCAGATGGGACCCCAATTATACCCCCAGAGCAGATTGTGGACCTGGAGAACCACCAGCTTTGTAAGAGAGGCAGAAAGTCCTGGGCAATGAGGCATGAGAGACGCCACATGGTCTGGAGGAGCTACACACCCAAAGACCCACACCAGCGCCCCGAAGACATCTTCGGCCTCCCATTCCTCCACATGCCGGGGAAACCTGAGGCTCCAGAGGACTCAGGACAGGAAATAAACCCTGAACACAGCGAAGGGCCTCCAGTAGGCACCAGGGGGGGGGGCAGTGGAGAGGGCCCCACAACCAAGGACAATGACGAGCTCCCGTTTGGGGGCTCCGTACCAGAGGACAATGACAGAGGTGGCTTTGCCGGTAAAGGGAAGAAGCTCCCTGTAAGTGGTCCAGTCCCTTGACACTGTGACATGCTCCCAGTGGAAGGGCTCCAGGGAGGAGGCTACGCAGCCAGGGTCCGTGGGGTGTGAACATAGGGACTCGCAGTGGGCAGAGTTCCATGGTGCCCACCTGGGCCGCCGTGGTAATTCTGAGTCTGACGAACTGGGGGGGGGCATGGGACGCTGCCTCTGCCTTCCTGCCTCCGCCTTTTTTTCGGTTTGTTTTGTTTGGTACTGTGTTTGGTGTTTCGGCTCCCCAGTAGTTGCGCCATTGAGGCGTGTATTGTAACATCAGGTGACCGCTAGGGGTCACCCTTAGTGCCTTCTCTGTTTGGTTTGGGTTCTTGAGTTTGTTTGGCCTCCTGATCACACCAGTCTCTAATTAGAGAATTAGAATAAGCAGCTGCTGGGGTGATTGGTGGGAATTGGGTCTTTGTTGGGATTGGGTGTTGCTTTGTGTGGTTTAATATTTAAGGGGTGTCAGTTCTTTCTTTAGTGGGTTATTGTCATTATACGAAGTGCTTCCTTTTGATGTATGTATTCAGGCCCTTGTGCCTTTCGTTTGTGTTTGAAAATAAAGAGAGAAAGAACATGCAGATTAAGGGGAGTGCCTGTCTTCATTGGGGACAAAGGGGAAGATGTAACAAAAATTGCTATTTTCAAACCTAAATCTGTCTTACAATGATTTTAGGGAAGTCGTATTTAAAATGACATTGTTTTATAACTAAACATGAATATGTATTTTTATTGTAAATTAGGTTTCCATTTAATCTAGCATTAGCAATATATTAGAAAATTCCTGTAAAATATTATAGCAATTACAACATACAGTTTTATAAATGTAAATTTTGGAGGGCTTAATGGAATAAAAATACTTTAATAAAAAAAAAAAGTGTAAGGTCTCGGATTGGGGCTAGAAACTGGTGCTCCAGAGGATCCTCTCTGGACATCCACCACAGAGTTTCACACAACAGCTTAACAAACATATCAGGAACACCTGAGTACTAGACTGAGCAGTATATATACATCCTGAAGACATTGTCTCATTGTGAAGTATACTGAGCCCTGCCTAGTTACTAAGCATTCTTCTATTGCATTCTGACCCCTCATGTTTTCTGACCCTTTTTCTGGACTTCTGGATTTCTCTTGTGGACCATGTGGACTTGTTTCTTGCCTGCTTCAGATTTGATATTCTGGTTTGGACTTTTGCTCTGTTCTTGGATTTTTGCCTTCTGCTTTTTGGACTTTGTGTTTATTAAAATTACTATTATTTTCTGCATTTGGGTCTATATCTGTGATCATTGCAATAAGAATGAGCCTCAAAACAGATTTTTTTTTTCCTTCTGAACATCTAACATTTCATATTTTTTCCAGGTTCTGTCTCATTTTAATGACCTGTAAATAATCCAATGCTAGCATCATAAAGATTTTGCTTTTGAATCTGCATTCTGTTAAAAGGATGATTTTTACCTTTCCTTGCACATTTGGTTCCTGCTGCTTTGGCAAGAACTGTATTTATTGGCATGCAAGTGCTGTTGTCACAAGTGTGTAGCCAGGGGAGAGCAAGCTAAGAATGATGTGTGTAACAACAAATTGATCCCATCTGAAATAGCTCAGAGAACTTCAACAGAGATCAAAGCTGATGCTAAGCTCAGATCACTGGCTGCAAATGGAGGGGTGAAAAGAGAAGAAGAAAGAAGAGAGAGATGCAAAGAGAGAGAGACAGAAACAGATAAAGAGAGAGAGGAACAGGGAGTTTCTCATCTTGTCTAATTACACATTTCAGACAGCTCATGACCAATTATGTACCCCCCCCACCCCACCCTCCAGTAGCATCTGCCCTTCGTGTGACCGTAGTGCTGGCGTCTGGTAAACAGGATACTGCTGAGATCACTTACTCACTCTCTCGCCTTTAGACAGAATGCACAGGGTACACATCATGGTTTTTGGAAGGCCAAGTTTACTGACACTTACCCTCTAAGTAGTGTTGTCACGGTACCAAAATTTCAGCATTCGGTACCAATACAAGTTAAAATCCACGGTTCTCAGTACCAATTTCGGTACCAGATAAAAATATGAATTGAAAAACAAGCTATTTTTATTAATTACAAACAATAATAACATTACTGAATAACACTCTTCTTATTTATGAACTAGAACATTTATATTAATGAAACAAAATATTCGTTTTTGTCATACCTCTGCTGCTGCTGAAATCACTGTCTGCTTAGGAGTTTGCATTGGTGGTTCGTGGTCTTCGTCAGCCTGCAGCTGTAAATGGAAAATATAATATCCTTCAGTAAAACAAATGTAAATGAATTTAATATGTAAATTTTCAGTAAATAACAAACCTCAGCTTTTAAAATACATTTAGATAAGATTACCTATATTAAGTATATCATAACAATTTTACACAGACAGAAACTGTTTTATTAAAAAAACCCTTATGAAAAGATTGCCAGTAAACAAATGTTATACAGCAGCTATTCTTCTTAATTTAAAAATGTATTAACTGCTTGTATAAAATAACATTCACACACATTAATTAATGTTCATTTTAACTTCATTTTAAGTCATGTAAATGAATGGTATCTTATTTTAAAGCCTTACCAAACTAAACAGGACTGTATTTGAACTGACTTTTATTTAAACAAACTGCACAAACCATATTTCATAACCTAGAACTGCTTTTGTGATGGCCCGATTTTAAAGAATCAAACATTAACCATACATTTGGCTACAGATATTTTTGCTACAATTTTGATCATTTAAAAGCCTCTGGTGTGCTCTATTATGTCCTGTTTTAAGCGCTGTAGGAGCATTAAATAGTTAATAAAGAAACGTTATCCTGCTACTCGTGTTAGCATTAGCTGCGCATATGCTAGCAGTTAACTAAGCAAATGGCAAAGATTATTTCAATCCAACATTCAAACTACCATAAATTACGGACTATAAGCTGCTACTTTTTTCCCAAAGTTTGAAGAGTGCGGCTTAAAATACAGTGTGGCTACTGCATGTTTTTTCCATGCCGCTCAACACATTTTGCTTCGTAACCAGAGCTTCGATCGGGACCAAAAAATTAAACCTGACCTGAGCCCGAGCACCTCGTGTCCGGCCCCACACATTAACTGTAATTTTCGCCCCATGACCAGCATTAAACCCGGCATTTTTTTAAATACGTGGCTTGAGCTGGGTTCCGTTCGACTAGAGAATAAATTCTACTCGTAACTAGACCCGGGGCCAGATCTCATATTACAACGGGATGCATATGCGGCATAAAATCCGGTGCGACGTGTACAAGTACTAAATAGATTTTCTTTCTATAATTAGAGAATGTGGCTTTTAATCAGGTGCACTCTGTAGTCCGGAATTTACGGTAATATAGGGTACCCTTTTTTTTAAATAACAAAAGCTCTATTTATAAAATAAAATTAAAACTTACCTGCTTGAATTCTTTCACAAAATCTGGATGATTGTCTTTGAATTGTTTTATAAGGTTCCTCCTTTTGACATATGGGTTTCTGGTGATCAGTGATGTTGCCCTTGTCATCGGCCGCAAAAACAAAATACTTACATATGTGGCTCTTTTTTCCTTTCTTTTCAACTAGCGGATACAGAGCAGCACTGCTGGTCGCCATGTCTCTGTGCTTTTACGAAGAAGGTGCAACTGATAGCCCAGCAAGAACTGGGTTGACCGGGTTCACGGTACCACCGGCACTTCAGAAAACCTGGTACCTGTGACCGCCACCTCGTCCCCACATCGTAGAACCCGTTCCCCCTCTCCTGAATATTAGTTTTTCCCTTCTTTCCTATATTTATGTCCAGTTTCTGTTTAGCTCCCTTGTCCCTTACCTAGAGTTCTTGCCCCATTTGTATCACGTCCCAGTCATTAGTTTCACCCGTACCTTGTTTCCCATTAGTTCCAACTGTGTCTCGTTCACTCCCATTATTTAAACCCCAGCCGGTCCCAGTGTCTTTGAGTCTGTATTTGTTTTCACTCCCCATGTTGTCTGTGGTTTCCATGTTTAATCTGTTTTCCTTATTCTGTTTTGCAGGCTCGTGTTCGTCTGTTTTTTATCCAAAGTTGTGCACAATCTGCATATACTGCTTGTATCCATGTTATCCAGTCGTGAAGCCTTGTGGAAAGCTATGTGACATTTCCTGGTTTGATTTTCTTTGTTCTTTTGAGGAACATGGGTCTTGGATCATTGTATTTGCCTTGTTTTCTTATTCTTCGTGTTTCGTGTTTCTCGTTTTGGTTTAGAGTTGGGGTTTGTGTTTATTTCATTTCTGTTTTGTGATTCTTTTGTTTATTCTTTGTTTCCATTAAATCCTGTATATAGTACTGCTTTGTGCATCCTCCCCTTTTCCCTTCTACACACAGCCCGTGACAGTACTGTAACATTTAAACTTTTTTGTACCGACTTGGTACCAAAGTACCGGGTCTTTTGACAACCCTACCTCTAAGGATTTTCTCATTGTCTTTCTGTTCCTTTTTATTTTGTTTATTTCGTTATGTTTCTTCTCCTTTTCCTTCTCCTCAGTTGTTGCATTACCTGTACTTGGGCCTTATTTTAAATTTTGGTTTATTTTTATGAAGGACTCTGGCATGATTGTTCTCATGGCCACATAGCAATACATTTGACAGCTACTACCACAAGACAATGCAAAATACATTTAAGTTCTTTTCATTAAACTGTAAAAGCCTGTGAGATCTTATATGGGTTACACTGGAAAATTATGTGGAATAAAACACCATGAATGGTGTGCGGAAATTGGTGAAGTGTGTGTGTGTGAGAAACAGTTCCTTCAAATCATCTGGAAAGATAAGATAGTAATTCCTTCCTCAAAGCTCTATCGTAGTGGTTGCATTTACACTGATTTGACACATAACTGGTTGTATATTAAGCCATATTTTAATACATTTGTTCTTCAGTCTTTTCAAAATGAGATTATTACTTCTACTCAAGCATAAATGTGATGTCTGTTTACATTGAGTTTCTTATTTTTTTGGATGTATTTTCTTTTTGTTTTTGCTGTTGCTTATGCTAGAATTCCACATGAAACATTTTTGTTTGGATTGAACCCAGAAGCAAAAGTATATGGTTCAATAAGCTTCATTTTCCATGCTGGCAAATTGTGGGTGTACAAAATGTTCTATTGTAATGGCTCTATAGAGATCCTGAGGTCTTGTGTGTTGCAATCTATATTTGCTTTAATTTAAACATTATTTCACTAAGATAAAACCATTTTTACTTATTCGCCTACCTATTATTATTATTATTATTAGTAGTAGTAGCTAGTAATAGTAGAATTAGTAGTGGTGGGTGTGGTGACGGTAGCAGTAAAAGCAGTGGTAGTAATAAATTAATAGAAGTAGTAGTAGTGGTGGTGATGGTAGTCATGGTAATAGTAGTACAAGCAGTAAAAACATGTATGGAAGGTGTGTGTGTGTGTATTTTTTCACCTTGTTATGCCTGTGGGTAGATGAAGACTCCTTCTTCTACACATTTCCTTACAGAGACCTCTAAAACTGAGCTATTCTCAAAATGATAGTTTCTCCCGGGTAACTTTTTGAAGCCATGAAGCACAATGTTCCGCCACCTTCCCCAGCCTCCTTAAACTGCAGGTACTGTCACAGCAACTTCTTCAAAGGGGTATGGGGGATGGATTGAAAACACCAGGCCTCTCCTTGCCTTGGGCCACCTGTACTAGTAAGAGTGCTACCTGAGTCCCCCCTGTTTGTCCAAGACTTTGAGCCAGAGCGCACATCAGGAGAACAGTACGCCACTATGCTAGCTCACTTACCCTGATTGCTCCAAGCTATTTGAAAGAGTGCCTGGAGCTAAAAAACTCTCTGGGAGTTACATCATAAAATCCCTGACTTTGTTCACGTGCCCTGTGGCAACAGATGGTGGATGGAGGAGTTAGATAAGGCCAAGGCGGTACCCAATTATGGCTTGCAGAGACATATAAAGATATATGTTTAGATATTTTAACTGAAGGGGAAACTATACCGAGTTTTTACTGGACTTTGTTTTTTTTTGTACATTTTTGTTAAAGCTGTCATGCTCTGGAGCACTTATTATTCTTTTAATAAAACAGAACACCAACATGTGGAGGGAAGAGGAGAGGGATACGGAACCGTAAATAAAGAGAGGGGAAGTTTTAAGTCACACATGTTCACAGGGTGCAGAAGGGCCAACATCCCTTCACAATCTTTTTTGATGGGCCCTCTAGAATCTCTTTTGGTCTCGCATATAGATACTAACATATTACCCACAAAAAGGTTATGTTTCACATACTTTTTTAGTCAGTATCATCTGCATTAAACAGATAGCCTTGATTGAACACATGCCTCGTTTAGTTCAGTTAAATCACACTAGAGGTTTTTTTTCATTTACATTACATTTACAGCATTTAGCAGACACCTTTATCCAAAGCGACTTTCATTCCCTAACTACAGGGAACAGTCTCCCTGGGGCAACTTGGGGTTCAGGGTCTTGCTCAGGGTCCAGAGGCAAGTGTCCTACCCATTGAGCTACCTCCAGCCCTGTTTTACCAGTTTCCCATGTAAGTATGCAACAATCGCACCTGAGTCCTCACCAAAAGTGGACCAAAAAAGGGCACCGAGATCTCCTTGAAGAGGTGGTCTCGGTATACTTTCAAGCGAACACTGGAGCGGTTCGTTTGTGGTGAGAACATGATCCGGACTAGAGCAGACCCGACTGCAAAAAGTACTGTGCCCTCTTGCACTAATCTAGCTGCCATTGTCAGCTGCTGTGTGGATTATGGGATGAGGAGATATATTTGTTTACAGTTAGCGCTTTAGCAACATAGCCCCATGGCAGCTGGTGTACAAATCTGGAGCTGTGAGGAGGTGCGGAGAATCATCGAAATTTGGTTTGATGACCAAACAAGGTCCCAACGTTCAAAAACTCATAAGAACACAGCAATATTTTTCTTAATTAGCAAACAGCTCAGGGAAAGGGGATTTAACGCTCTGGCCCTCCTCGCTTTTGCTACCCTCTCAGCATCCTCGTGGCCAAATATGGCCGCCAACAGATTAAGTCTGTGATTTTTTTTATATTTATGCATTTTTTGCTATTTTTACTGCATAAAGTGTTTAATTAACATCAGTACTTGTCATAAGTATAACATTTCTATTTTTTTTTAATCCTTCAAAAACCAGTTTGTTTGCATTATGCACTTGTTAGAAAACCTCAAGTGTCAATTTCCTATATTCTCAATGCTGCTGGATTTTCTGTGTTACTAATAGTACAGTCTGAGATATGGAAATTATTAAAAACAACACTTATTATTATGCATTGTTTATATTTTGCAGGGAAAGCCAAGTTGATAAAACTCACACTCAGCGCCCTGTTTACACTCACAAAATGTTATAAAATGTATATATATTAAAATATTTTTCAGCTTTCACCAACTTGATTTCTTAAATTAACATCAGTCCTTGTCATTAAAAGCAAAAAATCATACATTTTTTTATTTTTTAAACATAATTTCATCTAAAGGTATATCAGTAGTTAGCAGTATCAGTGATTTTTATGCATTGTTTTGTTTTTATGTAGTGTTCAGAAGAAAACATAAAAAACTCACACTCAGCGTCTTCGTGGCCAAAAAAAGCCACCTCCTGTTTGCACCCCCAAAATGTTATAAAATTAATGATATTTTTCAGCTTTCACCAACGTGATTTCTTACATTAGCATCAGTCCTTGTCTCGAAAAAGCAAATATTCAGAATTTGAATAGATCAGTAGAACAGTGCAGGGTTTAGACAAAAAACTCTGCCAGCAGTATCCAAGTGTGGGAAAAATATTCATTGGCAAATCTGGCCAACAAATGATGTAGAATTTGTCACATGACGCATTTTGGTTCCTTTCATCTGGTCCGGACGAAGGTACTCAAGTGTTGTGTGAAAAACTGCAGAAAAATTCTACAGTGTATCATTTGTTGCCTTTGGTCTGGACCAAATGAACCGAACCACATATGTGAAAGCATCTCATATACTCTAATCATTTTTAGATGCTAAATCCGTTCATATTTATCATTCTAAAATCATGAATGTGTTGTGAAGTGGTACAAGACAGTGCAAACTTGCTTGACATAGCCAGTAAACGGGCAAATTAATCATTTAATATGAGACAATTATTATTATTATTATTATTATTATTATTATTATTATTATTATTATTATTATTATTATTATTATTGTTGTTGTTGTTACTTATCTACAAACTAAGATTTTCCTTAAAAATTCTTTGTGAGTCATATTCAAATCTGAACACAGCCCTTGTCTTGACCTCTCCTACTCACAGAGAAAAATCAGAGCAGCTCTAAAACTTTGCGCTTCTGAGAAGCATCTGAAATATCTCCCATGAATTTAGTCTATTTCCTTCCGTGGCATCAGCAGCAGGAGCAAAGCAGGGAGTGGAGATTAGGGCATTAAAGCCCAGGCTTGGCCCATGAGCACTGGCTGGTCTTATAAGTTGAGATAAACTGCACGTTTGGATCTGTGGATTGCAGCAGAGTGAATCAGCCAGATGCACAAGGGTGTCTGTCCATCAACGAGCAGACCTTTCCCACATGGCGACAGGCTCTAGTGAACCAGACAATTGCAATGTAGCCAAGTGAGAACAGGGTAAGATGGAGTCATGTTCATCTGCAGGAGCTGCTCCGATGAGCGCCACTGCAGAGGCAACTGCTTTGATCATTGAAGATCCGTAACTGCCAGTCAGTTAGACTGCTTTACATCACAGTCTTCCCCAAATATCAGTACGAGCATGGTCTAGGTGCCAGACCAAGATGCAAATATTTGCATCTTGGCCTATAAGGTCAGGCAAGAACATACATAAAATATATTGTTAGTTAAGTCAGGTAATGACTTCCAAATTATCAGTCTCTATACAATGTCCAGAATTGTCTGTCACAGTATGAAACAAGTAACTTTTTTTTCACTGATATGGACAAAAAAGTGTGGTGCCTTGATATCACACAATATTAACAATAACTACAGTCAGGGGTGGGGCCGAACCTGAATACGATATTCGGAATAGCACAAATAACGTGTTATTTCTGAATACGGTATTCGGACAAATACTTGAAAAAATATTTGTATTTGGGAAAATACCCATTTACTTTCATTCATTCACTCAAATATTCATTGATTTCAGGGTTTGACTCTTTTAAAACTAAAAACTTGCTAAAATACAGCATTTTTTAAAAATGGTTGTCTTGTTTTGTTTTGTTTGCAGGCTTCTTCATTTTTTCAAAAGACAAAGACACAGGACACATGTAACAGCACCAAACCATGTCTCTTCTGGTGAAATCAATGGAAAGATATTTCAGCCAGCAAAAAAACACAAAATTAATCAGTGCCTATTATAAAATTTCTCGGTAAGTTACATGTAAGTCAGTAAGGAATTGATAGTCCATATATGTGTGTTAGGTTTTAAGGGTTAAATAATTTTTGTAGATAATAGTTTGTGTCAAGGTATTGATATCTTGAAACTTGAAAAATGCTCACTGGGGCAGGTTTATTCTCTTGCATTCTTCTGTGCAATGTTTTCAACCCATTAGCCCAGTGTGCATTTGTGTCTGAGAGGGAGCATGCGTGTGTATGAGCTGTTCATTTTGTCAGCACCTTTAAAATCCATATAATAAGGGGCACTATATTGTGGCCCACCACCCCTCAGTTGGGTTATTAAACCCTTGTCCTTCAGGGGGGGAAGATGAAGTGTGCTGCTGGCATGATGGAGAAGCAGAGAATAGGGAGCTGTTCTGTCGGTGCCGGCTGGATATGTGGGGGGCCAAAGGAGGCTGACATGGACCTCTTTGTGTGATGAATCTCCCACGGCTTGCGCTGGTTCAGCACCTAGCCCAGCGCAGCCCAGCAGCAAGAGGAACTCTAAAGATGCTCTCACACACACACACACACGCACACAGGCTTTCAGCACTGTTTGCCTTTCAGAAGCGCACTCTAGACAGGCGAAGTGTGGGGGGTGCCTTCTTTGACGCTGATGGAGTCTGACACGATCAACCAGCAGATTGTGCTGTCTGTAATCACTAGCCAAACCCTGCGATCTGTCCAGGGACTAAACTGTCTCACTAAAATATTTAGCATGTGTTTTAATTCAAATCATCCACAGAGGCAGAAATGTTATGAAAGATTCAGAGCAGAAAGCTTGGACTGTGCTGCTGATCCACAGGACATGCCTCAATTACATTCTTTTACAAATATTTCTTATTTTTCACATTGACACTGCCACTTTGCACGAGAGGCGTAAATATCTGACTGTTTATTTATGGTTCTGTAGGTAATTATTTGATTCCTCTTCATAACAACGCATCTCTGTTTACCAATAATAATCTATTATTTAATTTCGATTCAAAATTAGCCCCTTTTTCAAATCCCAATTTTATGCCTTCTTGCTTCTCTTGCTCTAACCAATGGCTCTCTTCCACTCACAGACATAAAGGCCACACCACAAAGTGCATACTATCATACTAAATAGTGTATGAAACGTACATCAATCTTTTAAAATGTATTAGAAATCTATTGGTATTTTGACTGCAACTAAAAGTTGTTAAGGAGACTTGGTGATCCTAAGATTTTTTACCTCCCTTAAAATTCTCCTTAGTCTGCATGATGGCCATTTAAAATGGGTCCTCATTAAGGATGGGTATCGTTAAGGTTTTAACAGTATTACTACTTCTCTCGATACCGCTTATCGATTCGGTACTTTATCGGTACTTCCATTGTGTTTTTTTTTTATCATTAAAACTAATTGAGAACAGAATAACAACATTTAAACCCTAATTCTAACCCAAATCTAAAAAAGGACACACTACAAATTAACATTTAGGTGAGCTCTGCTTAATTATTTCTTAGTTTATTATTATTTATCTTTATTATTAGTATTTGTAAATGCAGCACTATAGCATAGTATTTTTAATGTTTAATATTTATTTAGGCTACTTCAAAAAATAGAAGTGAGAAGCGAGAGAGAGTACGCACGTGCGAGAGAGCGAGAGCCCTCTCCTCTTGTGTGCATGCGGGAGCTCTCTCCTGTCCTCTTTTTTTATTTCTCCATTCCCGACAGCAGAACCGTTACTGTTAACGCTTATCAATACTTCGGTCTTTTATAATTAGGTACCAAGGCTGAGTAAGAACCGGGGTTCAGCACTCATCCCTAGTCCTCATCCACCCTTGTTTTTCACAGTTCCAGTTATTTTAAACCTTTCTTGAATTAAATGTTCTCTAATCTCTTTTGACGAGTTGTTGAGAGAAATGGGCCTCTGTGTTAGGGAATATTTGTACACCAGAAACACAGGAAGTCATGGATTACTAATTTAAGGGCCTAGACATCAATTTAAGAGTTAAAGGATAAATCACAAAAATTAATCAGTTACTTTTATTTTATGGGAATTCTTAGGGGTGCCAATAATTGTAATGCCAATGATTTTGTTAAAAATCATAATTTCTCCATGATGAATGTAAAGAAAATTAAAAATGTACTGGTGTTAAAGGTTAAAGGATTTTTTCTAATGTTTTAATTTCATTTTAACGCATTTTACACGTCTTCATATAGGGGTTTCAGTCATTTTAGAGGGCATGGTATACAAGGAAAGAAGCTGAACTCTTTGAAGTTCACTGATATACACTTGTATAGTGTGGGGAGCAGTGTAGAGGGCTGTCTCCTGAATTTCACTGTCATCTCTACTGTGTGTGTTCAGCTCCAGGTTTTGCCGGCTGCACCAGAGTACCATCCACTAAACTTCCTGCTGATATGCAGACTCATCACCATCCTGAATGAGTCCAGTGACACTGGTGTCTTCTTCAGGATTTTAACAGCTGAGTTTTTGGAGGTGCAATCATTGGTGTAGAGGGAGAAGAGCAGTGGGGAGAGGACACATCCTTGTGGTGCACCAACACTGAGGGACCATGTTTCAGAAGTGATCTCCCCCAACCTCCCTTGCTACTTCCTGTCTGTTATTAAGCTGATGGTCAGGTACAAGGCAACATGTTGAGCTGGAAGAGTTTGGAGGAGAGAAGTTTAGGCACAACATCAAACTAATGTCTGCAAACAGGGCAGCCCCATATTCACTGCATCATCGGTAAACCTGTTTGCCCAGTAGGCAAACTGCAAGGGGTCCAGCTGGTGTACTGTAACGTCCTTCAGGTGGGTTAGAACCAAGCATTACCAATGATTTCATGAATTTCATGACCACAGACATCAGAGTGACAGGTCTGTAGTCATTAAGCCCTGTAATGGTGGGTTTCTTGGGGACTTCACACAGCTTCATGGATCTATTGAAGATGTGGTTGAAGAGACAGGGGCCAGCTGATCAGCACAGGTTTTGAGCAAGCAGGGGAGTACACTTTCTGGTCCTCGTGCTTTCTGGGTTTTCTATCTCTGGAACAGCCATCTTACCTCCTCTCATGTATTCTGAGTTCCAGGGGGATGGTAGGGGCGTGTGCACTCATCTTTGTTTGCTTCAGCTTGGGCTGGGGTTTATCTTTAGCTGATATCTTGCAAGCCTCTCCACAATGACACAGGGTCCTCAGCTGAGAAACATTTATTCAGCTTCTCAGAATAGCTTCTTTTAAGTCAATTTGATCTCCCGTTTCAGCATGCTCGTGGTATTGTTTTGACCTGTTCCCACCTCTGTAAGCATCCTCACTGACATGGCAAAGTTTGGGTGGGAACCATGGTGCACTGTTGTTGCACATACACCTCTTCACATAAACTGATTCCAGATTATCAGATGTAGCTTCAAAACATTCCAAGTCATTGCAGTAAAAACAATCCTGCATTTCCTGCTTTGCTGCACTGGTCCACTTCTTAACAATTTTGACGAAGTTTGGAAATATTGACGAAGTTTGGCATGTTGTCTGTAAGCTGGAATAAGATAAACCAAGCAGTGCTCGGTATGTCTTAAACTAGGCATGTTTTAACATGGTGTGAGAGTGGTCCAGTGTGATATTTTCCTTGGTGGGGCAGTAAGCAAGTTTGTGGTTTATTTAGGACATTTGTGGTTTAGCTGAAGTTTCATAGTATAAAAAGGAGGGAGTATGAAAATGTTCTTTTTAGAGTGGCAATCTGGTCAGTGTGCAAGGTGTGCACAATGTGTTTTGGCCTGAGGGGGAATATATACTCTGAAAACTATGCATAAAAAAAAAACTCCCACACTGAATAAAACAGTTTGTAGTTTATGAAAATGTCTAGATTTGGGCTGCAGAAATGTAGAAGCTGATTCCACTGCCCTTGTTTTCCCCAAGTGCTCCATTATGCTGTACACGTTGTGGATAAGCAGCAGCTGGTCCACTTTGCTTGGAAGGAAGCAGAGGTTCACCAGGTGAATGGAGGGGAGCGCAGTGAGGAATCCTGGCTGACATAGTTCCACTTGTGCACTCTTACACTTCCCTTGTCTGTGTCTGCCAAACATGACAGAAAGCCACTGCTCTTCCAACTAAAATCTCCAATCTTCCAGGTTTGAAAAAAAGGACAAAGACTATTTTAAGATGACTGCCTGATGTTTAGCAGTTGATCTCTTGAAAATGTTATGTGTCCTGAGTGAAAAAGTACAAAAACTGAGAAAGTGCGAGAGATTGAAGTAACGAGTCAGCCATCCATGGAGCCTTAGCCAAGACAAACATAATACAAACTATTGTTGAGTTTGAGGAAGGACCTGGAACTGATATGTTTTGAGGGTGGAGAAATGGCCATTTGAACTGGGGCTATGGCTTGAGAACCAGGGGCACTACTGACATGGTTACCAGGATATTACTGTGACAGAGTGTGTTAGAGCAAAGTATGGACAGAGATGAAACAACTGATTTGGAAATGATGTTTCAAGCCTAGCTGAACAGAGAGACAGAAGCATCACAGACAAATATCAAATCATTTTACTGGTAACATAGCCGAAGTCATGGAAACAAATTGTTTGCTTTTACAGACAGGGCACTTCTCAGCTCTTCCAAAATACAAACAGTGTTCCAGGTTTTACCAGTCTTCAAGCTCCTGACAGCTCTGATGGGAAGCTCCCAGCTTCATGAGCCGATTTGCCAGTGGTGAAACTGGGGAGGCACTGCTGAGTAGACTAGGAGGTCGGATGCAGGTTTAAGTGGCAGGTGGCCAGCCAAAAGACAACATCCAAATTGAGGCCAGCATTTTAGCAGCTCAATCTAAAATTCTAGACAAAATTACGATAAGCCACCATGAGTGCCACCCCATTTCATTCAGTCTCATGATTCATTTCATGATGAAATTCTTCATTACTTACTGACCTCCCTTTTTGGAGTTGGTCATCGCTTGACTGCCCCTGGGCTGGGCCTTGAAGCAACAGGCAAACTTAGGGAAGTCTGCAATCACCAAATCCACACACCTTCAAAACGCTAAAGCCAAATCCTGCACCCATCCACTGAGTTACTGGATCATAGTAGTAACATTCCTGGTGTCTGGCAGATCAGTGAATTGTGCAAAATACAGGTCTAATTTCAGGAGGAAATTTTGGCATCTGAGTGGATCCAGTAAAGAGGACTGGATCAGTCCCAGACACATTGATAGTGGAGCTGCACATACAAGGGGAGGCCCGGAATGGGGCACACAATGGTGACCAGCTCAGCCACCACCAGTCCCTTTAGTACATTAAGCCTGTTCATGCTGTTGATATAAAACCATAAGGACATCGTCCAAGAATATTGGCATGCAAAACTTTAGCTAGTCATTATTTGTGTTCGTTTTCTTCAAGGTTAAAAGAATATCCCATTCACTGACTTTTATGAATACTCCAACCCCAAAATTAGTCAAAATGAGCATGCCTAATAAATATGCACTGTAAAATTGTTAAGAAAATTATTAATCATCACAACAAATTATTACCTTGTGTGGTCTTGTCTAAGACTGTATATCAGAAATCTGCTAACTACAATTATGTAGCCCTGGCTCCAACTGTTATTGCCTTACAGCAGAATGGATTTTATTATTTTGCATCTCACTGCAAAATCATTCTATGTAGTTCATTGTAAATTGAGCGTAAAACATAACTCACGATAAGTAGTGTAGCAAGTCTTCTTTTGCAGCCTCAGCCTCAGTATGGATTGAAATGCGCTAACAGATAAAACTATGTCATGTAACTACATGAGCAAGACGACTTTAGATTATTTTGGATTAAACTGATGTGATTACAAACAGCATTTTACATTTGATCTAAGTCCCTGTGTGTGGTTAGTAAGTGCCAGTTTGCCCGCACTAGGTCCCACTGTGGAGAAATGCAAAGTTCAATCATAGCTGTAACCACATCTTCCTGATGAAGCGCCTTGTTCTGCCATGGTGGACCTTTGAGTTTCAGAGTGAGAGGACTTATTACACTTCTTTTGATGATTGAGCTGACCGGCTCTGACAACCCTAAATCAAACATGAAAAAACTTCCCTCCACAGCGAGGTAGGTCCTGCCCCTTAAAGGTCTGGCTTGAATTAAAAAATTTGAAAGAGCAGCAGAGTGTGCACTTTGGATTCAGATTCCTAACTCCTGCAAAGGGGGTTCCCCTTTTGCTGCATGGCACAACTTCTTAGTGACACAGGGATGGTGTGTCACTAATAAGTAAAGCTTATGTGATTCAACACCAGCAACTCATAGCTGAAGCTCTAAGCCGTAAACAGTAGCAGGCAAATTAAGAATGCCACTGCCAAAATAATTGTGCTTGGAATTGACAGAGAGAGAATTTTAAAGAGAGAAATAGAGTCAGTGGGCGACTGAGCCTGAGATAAAAGCAAGGAGGACATTTTTAAGTTTTTATTTACACCTTTTCAGCTGGAGGAAATGATACGCCAAAAAGACCTTTAATTGAAAAGGGAAGGGGGCAAATGACATCAGGAACTTTGGCTGTGACTGTTTTTTTTTTTTCATTAACAACCCGAAGATGGGTAAACAGAATAGTAGTTGTTCTAAACTCTAAATGTCTACAGATATATTTTAAATGATTAGCTCATTTGGAATGTTTCAAAGCTTCAGTATTGCTGCTCAGATTCATATTTTCCTTTTCCAGTTAATCTTTTCTGTTGCCTCATCCTCATCCTCTCTCCTTCAGTTTGCTGTATCTCTCTACTTCCATTCCTTCCATTCCTACCTGCTAGCAGATGAACATCCTCCTTAGCAGGCTCCTGCCACAAAGCATTCTGTAATGGTCTAATTGTAGCTAATGGTTTGTGCAGCTAATTAAAGAATATGAATTACAGTAATCAGTCAGACACGTTGAGCCTTGCATCTCCCTGCTCCTCCAGGCATAGAGGGGCAGAAGAGAGGGATAAGGGAGAGAAAAAGAAAGACAGAGACAGTGAGAGAAAGTAAAGGCCCAGCAGAGAGTTATGTGGAGGCTTTAGGGGAGCTAAGGGGGCTATCAGTGTGAAACATAATTAGGGACATTATTCCATCAGAAACACTGCCACTGAAACAATGTTTACCTTTGGATACAAAGTGGCACAGTGCCAGCTGTGTGTGCCCTGCTGAATGGATCAATGGCCTTGTAGTACTCATGCCTTCAGATTCAGTAAACACATGTGAAATAAACAATGAGAGAGAAACACAAACAGCTTTGGGAATCTTGTTTCTGTCTGATATTTTGAGTGTAGAGGAAAACCAAACTCTATTAACTACGGAAACAAGGGGGAGTTGCATTTCTGGGTGAACATTCAGAGTGCAAAGAACTGAATATACCCCCCAAAACATATTTATGACTCTTTCAAGGGCTGGTTCTTTGGAGGACCAAGTGTGCTTTCACACCAACACTCTGTCTGGACCTTCACCTTTAACTTTCAGACCCTAGTCCAGATCAACTTTATCTATTGTTTAGTGGCATGGTTATTTGAATGGTTCAGATTTTTAACTAATTATGAGAAGCTAAGGCAGGCTATCAAATAAATGGAATCAGGATTGGATTTTGACTCTGGTCATGTTGGAGTCATTCCAGGTCCAGGCTCTCGAAGCTGGGGATGCTGGTCACCTTTAGTGCCAGAGGATTTTCACTGCTTCTGTGTTTGTCTCCACCACCAGCAGCTGCAGCAGTGTTTTGTAGGGAAGCTACTCTAGGACTCTACTCCAGTAAGCTTCGCAGATGTCTCATGTTAGGGACTGGCCAGTGACTGGAAACACTGGTGGGCTTAACGAATGGCCAGGAAGACATCCCTAATGTTGGCCAGTGCAACTTCATAATCTGCAGAGTGGTCATCCATGTAAACCACACAGCGGCTCTGGGAAATGTTGGCCAAGACCCTCTCCATCAGGTGCTCAAATGTGACTGGAGCATTTCAGAGGCAGAAAGGCATAAATTTAACACAGTCTTTGGAAATGCCTCCTGTGCCAACTCCATCTGCCTGTAGTCACTATGGAGGTTGAGGGAGCTGAACCTGTGAGACCTGGTAATGTAATCAAGTGTGTCATCCACCCTTGGTAATGGATAGGAGGCCTTGCGCTTGACTGAAGCGGTGGTAATCCAGACATGTGAAGTGCCCTGTGGTCTGCTCAGTGATACCTATCTCCAGCCTCTCTCTAATCTTGTGCTCGGCCACAGGCTTGGAGAGTGGCAGCTGGCAGGTTCAGAGATGAATGGGTCACGTACTACCTGTTTTAATGTTGTGCTGTACCAGTCACGTATGGGTGCAATTTTTATCTTTAACTTCAAATATGTCCGCACACATGTCCAGTAGTTCCCGCACCTGAAGGGAACATATGCTCCATATTTGAGTACAATCCCCAGTTACAGTAGGTATACAAATCTTGGTTGCCATCCCACTGTGTGGTTTAGGGGTCTCTGTCCCTGAGGTGAACCAGTTTGGACCAGGGAAATAGCGGACCCAGTGCCCACTAGGGCCATGCACCTGGTGCCATCACAACAGTTCAATAGTTCAATAGTTTGGCTGAGCCAGCCGAGGAGCACCCGTGACTAGACTGGAGAGGGAGGTGTTGTTGTGTGTGGCATTTCCTTCATTGTGCCACCTCACCCTTGTTTAACAGGGAATTGGGGCTCTTCAGTGCTTGTGCCGGGCAGTGGCATGCAATGCGACCCCAATTTTGTGCCACGGTAGTGTGTCATGGCTTGGCAGGCCACCTCCTCCTCGTTGCTTCCATCACAGTCTACTTGACGAGCCTGGGCTCTCCCACCGAAGGTATGGCTCTTCATGTTCAACCCTTTCTGCTGTATTAAGGGCCTCGGCCAATGTCCACTAGCAACTGAACAGCTTGTCCTGGGCATCATTATCATAAATGCAGTGGCCAAAATAAAGTTTCACTGCCCTTTGGTCCCTTGCCACTCCCGCCATCGCTGGGGTGGGAGGTCTGTGAGAATCTGCAGTGCTCAACCTTGCAGGGTAAGTGTGACCTGCTGTTACATTATGCAGCCAGCTGCACTTGCATGCGTTAGTTATCTGGTGGTTCTTGTCCACCATGACGTGGCAGCTTAATAAAATTTCGAGGTCAATTATAGGCTTCTCAAGAATGGTAGGTAAATAACATAACAGCAGAATAGTTAACCATCTTTTAAAAGGTGGAATGAAATGCCCCCCTTATCACTAAGAAACTAACAGCAAATAAAACCGTCCTTTCCTCCACAGGTTCAGATCCCCAGTCAGGATGGCCAGAGGCATTCTGGGCAGCTCCGCCCACTAACCATCCAAACATGCAAGATTTTTTTCCAAACTTGTCAGCATAAAAAATCCAAACAAAAAGTAATTATAATAATAAGAATATACTTCTTCAGCTCCACTGCAAATCTTAATAATAAATAAATGAATAATTCAATTAATAAAGTATGTCTTGTCTTGATCAACAGCATTTAGTATAAGGAGAATAAACTTTACTAAACAAGCCAAATAAAATGACTTTGGGCAGTACTGTTAGCTGGAGTATATAATATGATGTAATGTGAGTAAAAAAACATCAAGGATAAGGACTTTCCCAATGTAAAGGTTCAAATCCTATTAATACTGGGCAGATACTGGGGGTAAATGAATTGGTTGATGTGATCATTTTCCATTATGTTACCCCTCTGATTTTAAAGGGCACATAGGATCTGTTTCCTTGAGACAAGAAGCCGAAAGGCTGATTAATTAGCTATGCTAAGCTTTGCCATCAGAAATGTTAAGCTTGTCCACATTAAGGACATAGGTTTACCCATTTTGTAACTACCCGACTACAGCATTTCATGGCTTTATTGTCAGGATTTGTGTAATATCATTGTCAGAATTTGTTTTAAAAAAAACATGATTATTTAAATCATAATGTCAGTAATATAGATCATCAATAAAATGTTTAGAGTAACTAATCTCCGGTAGCAGTTCTTAGAACACACAGTGTTCCTCATCAGTCACAATGTGATTACTTGGTGAACATTTTGGTCTCTAACATTGTCTTCTAATTGACACACACATCATTCACAAACTACTTAGACTAACACATCTGAAGTTGATCTTGTAGGGCTCTAATTGGGGGAATATTTCTTTAAAGTCAATCTTCTTAATTACTAAACAAATTCCTACATTTTTCTATTAGCATTCTGCCTTCTCTAGCACTCTCACCAGACAAGTAAGTGAACAAATGCTTTCTGGCCCTTATTTTGCTATTTTATCATTTGTAGGCAGCAAAAGACACATCCATGCAGTGAAGTATTTAAATTTACCAATGCTAATCTGAACCTAGGACTAGGAATGGGTACCGAAACACGGTTCTTACTCAGCCCGATGCTTAATTATAAAAGATCGAAGCTTAATTATAAAAGACCAAACCGCACACAAGACGAGATAGAGGGCTTGCGCACACACAAGATGAGAGACGAGAGACCTCACGTGCACACAAGACGAGAGATGAGAGGGCACACGCACAAAAGGCCAAAGAGCTCGTGCTTATGTAGTGACGATGGTGGAGAGAGCCAAACGATTCAAAGTACACCCATGTGGACATGGACAATGCTCGCTGCAACAAGTGCAACACGATTTTTGCTGTAAAAGTGGAAACACAAGAGATTTAATAAAACTTCCAGCCAAAGTGCATTATGTGCATATAGAGAAATGCTAGCTTCTACTTCATTATCTGCCTCCTGAGGTAGGTATGCTATGTTAAAATAACAACATAAACATCACATAAAGGCTCTAAATTCAGTTACATACAGCTTACATATAGGCTAAATATTTAGAGTATTTTATGCATTTGCCTTAATAAATATTAAACATTAAAATGACTATGCTATAGTGCTGCATTTACTAATAATTATAAAGAAAATAACAATAAACTAAGAAATTATAAAGCAGAGCTTACCTAAAAGTTCATTTGTAGTGAGTCCAACTTTTTTTGACTCGGGTTAGAATTAGGGTTAAAGTGTTGTTATTCTGTTCAATTCGTTTTTAATAAAAAAAAACACAAGAAAAGTACAGATAAGAGTACCAATAAAGTACCGAATCGATAAGAGGTATTGATAAAGGTAGTAATACGTTTAAAGCCTTAACGATACCCATCCCTACCCAGGACTATCCATAAACAAGATCATGAAGCATAGACCATTCCAACCTTCGGTACTACAGTATCTTAAAATAGTGCTAGTACCTTTATTAACATTTACATAAAAAAGGGCAGAACCAACTGATCTTACCTCACTACTTAGTGGTGTTCTATCTGTGCATTTTGACAAGCAACTTTCATATTTAGATAGAAGGTTAGAAATCAGCCTACAAGCAGGACATTGGCTAAAATAGTACTAGATTTTTGTGCTCTGTGGTATTTCTTAAAACACAAGTGGGAAACCACTGAGTACATTGTGATTTGCTGTTTAATTATAGGTTTCTGAGGATGCATTTTTCTTTCAGGCTACATCTTTCTCTGAAAACATGCCCATCTCCTATTGCAGAAATAAACTTTCAAATTTCATCCTTCAAAGTTAACATTTTAATGTCCCCCAAATTGCATGTATGTCAGTCTACAGTGTGTGTGGTCACATTACTGCTTTAGAATGCATGAAAATACATTTTACATGTGTTCTTGCATGTGTGTGTGTGTGTGTGTGTGTGTGTGTGTGTGTGTGTGTGTGTGTGTGTGTGTGTGTGTGTGTGTGTGTG